>BOPP01000032.1:4140269-4223799 GCA_017312745.1 Gryllus bimaculatus
GGGGTGGGGTGGGGGAGTGGGGTTGCGACCAACCCTCAGGCCCCCTACGCAGGCGTGTTATGTTCCGCCATTGTTTCCACTCTATTCATTTCGTGTTAACTTTTGTCCGAGCGATCCTGTGGACGGAAGCCTTGTCTCCCGCCTCTGCCCGCCATGCTTTATGACCTAACATTTGTAGTTCAATTTTCTCTTTAACGCGTTTCGAAAAAAGGAGAGAAGTCCCTCTGTGTCCCGTGTGTTTGAGTTTCGTTCCGGCGGGACGTTCTACTTTGTCGCGGGCAAGTGATAGTGCGAGGACCCTGCTCGCCCTTTCACGGCCTATGGCTAAGAAGAAAAGATAACGATGTGGGAGCGTTAACCGAACGAACGTTTATTTACACCGTCTTTTAGAAGGGTTACTGCTGTTAAGGAAAACATCGATAATTGTTTGAAAATATGTGTTCTAAAAAATATGCGACAACAGTGTTTTTGATTACGCGTTAACTTAATTCATCTAAGGGTGTAAAGATTGTGAAACCTCTATTATAAGTACAGATTTCATAATCTTAACACCCAAATAACACCCAATTCACAATTAAATTATAGTTTTAATACACTATTAGCATCCGCATCTCTATTATTACTATGGTTATTAAGAAAAAACTAATAAATAAGTATCCGAAGATATATTAGAAGAAAACGTAAAATATTATGGGATTTTTCGTTTGGATTAAGTTATTTCAAATGAAACTTTAATCTCATATTATTTTACATGTTTCTTTAGGGTTATTATTCTTACCAATATTTTATGTATTTTTAATAAAAGAATCTTAATGGTGAATAATCAGGTAAGTAAGTACTTACTGGTGATGTTAGATAATAAAAATATACTATTTTCTGATTGTTTTGTTTCTAAAGATGGTTTTTCATCCTCATCGTTAATTCATGAACAAAGTTGAAAAACAGGTACAGAAGTTGCGAGTAAAAAAAAATCACTGATTGGAAGGAAATATCTACTCATCTTAAGGCTGTTTGCTTTTAAATTATTTCACAAATCCATTTCTACTGTTCTATTCCGACCAACTTCCGACGAGTGACGTTCTCCCGCGTCCTGATGAAGGTTCAGTATTCAGCCGAAAAGCATATCAAGTGAAGTTTATTTGTGTAAAATGTACCTGATCACCCTTTTCCTCGCGCAGGGCAGTGACGTACGTCGCACGTCGATGAAGAGGACAAGCATGCAAAAGACTGTAGGCACACGCCCTTCAGCCCTGAGGCGGCAGCGGCGGCAGCAGCAGCAGCGCCACGGGCGCACCCGCCTCGCGCGGCCAGCATTTAACGTTCTGCTCATTTCAGAGCTGCATTAAAGAGATAATTTCGCTTTACTTCGCCGGTTCACCGTAAGAACACAGTTCCTCATCCTTGTTCTTTGTTCTTCAAGAATTATTCTTGCAAAGTCTAAAGCCAACAACGAAATGAAACACAGTAGGCAAAAGATAAATACATGAGTAAGAAGAGACACAAAAGAGTTTTGTAATTTTGCCACCAGCAGGCGAAACAAAGAGTAAATAACTGTGTTCCATTGTGCAGATATTTGCGCTGGAGAGCGACGCGGGGGCGGGAGGCGGGGGCCCGCGAGGGCTGTTTTCATAACAAGGGGAGGCGCCGTGGGGGCGGCTCAGCGTCTTCCAGAACGCGCTGCCGCGGGGGCGGCGAGGACGTCTACACGGCATCAGCGCAGTGCGCGCTGCCCGCGTGCGGCCCTTTCGCCCACTCGATGTCAGCTCGATGCTCCTCCTCGCGCCGCTAAGACGCTGCGAGTTGATGGTGTGATGCACTGGATGACAAGGTCTCCGCTGCCTTCTGTACCCCAGTCGCAATGGGGCGTGGTCGCACGGAGAGTAAGACAGCTTTCGTTCGCGGCAGCGGCCTGCGCTTCGGAGGTCGCGCGTCTGAGATTCGCAAAACAAGCAGCTCAGCATTACTTCGGTAACTTATAGGGGTGTTCGATACTCCCAATCTTCAAAATTTATTACATAGAGCACTAAAATAAAATTCCGGTTTTCTCAAACACTAGAATAGCATACGTTCATAGTGAATGTTCCTTATAAAGCACTTCACTTTCGGCTGCTTTTTATGGATCCCACTGCGGAGTATTTTGGTCGTGCCTTCTTTCCTAATCAACTGCAGCTTCATCTGCTACTTGCCTCCGTTAGTTCATCTTTCACCTCGACTAGGTGCCAATCTCCTCAACGTCTAATCTGAGAGAGCCCGCGCGACTCGAACACAAGCCCGCCGTTTTCTGCGTTGTCCATCTGTGGAAGCACATGTCTTACGATTTAACATCTCACGAACTGCAATTGAAACTCAAAATAACGATTTTAGGGCATTCCCTCATACTCGTATTCTCTCCATCTGCACTTGTCAATCCCCACTCTTCCCTGTAGACATGTTCGGTAACTGCTTGGAACGTGCATAAATCGACATTTTCGCTTCCATAGTTGTGAAATACACGTTACATATTTAGTAATCTTCACAATAAAAGAAAAGGACAAGAGAGCGTGAGTCCCCCAGGTGATCGGTAGTTCCATTCGTGGTTTCTCCAATCAACACCAGAATGCCGGAGCAGTACCTTCACAAACACCTTCCTCTTCACAGCCCTATCCGCTCCCCTTACTTACACTCACAACCACTCATCTATGGAGGTTAGAGATTGCCCCGGGTAGAGCGGTGCTCCGCTCGTGCTAGACAACTGTTGGGAAAATCCCTGCAGCTCACGACGCCGCATCTCGCCATCCAGCGGGGAAGATCACCCCTACCGCCCCTTCCTCCTCCTCCTCCTCCTCTCTCTCCTCCAGAGGAGAAACAGGCCCTACGCTAACGGAACTAATACCCATTGCAGTTAACCCGTTCGGAATTGATAATCAATGTTCTGCTCTCACATCGCACGATCGGCTTAAGCACTTGATCAGACAAAGCGTTCAAATATGTTCCCCTTATGTCTTTAAACATTTGTTCCCCAATGTAGAAGAATTCATGAAATCCACGAAGCATTCTGTTCATAAGATTCAGTAAGATATGTAAAACACTGCTAAGTTTCTTTTTGTGCTCCATGGCCCTTCTCAAACGTCGCTACTCTTAACAAAACCGTACCTAAGCAGTTAAAAACAGTTAAAAATAGTAAACAGAGATTTCAATAGGAATTATTTATTTCCTATTTTCTCCGTCGAACTCCATTGTTTTATTCCCTGAACTGGTACCATAATTGAAGCATTCGTATCAATCCGCCATTTTAGTCATATCATTAATAGCGTAGTAATCATGTGAAATTCGTTCAAGTTCCATTTCCCCAATATCCTCCAGTTCCTGAACTCTTGAACATTTTATTAAAACAAATTCAATTTCTTCAACTATTGAATTGTCTTTTCGATGTTTTTTTAAATTTTATTTTATGAATGACTTATTTCATCTTCTATTCAGAGGCAACAGAAATATTGTTGTATTCAATTACATTATGATAACATAATTAACCAAATAAAAATAATTAAATTAATTCGGGAAATGGAAAGGACGACGTTGTTTGTGAAAGATTGTTTACTTTATTTTACGAATTATATTACCATAATGAAATCCAATGAATGCGGTGAATATTAAAACCGGATCTCACAGCACAACTTGTAGCTGCACCAACCTGCGCAACCCGCGCAACTGAAGTCATCGCGCTCCCACGTTAGCTTATTTGTCCCCCGCCCCCGCCCCCGCCCCCGCCCGGAGTGGGGCGAGATTAAAGGGAAGACGACAGAGCTCTGAAAGCAAACACAAGATCCACCGCCACCGCCACCGGGAATTTAATGCAAAAGGTTTCTTGAACACCCGCCCACGTGATGAGTATCTGCAAGCTAATGTTTGCACATTAATTTGACACGTTTATTGATCTTCAATGGGCGCAAAATGGGGAAACAAGGGATGTAAATCTAATGCACGTTTCGGCACTCACGTTATGAGCATTAACGAGAGTTCATTATTGAATTTTGACATCCACTTAACCCGGCTTGATTTTCGCTAATAAAACCAGAACAAAATTTCACAGAGCTACGTAAAATGTATTATTATGTTCCGATGCGCTTTGTTCTCATCAACATTGTTTCTGCTGAATAATATCATACATCAAAGATACAGCACACACAGATCATTGGATATAAACATGATTAATAAGAATACTCTCCGAATTGAGGTGACATGCTAAATGTTGAAATGGATTCGTCCTAAAAATAAATGTCCCATTTGTGCAAATATTATTGCCTCACCTACAGTTATTGTTGTATTATATAAATTCTCCGAGATTCGACAGTGAAATAGTAACCTACGCATCATACTTCATTCACCTGTGATGTTCAATGTATTACGAAGTGCAATACACATGATATTTGACCACTCGATATCGTGTGTTAATTTTCAATGCTTCCAATGCCTTTCATGCTTTTTATTCAGAACGTTTTAAATCAATAACTATAAAAACATTTTTTTCACTTACTTACGAATTAAATACATTTTAAATCTGATATCAGAATTTGCATATATATGGGAATTACATAGCATTGGAAATAGAGAGTTTTATTAAGACAAGTAACAGACATTTTGTACAATTTCATCATTCATATTGTCACACTACAGTAATACAAAGAAAATATTTTAATGCAAAATTTATTTCATGAATTTTCAGTTTTCAAATGCACACATGAACCGAACATCACACGTCACCTTGTCATGGAGAACCCGCAGAATTCTCTAAAATAAAGTGGTATAACAGGTATTAAATCGTTTCGTCGAGGGATACCATTTTTTTAATACAGTCCTTTCATTGTAAAGAAGAGGGATTGCTCCAATAGGAATCACGAAAATTATGCTAACAATATCAAAATCACTTTAGAAGAAGAACATTTATTACTTCATTTATTTTATTATTAAGGAAAAAATAACACAATATAAATACGAGGGAAAAAACAACATATGAAAGGCAGTTGAAACATTGCAACATCTTGTTCGTAATTCACGTCATGGACCATGAATTCGAACGCCGAGAAATAAAGAAAAGAAATCTCTGAAACAAACTTTCTTAGGTCATTTAAAGGCTGCACCAGAGAATGGAAAACTGAAAATGAAGCAATTAAGGGGAAATCAGGGATGCAGACCAAAATTACTGCGCTACATCTCTACATAACAAAGAATGCAAACTAAGAGAGTCTGTCCTTCGTATCCTCCGGAATGGCTTCCTAAATCATGCGATTCTGAGCAATGGACAAAAGAAGTGTTTCAACTTACGACCCGAGAAATACCTGGTAAGATCGGAATTGACAATTTAGTGTTCCATTATTTATTTCGGAGTTCCACTCGTGCGACACCACGTCTGATCCGTCCCTCAATGAGCCGGCACCCTCTGGGCGGTCGCAGCCCCGCTTAGCCCAGTCGAGTGGAGCAAAGCCGCGCGGCTGCGTCGCCCTCGAAAAATCCCCCGAAATCAAAACACGCGCGCGCGGCCTCGTCGCATTGCCCGGCCCAAAAGCAACAGCGGCCCCGGCCGAGTGTGTCCACGAGCGCCCGCCCTCGGCGGCGGATCCCCGCTTGACTCACGAGCGCGTGCGCGGCGCGGCGCGGCGCGGCGCGTGCCGCGGTGGCTTTCCCCCGCGCGCCACTCGGCGCTGGAGGGCGCTGCGAGGACGCCGCTCCGCTTCTCGCCAACTGGAGAGAGTGCATGTTCTTTGCGCTTTTCCAATGATTCAGATGGTCGGCAAATTAAAGCTATTGTAATCAGGGCGTGATTCATATTGAAAGGGCTCGGGGAAAACATGAAAAAAGCTTGTGGTGCTAAAACCGCACGTACTTTCTTGCTTTTAGTAATAGTTATGTAATACTATTTATATCACTATTTCTCTCCGAGTCATCACTTTTTGTAAAACTCATTACAAATCGTAACATTACGTGCAAAAACAAAACATTTTCAGGCAAATATCAACTCAAATTCTACAATTATAACTGCTTTTCATACAGATAAATCATGTCCCAACACTAAGACGTAATTTTCCAAAACTTAGTTCGCGAGTAATTGTTGCCGGTTCATTGTTGCATTTCCATCTGATAGTCCCTGAAGACTAGAAATTTTTATCTCATATGTTTCACATAAGTTTTTAATAATTTCTATAAGTTTAATGTGTTAATTGAGAACTACAACCAATACTTTAGGATGTACGAGAAGATTCAAATATTAAGTGCAAAATATCTCTGAAACACCTGGGAAATAACTTTTATCGCACATGAGAGATGTGCTTATTATGCAACAATATTTTTTTTATTACGCACGTGAACAAGGCTAAGACATATTGGTTTCATACCTTCCCCTTTTCCACAAATTCTATCCACTGACAAAATATAAAACCGTGATTTCCCTGAGTACGCCCCGAAATTAATTTCGAAATTGAGTGGAGACATAAACTCGCGGTGAATGACGTGTAACACACGTTGCCGCTCCGCAGCGTATGTGGCTTTGGACAGCTGCCGGTGTGAAGCGCGTATCGATCTGGAAAAGAAGCTTTAGCACACACAATTACTTCAGGGATTTCAAGCACGTGTATTTTTTGTCGTATGTGAACAATATTGAAATGAAAGGTAGATATTGTTGGTCAATTTTCTCCTGACTTTCCAAGAAGCATAGTATGCCACGCGTTTAATTTGGAAATTGAGCGCCTGGCGTGCTGAAGAACGGCTACCTGGCCGCGGCGCAGAGGCTTTGGGCGGCTGAGCTGGCCGTGCAAAGCGCGCAGCGGCAGCGCCCCGCGGCAGCGCCCCCGCCCTGCCCCCGCCCGCGACGCCGATCAAAAGGCGCAGGGGGCGCAGTGTTTAGCCGCGCCGAGGGCCTCACATCTGGGCAAAGCCGCCGGCTCATCCCCGCCCCCATCACCCTCCTTCCCCTCCAGCCGCGCTCGCTGCAGCTCGCCTCCCGATAGTCCTCCTCCTCCTTTAACTGGCTGGGCCCTTGCACAATTCGCCGATACAAATGTGCCCTTTGCTACACCGGCTTTGATGGCTCTCGTTCACCGCTCTCCCCTTCGACGGCCCCGCTATCTGCGCCCCTCCCGCCCTCCGGAGCGCAGGGCGGCAGGCGGGTGTTTGCGGCGCGCTCTTTGCCGTCGCGGCGCACTCATTTGCGCCTTTTCAGGCCCTCGCCCCCCACCCCCCGCGCAGGCCAAGCTCTCCACACAATCACTTATTAAAAATACCCCTTCCGAAGACTTCAAATAAATGCAAAATCAAAAACTGTGTTTATTTGAAAAAGAATTACATTTATAAATTAATGAATATGAAATTGTTTATATTTGTTACTCTTACGCGATTTTGAATAGATTTTAATTTCGTCTTTCATATTCACTAAGGCAGCTCTGGGCCTCAACTCATGATAGTGCAGTCCCTCTGGCCGGGAGCTCCTCGGGTTCCAGTCGCGACGGTGACAGAATTTTCAACAATTGCAGTATTTTCCTCACTTGCTAGAGAGTTAGGTCGAATCGAGCCCTTTTCTGGAGGAGAACTCTAGCGGCCAGCTGCTCTCAGCAATAGATTTTCGGGGTTTCTCCCATAAATACCAAGCGAATGCCGAAGCAATTCCCTAACAAACGGGCTGTGGGCCGCGCGCGCTCTTTCCTTCCTCTTCCTTGTCCTTTCCTCACCCCTTACACACTTACACTAACATGCACTACACTACCGCACATGCCGGGAGACCAGTGGGGAACTTGTCCACGCTGGGACGATGCTGCACTGGTGGGAGATGCATGGGAAGGGGAAAACACCGCCATCCCACATGTAGATCCTCATCACCCATGGGGATGGAGAACACTCCCACTTCCAGCAATAAAACAAGCACTACACGTTCTGGACTAATATATCCTATGACGGGTGCACAAAAACGAAATAATCATTCATCTTTTATACGGACATTTTATAATATTATATATAATTTTATAATCTCAGAATACGCAACGTCATTTCAACAATGTTGTGTTAAAATTGTAACTAACGCTCTACAAAATGACGCCCGTTTTGAGTTTATATTATCCGGATTAGGTTGATGGCAACGTATTCCAATGGTGTGGGTTGGACAGCAGTATAAGCCAATTTCTAAGAGAAGGCGTTTTGAGAAACGGAGCTCGCCGCCAGACGGCGTCGCTTGATGAATGTCCGCGCCAAGTTCGCGCGGACCGCTCCACTGCCACGAAGGGTTAGTTCGTGTGACCCGCTGCGCGCCCCGCATGCTCAGGGGGCTGCGCTCAGCCCACACAGACGGCGGGGGCGAGACGGCGTGTCTGGAGGGCGAGAGGGCGGGCGTGTGGGCGTGTGGGCGTGTGGGCGTGTGGGCGTGTGGGCGTGGGGCTCGTGCATGTTGCGGCTGCTGCGTGCAGAATCATCATGTGCGAATCAACGAGTGCAATTTATTTCTTTTCCCGCGTGTTCATCTGTGTTCACTTTTTTGTCATTGTTTTACAGGTCAGGTTAATACCTTTCAGAAAGTGAATCAAAAGAACAGTAGTGGTGAGGTCAATGGTTTTTAATAGCTTAATAATCAGAGCTTTTTTTTTACAGCAACAAAGATGATTACTAAAGGATCAAAAATCTGTTACAAGTTATGTACTCACAAAACGTATCGTACGCATTTAACTTTTTTATATTATCTGCAGAATAATCTATACATTTACTCTCTCTATTATTTTAAAAAGTACGATAACCTTGAGTTTTAAAGAAAAATAGTTCTTGTTTGACACTTCAATAGAAGGTAAATGACAAGATAAAAAAGGGCGGGGAACAAGAAAACGTTTTAAAGTTCAGGCAAAAACAGGAAACATGAAGATACTAATATTGTTAGTATTATTACGTAAAATATGCAAATTACATGTAGAGAAAACGTGAAGAAAGTGCTTCAAAAATGACGGGCGAGAAGGGGAAAATTAAATTGAAACAAACTAAATTAAAACAAGGAAGCGAGCAAAACACTAACTTCTTACTATATTTTTTGGTAGACATCAAGAAAATTAACCATCAACAAGCACAGTGGTTCAGCCCTCGTATTTAGTGAATTAAATTTGGGTAGCTTTAGAATTTATAACATCGAGACTAGAATATAACCAATTCAAAACTGTATATATTTTTAATGAGATTTTATAACAATTGAATACAGTTTGATAGGGTAAGTAATATACAAGGCATTACGTTTTAAAAGATATCTGAAACCACCATCAATTTGAAATTAATAACTCATTCAACCTAAATTTACATGATAACAATAATTATCGTCACCAATTTCGGATAAAAGAGAATAGTTCGACATTATCTGTTCTTGTATCTCTTCTCACAAAAAACTAATTTTATTTTCTGAATAGATTATTTAAATTTCTTGATGATATTTTGGGCGTGGAATATAGAAATATTTAGTATCGCTTTTAGCTTCCGATCAGCTACTCAGGCTCTCTGACTCATTTTTGTTAATAAAAATTAAGATTAATATTTTACCCGCAATGGTTTTATGATTTATTTCAATTAAATTCCAGATACAACACAAGCATTTGTCCATGCTGCTTTAATTTTAAAATTTTCTGCATACCCACTTCAAGATTGAATTGTAGCTTTTGAGGGCGCATTTTCATTCCAGCCCACTACGCAATATTTTTTTAAAAGAATCATAAATATGTTCTCCATAGAAAAATATTTCAACTGAAACGCGCAATAAAAATATAAAAAAATAAACATGCATTTGGAAATTTTTTGAAAAACACAGGATTTTTCTTTGAGAGAAATTTGAGCTTTCTTTACAACCACACTTCGTGATTTTTTATTTAAACGAATGGCAGGGGGTTCTCGATTAGTCATCATTGCTACTATTAACTGGTTTTAAAAATAAAGCAATACTTGAAAGCACACGCCGAGGGCGGCGGAGGGCGGCGGAGGGAGCAGGGACGCGGAAATGAAATGCGCGCGGGGCAGCGCCGCGGCGGAAACCGCATCTTCGCGACAGAGCGCCGCCGCCGTCGCCGCCGGAAGCCACGAGACACCGCGGAAATGCGCTCACCCCCACCACACCCCCACTCCCACCACACGCCAGGCATCGCTGCGTTCAAGACCTCGGGTGCGTTGGAGGACTAGAGAAATTCCTTGCTAATCGACCCTCCAACGGAATGAATATCGGAAACAAACAAAATAAAATAAATTTACCCCTTTGTTGAAAACGTTAATTCATAAGTCACGAACCTCTTGACAGCCCGAACACGCAAGGCCCAGTGCGTGGCCAACTCCGCTACCGAAAGGAGTCCGCCGGGTGGCGTCCCAACCGGCGCAGGAACGGAATAATCGTTGAGGTGACGCTGTCAAGGGCTGCTGTGATGCGGGGATATGGAAAGGGGGAGGGTATTTTCTAGCTCGCACCGTCGCCCGGGTGCAAAGTCGCGTGCATCGCTTCCAACAGGAGACAAAGCGCGCTAGCAAAGAGCGGAGACATTCTTCTTCGCCGAACCAAAGAAGTTTCGCGGGCAGATTCAGCTGGAAAAGTAATGTTGGCTTCGTTCTGGAATAAGACAGTCCTATTCTAGAACTACACGTTCTTTGAGGTAGCGGAGTGACTAGCGCTAACTACTGCAACCTTCTCAAGAACCATTTCAAGCCAGCAATAGCACAAAAGAAGAGGATTCTGAGTGCAGGTGTTTTCTTTCAACGTGATAACGCTCTCCCGCATTCCGTGCAACTATGGAAAGAATCGACAACCTCTCACATCCGTACTACTCGCCAGATATGATACCGTCAGATTGTATCTTTGGCAGAAGTTAAAAAGACTCTGAAGACTTTCAACCGGCGATGGACGAGTGGCCACGAAGTAAATAAAGCTTTTCCTAATGAGGTATCGAAGCACTTCCTATCCGAGAGCGAAGATGCAATATAATGGAGGAAACTATGTAAAAAATTAATGTTCAAGGAAACACTCTCTTTGCTCTGTTGTAAAATAATGGTAAAAATAATTGCGGTTTTCATTTGTTTTATCCTCGTACAAGTAAATTAATTTTTGTAGAAAACTTCCAAACCACCAGAATCAAAATACCTGAAAAATGGCTTGGAAAGATACAATATGTATTAAAATTTCGAGCAGCAAGGACGCACTCCGAAAATAAGATATGTGTGCGATGCGATTGTAGAAAAGTTATATGAGTTTTACATATTCATAACATGGAAAATAGAAAACTGCAAAAACTTTGTTTCATATGGTTTAGTTTTAAGTCTGAAAGATTAATCAAATAAGGAACGTTTCGACATTCAGGAACAATACAATTACTATGCACTGTGAATGCAAAGTTAAACATCTCTCTGAAAATGTAATGGAAATTGTTTTGTATTCACCAAGATTGATAAGAGAAATATTTAAAAGAAATCCTATTGTCCACCTTATCTTAAAAAAACAATGCACTATAAAATTATAAGCAGTAATTGTTTTGTGAAAGAACATCTGTGTCAGATGAGTGCTAGGTCGCGTTTACACACATCTCAAAACATTGTAAATTAAAAAGAACTCTTCGAGCTTGAGGATTTGTTTAGTTTCTTAAACAACAACCTTACACTCACATGTTTTCTCGAGTCGGCCAAGCATATAAATGCACTTTCTTTTATACGATCAATAAAGTTTCAAGAAAACAGTTTCAGTTCCTTCCCAGAAAAATTAGATGTCGAAGGAGCTTCGCGTAGAGTACCCCCATTAATTCAATATCTCTTAATTATTTTAGGAAAGGCTCAATTATGTCTTATGCTTGATGACAGCGTTATGCGTGACAAATCCTTGCATCTCATCATACATTCACATATATAAATCGCTTTTGGGGTACAAAAATACTACACTACGATATAGGGAGGAAAAATAAAAAGTAAACCACAGTTCATGTATTTAATATTCCAATGAAACATTGGTATGACGTGCATTTAGTTAAAGGATTTCAATAATAACACAAATCGAAAAGAACGAATTTTTAAGTTGTGGTAGTTATTTATATTCCTTATAATAATGATTACTATCAAATTTCATACGAAACCTCTTAGTAATACTTACTACTTAACGCATGAATTAATGCGTTAATGAATTAATGTGGTTCGCGAATTTCACAACACTCAAAATCTTTAAACAGGTGTATGTCGAAATGTCATTAGAATAGTGCCTGAATTGCATCCCAAGCACAAGATCGTAAGGTGCTCAAAATAGTTTGTAACTATTTAAAATATCACAAATGTCTCGATACACAAGGGGCGTTTGATCCGACGCTTTTCAATTTCTCATCTCGCAGGACAAAGTTTCATCTTGAGCAGAGCCTTTTTATTTCGCGGCCAAAGCCTGTCTTTTTCCCCTACTTACTGTCTTAAGTTTCTGTCATTCGGTCTCGTTTCAGTCCCAGTGGTACTGGCGTTATTATACTGGCTTCCAAATTGCAAGTGCTTGAAGTAAAACATGGGAGACGGCGGTGGATTTTCACAGGGCAAAACAATCCTCATGTGAATTGTCGCGCTTGTGGTAGAAGAATCCTGGTTTCCCGGCCCCATAAATTATAATCAGATCCCATGTTCGTTCGGTCGAGGAACGACAGAAGTACTGAATAGGTACGTCTAAGAAGTTGTGTCCTTTCCCTAGCAGTGAAATGTGAGTCAAGAGTTAGAAGAGTTGGGCACACACGTGATGTCGAATTCAACAATACGTGCATGTTGAGAATGAGGAAACGGATTGTATCCAAAATACGACCGTTGAGATACAAGAAAGAAAATTTATACACCAAGGACGTTTTAGGGGTTCTAATGATCAACAGAATCAATTAACGGCTGTGGTAGATACAATATTTCTTTTATTTAATTTTAATGTTTCAGATTTACATATTTACCAATTAAATAGATGTTAACTTGACTTGTTCTGTCTTTTCATATTTCTTTCTCATAATTGGCTTTCACCCTGTAGGCACAGTGAGTATCAATGGTGATGCAACCGGCTTTTATTCTTTTCCTTGCTTCAAATATGTTTTCGAACTACGCCCCAGCTTGGATCATACACTTTACACTCCGGGCTTTGCAACCGTAATTTTTCTTATTTTCTTGGACGCTTCCCTAGCAGCTAGTCCACGTTCAAACATTGCGATTTAAAGCGAAGCACAATGTTAGAGATTAAGGGACCATGTAGCACCATTCCAGTGTTTCAATTTGCTCTCGTTACCACAATCCTTTTGATTCAGGTATGTTATGCAGTGTATATAAAGCTCTTCTTCTAACGCAATACCGAGCAAAGTGGCTCAGCGCGTAGCGCGATGACTTCACATTCGGGAGGCGCGGGTTCAATCCCCGTGCCAGTCATCGTGACCAGGGTTTTCGTGGTTTCCCTCGGTCATTCAGGTGAATGCTGGGATGGGTATACTGAAAGGCCACGTCTAGTTCGTCAACTAAGAGAAGCCCCGAAGGTGGCTGAATAGCAATAGGTACTCACCTGCCAGGAGTTGGAGTCGAGGGCGAGGAAGGACATGGCGGGGGCTGCGTCGCAGCAGAGGGGCGCTCCGACGCCCACGCGGCTCCTCGCCTCGACGGCCGCCGCTAGCACGCGCCGCTCGAGCCCCGACGCCGCCCACGGGTCCAGCCCTCCGCTCCGCTCCGCCCGCTCGCCTCGCCTCCGCTCCGCTCCGCACCGCTCCTCCGCACTAGCGGCGCGCGCCCCGCATCACACGCGCACGCACGCCGCCATCCCGGCTACGCACGCTCGCTGCTCCGCTGGACGGCCAAGGCCGGGCGATGGGCTCGCTTCGGGCTGGCGAATGACAAACTGGCGAACGGTTTGTACTGTACACACGAAGAGTGAAAGTCGTCAGGCAATTTTTGATACCTGGCAGTTGAGGTTCACCCGTTACATGTTTAGGTTTGTGAATAATAATAGTTCTCGAATTTCAGTTCAGGCAAACTCTCGTTTACTTGTAGCACACTCCTCTGATTTTCAGGACATATGCAGAAGTTACGGAGGTCTTTCAAATCTATACGTTCACTCGTTTAACTTTTTGAGCTCGAGTATGGTCTTCAGAGCAACCTGTGTCTACGCTTATGGACCGTTCTCAGTGTTCACTTGCATTACAGCAGACCCCTTTTCACTTCGACAAGGTTTCAGCGGATTCCAATGCAAAGACAATGCAACTTGGTTCCAACCGTTCTTTCTTCTTCAGGAAGTCTTGAGGAGATGAAATGAAATGAATATTCCACATAAAATCTTGGGCGTTTCAAGCAATGGATTTTGCAGTCCTGAAGGTCGTTATGAAGTCGGTCGATGTGCGATCGTCGGCCGCCACTTCCGCGATTGGTCGAATCGAAGTCGACTACAGGTGAAGAAATATTCTTCACAGAACACTCACGATGAGTGACAGAATTTCGAAAGTTCGAATTTGTTCCTTCGGCAGAACTCTCCCTCTACAAACTCACAGCCACCTCAGCTCTCACAGCTGTTGCGTCAGTGCCACCCTGCTGACTGAAGAGATCTTCTCCCAGGCGAGCGACAGGCACCCTCCGCCACCCACAGCTCGAGTGGAAGGCTCCGCGTCCGGGAAGATCGGACGCTTTCCCTCGATCCCTTCACGAGCAGGAACGGCCCTTCTTGCCTGCTGACTGCTCGCCGGTGAAGCGCCTGTGGACAAACGGGCGGGTTAAAATTTGACTTGTTATCTCTCTCGACTTTCGCAAGCACAAACAGTTCTTTTATGATCCAGGTGCCACCAGCAATTCCATGACTATTTTTATTTTCTGGCAAAAGTCTCTACAAAGTTCTTTGTAAAACGAGAAAGTTACGTAATAGTGCGCCAGAATTCGGTGCATTTTTTGTTCACGCATACGATTGAAAAAACACAATATACGTCAACATGCAATGCACTGGTTTTAAAAACAGATATCTGCATCTAGTTAATCGAAAACACCAAATAAGAATAAATTGTATTTCTAATGTGTTTATTCTTTAAGTAACATCATGTAAACGAGTACGTATACTTGAGTTTTTATGTCTTGGCGCCTGAGGATCTGTCTTCACGATGGAATATCTCAAGGCAATGAGCGTCTTTCTCGGTCGTGCCGCTAGATATCGCATGATTGCGACCGTTTCGAACGACCATGCGACATCTAGCGACAAGACCGAGAAAGACGCGAAATGCCCTGAGATATTCCACCAATAAGACAGGCCCTCACGGTCGTTTGAAGTAGTTGTCAACTGAGTGAAAACACCGAGTACTCTCAGCCTCGCTCCGTGAGAATGTTCTGATGTCACATCTCAGTGCGGCGACACTGTATTCTCGGTTCGAAAGCTTTCCCCAAGCAGTACGCTGTTCACTCGATTCAATAATTACTACCAAATTATCGAATTTCGACCAATATCGTGAACAAATGGGCGCTCTCTTGGTTGTCGGTACTTGAGGGCGGCGGCGCGCGAGCGAGTGGCGCTGAGGTGCGTGCATGCGCCCGCGGTGGCGCGCAGCTACCTCCGCTCAAGAGGCGCTTCGACGTCTGGCTTCATCGAGCGCTTCTTGGATCCCACAGGACACTCGCAACGCGCTCTCTCGCAACACGTTAACGAATGAGAATACGACAGAAATGTGTGACCAAGCTGCCATACGAATCCGCAGTCTTTCCGAATCCGGAACCTTTCCAATATGTGAGTTGTTTTCCAGAACTTTTGGTTAAACAATTTGAATACTAAAAAAAATGCAGACACTTTTGAAACTTCTATTTTTGGTAAAAAATGTAGTTCTGATTAATAACATGTTTGCAGTTTGACGATTGTAGCTGAAAATAGTGATGCTCAAAAGTCACAAAATCGGAAGACCTATACCACGCATGAAGAAACGTCTGCAAACAATATTAGAAGTTGAAACGGATAGCAGAGGACAGAGGAACATTGCAACGACACAGCGTGAAAACAGACACCACAAATTTAAAACTGTTAAGTTTTAATGAATGTGCCTCCTAACATACTTTGAAATAAGCGAGGATAACAAATAGATTATCGTCTCCCATAGACCAAGCGTACACCCTCAATATAAACGAGAAACATTCTAATGGTGCCATATTAATCAATCAGTATTTCTCAATGTGTATGCAGTGAAAATTTTAATAAATAATAAGTAGAAAAATGAATATTTAGACTTGCGCTCTTTCTATGGCTATCTATGTTTCAAAAGCAAAAACTTTTGTTTTATAGTTTCGGTTGCATAGAGAAAGGTTTCACTATTATATTTTAACCCAAACTTCTTTAAATGGATTTATTTATTTAACGATTTCAACGTGGAACATACATTTTTACAATTATATCAAAATTAAGATAAAAATTATTAATTAAATGGATCAAAAATACAAAATATGTGTAAATGTGCATAATATACTCAAAAGTAAAAATAAGTAATTAACCTACTACATTCTGTTTCGTTTTTTGCAAAAACATGTATTATTGACGTTTTGTGTATCCCTTCATACAGCCAAATATACCGCTGAAAAATGAAATAAGAAAATATTAATACAGAACCGTAAACGAAATGTTTATGCTACACAACAAGGCAACTGAGCCAAAAAAGCCTTCCAAATGGCCACCGTCACACTGTTGTTCGTTTCAAAAAGAGAAAAATAGGAAGGTCTAATTACCACAGTTGACACTTTTCTAGCTTTTGCAAACATTCGGCGATTATACGAGCTGCAGGCAATATCCATCAACCCTTAAACGTTTGAATTATAAACCTGTTGGCATATTTTTGCCGGCCGTTAGAAAATTAATTACAAACAAACATTTCCAGAATAGACATATTTATCTGAAATTATGTTAACAATTCCCCGCTACATCACATTATAGTTTACAGAAAATATAACATGTAAAACAGCTCATTTCGCATTTTTGACGCAATGTTTACGGCGGGGCGGGGTGGAGAGCGGGTTGTACGGGCAGCGCGGTGTCGTTTTGTTGACAAGCACAAACATCCTGCTGTCGATAAATTATTTATTTTCCAACACGCAGCGAACCATAGTCAACAAGCGCGAAAAAACAGGCGCGGCGAGGGGCACCTACAGCGGTGGCGCGGCGAGCGGGCGAGCACGCGCGCACGGGAGCACGGGAGCCCCGCTGCCTGGCTGGCGCACGCGGCCGGGGCCCTGCACGCCGCACGCCCCGCCGCGCGGCTACACCAGACAGCGACAGCGACAACAGGACATCCACGGTTCCGAGCATCCATGTGCAAATCTCAGAAATCGATGTTCAAAATATACGGCTCCCAAAACAAACGATGTTTGAAAAACTGTTTTAGGAACCTCTAACATCAGGGTTCAACATGGATAGGGGCGATTTCATGGCACGGTGGTTGTGTTAATTATTTAGAAGCGGAATTAGGTGACAAAACAAAGGAAAAAATTACAAAACAATTTATACACGCTCATTCTTTTATAGGAAAATACCAAAATAATACACTACACTTATTAACAAAACTTTGACTAACTTATTTTTCATTCTTGGTAACTTAGGCCTGAAGAATGTTAAAATTACCAACATGTGAAAATTAATGTAGATTTTATTATCTTTTTTCGTTCAAAAATAAAATATCAACCAAGTAAAAATATCGAACTCGAAACATCGATATTGAAAAAACTCGGATTCAATACGTAAATGCTAAATACATCGATATTTGAATAAAAATGTGAATGTTTTGAAAATCTCGACATCGATGTCGCAACCCTAGCCTACACGAGTTCGCACAGGACAGGTTGTCCGTGACCCTCCTCGAACCCCGAGTCTTACGTAGTAAAACATTTTCCATCTCTTCATCTCCAAGTTTCCCTTTTTTAACCTGACAATTATGAAAATCATTAGATGGCACTTGGGAATCGCTTTTCTAGACATCTGATAAATGTTTTAGCACAAAATTAAATTTTATTTTATTAATTGTATCGTTGAAGTTCTAACTTCATTCTGCACGTGGTATTTTGTCAGAAGAAAGCTGAGTGGAAAAGAAGGCCGTCTCGTTACGCTGCGCAGCCTACGGGCGCCGCGGGTTTCCTTTTCTGCATCCCGAGGTTGTGTACCAAGTAAAAATATCCAACTCACAGCATGGAAGATAAAAAAACCATGAGATTTTTTGGGATTGGTACACAAACTTATGCGTTTTTCTCATGGAGTAACATCCTCGTTTGCAGATTTCAAACTCTGATGTTAATGTTAATTATTATTTCCGTAATACTGTATTGTTGTAATCGACTAAATGCAAAGAAAAAGAGAAACGCAAAGCCACGCTTTACGGCAGGCATTCCTAGAGCCGATTTACAGGCTGCCAATTCGATTTCGGAGAATTAGCAAACGCACGCATTTACTTCTCATTGCTAACTTTCATAACTAACGCAGTGACTTCTCATTGCTACTCTGCGCGAGAGTGCTCTAAAACTCCGAATTCGTTTGTCAAAAGGTAGCCTGTAAATCGGATGTTAAGGATTTAACTGTCCTTCGACCCTGTGGAACAATCCAAACAAACAGCTGTAACTAAAAGTGGCGTATGAGTATCTGTCACCTGTCAAAATGGACGTCACGTCAGTAAGATTGCCTAAAAATTAGTGTGACACACGTGGTGAAAGTGATTTTATTTTGCCCAGCCTGCCGGCGCGTGCCGCATTTTCATACTCGCAAAATAAAATGCCTATTTTCCACTTGCATCGTAAATAAGTATTTTTTTTTTTTTCATTCAGTTTAGATCGATGTGGAAGACGTTCCGGGGCAGTGGCCGTAGACTGTGCGCCAAATTTCCAAAATGCAACATCTTGAGGGACTTCGGAATTTCATGCGAATTAAATGAAAGTTATTTTGTCGGAGAATTTGCTGCTATTTGGTATTAATTGAATTCATACAATAGTGATGCTGAGTCATTATTCTTTGAAATTCCCTAAGTTTAAACATATTTTGACAGTAGTGTATGTGCTGTGACAGTATATTGCTGTGCTATGCGAACAAAACGTCGTAACCAAGGAGGCAGAGAAACGTCTTAAATACAAGAGTTTGGAAATCGAGTCGGCGGAATGCAGAGCGTAAAAGCGCAGGTCGGACCGAGAGTTACTGGAGCTCTGGGATTTGTTCCGCATACTTTGTTTAAGATGTTGGCTAAACGCCGAGGTAATTCAGAAGACTGGGAAGTGCAAACCATTGCTTTATTTTGAAGAGTACACATTTTCCGCAAAATATTGTTAAGGTAACCGATTGGCAATCATCTTCTCCCTAGGAAGCTGGTGGAGTAGACTTTAAAATCAACCGACTCGTAACATCTTTAGTCGCCAATTAGAGAAATAATAATAATAACAATAACAATAATAATAACAATAACAATAACAATAATAATAATAATAATAATAATAATAATAACAGCACATACCCTTGATACGAATATTTTTGGGTAACGTTGCCGATCAACCACTGATCTCCATGTATACTTGCTTTATTATATAATTAGAATGTTATTAAAAATGTAAATAATATTGCATTTAAAGGCAATTACATTTACAGATTAATGCCACCAACATGCTTTTGTATGTTAGGGATAGAGTAAGAAGTACACTCCCCCGTCACACGTGAGAACAAATTTCATGTAGCATGACCGAGTGATCGATTAGCATTCCACACAATAAATCCGGCGGAATAGCCGGCTACGCTATTACTTCGAGTTGGCGATGGCCACGCGCAGGTGCTGTAAGTGGTAAAAGCAAGGTTATTCAACTCTCTAAGACGTAAATCATCTGCAGTTCGATATATTGATATGAAAACATCTAATATCTCAATCCACAACGATACATGTAATTTCATACGTATGCAGTGAACAATGCGGTCTAGAAATGTTGCTACACTTCCTTCAACACCATTTGTGGGATCTGTAATAACTGTGTCGGTATATCCGAATCTCAATTAGCATGCATTAAAAATCGCCCCAATCAACATTGTGACAGTTCAAATGAAAAAAAAATCTATTCGCTGATCCACAAATTTACGTAAACTATTACTTCGTAAACAATTCTTTTGCAATGAACTGACCTAGTGATCGGTTCTACAGTGTCTTTATAAACAGACAAATTAACATGAGCTAAATGTGCAAACGCTATTTGGTGGCATTTGAAGAATATTTTAAGCACATACTATTTATTTTTATTAAATACATGTTACGTACACAACTACTTCACAAACAATTCTTTTGCAATAAACTGAATCACCAATCATGTAATTGCCTACGCGTGATTTGGGTAAAAATATCCACGAAAGAATTACAATCAAGCCTGATGTATACGTAGAGAAACAAAGTGAAAGGACTATTTGCCAAAAACGAACGGTTTTGCATCATGCACGTCTGAAATGTGTATATGCGTTTAACTCTCGAAACCAAATTTTACATCGCCGCAAAATGTAGATACTACATGAGTAAAGTCACATCTCACGCATTTAATTTGAAATATTCATTCAATCAGTCAACAAAAGCTACACAATTGAAGCCGAGGCGTGTGAACTGAAGTGAGGTAATTCCCTGAATAGAAGCACATCAACGGCAACACCCAGTGGGAAGAGTGCTACGGTCCTACACACGCTTTCCCACAATCAGTTCTTTCAGCTCGTCATTTATTTTTCGCCTGTTTTATAAACTCATTTACAAACACTTCGAAAAATGTAAGAACTACTCATGAGCCATGAATGAAGGAACGTTCTTTCAATAACATAATTTTATCAACGCCATTTTAAAAACAATGCAGTCTTTCGATGCAAACAATCAAGTTTTTCAAAATAATACGGAAATTAACAAAACGATTCTGATAATTCAGAAAGTGCATCTCTATCAACCCAATTATTCACGCATCATTCTCTCCAAGAACAAATACACCTGCACTTAAAAATGGCACTCATCATTACCTAAAGACAAACTGAAACATCGTGTTTCCGAGAATAGAAAAGGTTCCCCCCTCCAAAAAAATGACAAAATTTAAGTAACTTGGATGTAATGTTACCAATGTCTTTACGTAAAGTGACTTATTAAATAAAATAGAAAGGTATAATTACATCAATATTCTTCTCAAAAGGACAGTCAAAAAAACCTTTCATAACTAAAGATTTCTGCGTGAAATCTTCTAAAACAGTGAGTTCCTACGTTATTTTGCTGGGAACAGCAAAATGCAAGCTGTTCCGCTTGGGAACAGTAGCGCAACGAAACAAGCGCGGGCCCACTCGCAAAACGTTTATCTGGAACCCCTTTATAAAAGTGTATAGCAAACCGAGGAAGTGTTAGTGTTTTTTTAAAATATCCTTTAACAAATTCATATTCGCAAAACCTTCAGCCTAAAACCAGGCTCTTTTTACCCGGGCAGACCCGCGATGCGGGTCTTGCGGATCTGAACGTTAACGCTACTGGTTGGGAACTACTTCAATAAAATAAAAAGAACACTAGAAAAAAAGAAATGAACTTTGTGAAGTGGATACCAAAAACCAGTATGAGTACCGCAAGAGTTGCACAAGCAATGTATAATTTCATCCCACTAAGAAAAAAAGGTCAGTTATATTCCAAAAAGTAGTAAAGATCAATTGATGGAAGAGGATACTGCACAAATATGAGGAAGATGAAGGAGAAGAAGAAGAAGAAGAAGAGAAAGAAAAAGAAGAAGAAGAAGAAGAAGAAAAAGAAAAAGAAGAAGAAGAAGGAGAAGAAAAAGAAGAAGAAGAAAAAAAGAATATTGAAACGTATAAAGAAATAATATTTCACAAGTTTTTAGTCTCTCATTGTTATCCTGCATTAAAAAAAGCTTCGTCATCAATATCTGAATGAACTTCAGTGCTGACTGTTACATATTTTTATGTCCCATATGTAAATGTTGGCATTAATCAATATTGAATCTCAATTTTTATTTTCAAAAAGTCTGGGACTACATAAAATTATGAATCATTTAGCCTGTATTTGGAATATATAAACTCTTCTATAGTTGCGTCACTAGTTCATTACTTTTTGTAGCAATTCGATTTGAAACGGAAGGCAAGGCTATAACTAGTATCTATAATGAAAGTCTACATCTAATCTTATAACTAATTATAAGATAATTATAATTAGTTTCATTCTCGAATTTTTGCGTTTTAACCAACATAAATCTGGATCTTTTTTTCAATTAACCACCTTGACTTTATTCCCCTTTTACCCTGAAATACATCACTGAGTTCAATAAAAATATGTTAAAAATTAACACTTAATATTTTCTATTTTTCAAATCAAATACAGGCATAAAAAGTGCTACACAATTTATATTTTGGGAAAGCAACATTCAGAAAAAGTGCAAATCATTACAATTTCAAAAACTAATAGAAAAAAATCGAGAAGGGTAGAGTTTTTCAAGGTTTACTGCGGAGAGCGAAATTCAACTTGGAAAATCTCTGTATCAAGAAGGAAGCACGGCCTTTCCAGAAAGCGCGGGGCCCCTTGGCCTGGCGACGAGCACAGCAGGCATCAAGCACACAGTGCTCGCGCCCGCCTCCCACCGGCGCGGCGGCTGCGCACACGAATCCTCCCCATTAGACAACAATCAGCCCGTCAATGGATATATCCGTCGTCGATGCGCAAACCGGCTGCTGCTTCCAAAACAGACAATTCATGTCCTCGCAAATTCAATCTTCGAGAGATGTATGGAATGTTTGGAAATCGGGTTTTGCTCAAAATTGGCTCAAACCAGTTAATCAGCGCGCTTTCGACGTCAAACATTCGCGCAACGACCCTGCGCTCGACTGAAGGCCAGGATTAACATTTACTCCTCGATGGAACTTAGGCGGGCGTGACTATTGGGTAATCTAATCAGGGAGGCTGATTTCACATTTTGGGAAGATACGTTTCAATTGCAATTGAAATTACAAAGGGTTTGCGTATCCATGTGTGATATTTCTGACACTCCACCGTAAAAAAGTAAAATTTCTTTTGATGAATTTTGAGAAAAAAGAATCCTATGCCAATATTTCATCTAGACATCATATTGATCAAAGGGATGAAACTCACAACATCAAAAGGTTTTTGAAAACATAGTAATCGAAGTGGGCATATGTCTTATGTGGACATGGGGTTCCAGCTCGCTCCCTCCCTCTCTCTGTCCCTCTCCCCCATTCTCTTTTTCTCTCTCCCGATCACCTCCGACAATTACCTATTAAAACCATAAAACCAATGTCATCCTATCGACTTCCATAACTTTAATTATAAGTCTATTAAACATTCACATACTATCATTCCATCTATACAAAAATTATTCTTTTATAAAATTCTCTCTTAACTTTCCTTTCCTATGTCTTTTTCTCTCCGTAATTTATTATTTACAATCATAATGCATTTTTTATTTCAAGGAGTATAAAATTTAATTCTGTATTAGTTTGGTTTTGATAACCTCTCATCTTAGCATTTTAGCACACGGCGACGATAGTGGCGGCTGAAACTATAAAAAACAAAAATATATTGTTTGCAAGCTGTAGAGGTCCCTATCGCTCGTATGCGTCCTTGCCAGTCGCGCAAATTGAACGCATTCATTTCAGTTTCGCTCAAAGGTTCTGAAGTCAAATTACCAAACATGGGAAAATGACCGACATTTTGGTGGCGCTGCATCTCCGGCTAGTAGTGAAGCCAGTGGGGAGCGGCGCAGAATCAAGATGAAGATAAAAAAAACATCTAGATCAGAAGTTTTTCAACCCGCGGCCCATGGTTTACTTTTTGGCGGTTCGCAAACAAACATTGATTTTAACTAAAATGAGGATCTGTGCTTACACTTTTAGCGCATTAAGGTCCTTATTGAGAAATATATGACAAAGAATCAGTGTCATAAATATTACTGTAGGTGTCATTTATGAACATTGCAAAGTTGGAAGACAACATGAAATATAGGGCATATAGTGTTAACTAACGTCTAAATTTTTGTAACATAGTTATGATATAATTCTACGACTCGCTGGTGTGAGAGGGAAAACAAAGCAGCTCTTTACTTGAGAAAGGTTCAAGCGCCCTGGTTTAGACGAAGCAAGTAGAAGGCAGGCGAGCGGGGGTCGAAGCCGTGTCCCGGGGCAGAAGAACAAAGGCGGCGCTCTGCATGCGTAATGGGCCTCCCGAGCTATCACGGCGGAGGCGACGCAGCCATTGCTTCGTTAGGAGAAGTCGGGACTCCCAACGGGTTATTTCCTTCTCCTCCTCTTCTCTCGCGCCGCCCCGCCCCCGCCCTCTCGAGCAGCAGACGCCTATTACTCCGTAATAGCTCAGTAAAATATTTCAAAATACTCCGCTGTCATTTTAGAGCTGGGACTCCGTACCGCCATGTGTTATTATTAATAATTTCGGAATGCTGAGCGGCAAAGAAACAAAAGCCCGGAGGCTGGACGCGCGGAGGCGGAGGCGGGGGCGGTGGAGGAGGAGGACGACGAGGAGGAGGGGAAGGTGGAGGCGGAGGCGGAAGCGGAGGCGGAAGCGGAGGCGGAGCAGGAGGAGAAAGAGGTAAAAGAAAATAACATAGAAGTAGAAGGAAAAGCAGATGGGGAAACCGGAGTAAGTTGAACTGGAGAGCACGATTGGAAAGAATTAACCCAACAAGGAGGAAATAAGAGAAAGGGAGAACATGAGGTGAAGGACATTGAGGTGAATGTGAAGGGCGAGGGATGCGAAGAGAACATGGAGAAGGACGAGGCGAAGGAAGAAGTGGAAGCGAGGAAGTTGAGGGGAGGTAGAAAGAGACACTTGCAGAGGAAGCGGAAGCGGAGGTGGTCGGTACTTCGTGTTTCCGCTTGGCCTTTAGTCCCATGAGTGAAGTACATGCGGTTGTGGTTCTGGCTCGCAGGATCGAGAAATCTGGTACCGATGTATACGTCGGTTAACGAGGTTTTCCTCTGCCAGGCATCTCCCCAATGGCCCAGGCACCGCCCACGTCTGGGCTTCCGTCTGGTAACGTAGCGGAGGTATGTGTGTGTGTGTGTGGGGGGGGGTCGTGCTGGCAGAGTCTGCCTCTCCACGCACGCGCACGCACACGCGCACTGCCTCAGCTCATCCTCCAACATTTGGGGTATTTGCAGGAAGAAGAGCGAAGAGTGATCAAATGAAATTGAACTCCTTGCTTTAAGAGTAATTTGTGAGGGCACGGAAACGTTTAGTGTACGTTCCGCCATCAAGTCATTACTGAAGTTCTCTGAATAACTAATGTGTCTCAATCCTTATCAATAAAACCTATTTCTCATAAATCCCTTAGCGACCATATTACCTTTTAAGGACTTTTGAATACCACTAGATGTAACCACGTGAAAACCGTATCCACCCACGTTCCTAATAAAATGCCTCCATCTCACACACGTAAAACACGGTTTAGAAACATTTTACTGTTCTTTGACGTATTTTCTACTTTGATAATATTCAGTTTAATGTTTCTGTGTGTGTATGGTTTACGCAATTCAGTTTATAAAGTATTCATTAAAGTAAACATCCCATCCATAGAAATGCAGCATTCGGTATAATTTCTTTCAAGGTGTCGAATTATTTGCTCATCAAATGTAAAACTGACATTTGTAATCTATTTTCAATATTTTCACACTTCTCAATGATACATTGATCTCCATCAAAAGCGAAATCAATTTCAATTCAATCACTTTTGACTCTCCATCTATCGGTTTTCCAATTATATTCGTTTAAGTCTCTTGAAAACTGTTACGAGCTTTCAAAATATTGATGGTAAGGGAACAAAAAGGATTATTTTCAATGCTGAATACCATGAAATTCTCTTACAACAAAGAAACTTCATAATTATTTTTAACAAAATCAGCTTTCTAGAAGCACCAAAAGCTCATAAGCGAGAAGACGTATGGAACTATAAATTTTATAATTCGATATGATCTGCAAAATACAATTGTTGTCAAATTAACTTATTGGGTACCTCTATTAAATTAGATAAGTTTTTATATCTTATATTTAGTGATTTACAAACGAGAATGAACTAAATATTAAAATAGTATCATTGAGTAGTAAAATGAAATATTAATTTACGTTAGAAAAGTATATTTTTAGCATGAGAATAGAGAATCAACCGTCTTTCAATTTATTGCCCTCTTATTTCATATTAAATTGAAAACTGTGAGATATTAATTTTCATTTTATAAAAATAACGCCTTTTCAAAACCAGCTTATGTCATTATTTACCATAATTTACGTTTGTTAGAGTTTACAGTCTCTTTCATATTTTTCACGAAAGAAGGAAGTTCAAATCTACCTCATTCCGACCAAAATTGTGACAATAATATTCATTTAACTGTTCATTTCTGACTGCGTGTGGACAAGATTTTTGATACTCTTATGATACGAAATTTCCGAGAATTGTTTGAATGGACTTTAATGGCCATTTACTAATTTTTACTAAACGACAATTATGCGCCTGGTTCTTTCAAAAAATATTAAAGTAAGGGAATTTTAAGAAAAATTACTGCAAAACTTCTCAACACTCAACAAAATAATAATTAGATTGTAACTTATTATAAAATGAATTAAAAATGAAGAAAATAAGATTCGCCTGAAATAGGTCAACAGAGAAATAATCAATCATAAAAGAAGCTCATGCAACCTCGCCACAATAACGAAGACTTTCACACCTTTGTTGATTCAGCAGTTGCAGAAGTACGTACAAGCTTTTAACACTAAATTAACTTCTATAGCACCTTATTTATGGAATTATGTATACATTGAAATTCTCCGAGGAGGCTGCCCATGGCTGAGGCGACCGGCGGGAAGGTGGAGTCGTTGAGGCGGAGATAAGGCGCGGATTACAGCGCCTTAGAGGCTTCCGAGCACCCCACGAGCGTCGCCAAGGCGCCCACGCCCACATTAAATCAATGAACCGACCACCCTTTCCCCTGAGGGGTTTCTCGAAACCCTAATGCGAACTTTTATACATACGACTTTTTTCACAGTGCGAAACATGGAAATTGAGCTCCTGCAAAATAAGAATAAAAAGTATTAGAGCTGCAGAAGCACGTCCTTATTCACATGATTTCTAACTTTTTTCAGTTTTCAAAAATTCAGAGAGCTCAACGAAAATGAATGCACTAACTTTTAGCGTTCTTTGCTCTATCCATATAAAAATTAAGAAATTGCAGCCTTTTTTGAGAAAAAAACTTATTATAAATTACATTAACTTCAAGTATAAATTACGCAGAAACTAGACGTATTTTACACAAAATTGTGCATGACATAATTTAAAGATCTACTTTTTACACAGATTTTGTTTAGGAAAAATATAAACTACCAATTGCATTTTTAATGTTAATTTGTTGCAATTTTGTAAAATATAGAGTTAGGCGAAACGTCGGCCTCCCAGCCAACGACGTGGCGTTTCCCGGATAACCGAAAATTTATGTAATGGATGAAAAGCAAAATTTTGTCAAAAATGTGTTTTTTAATGATAGTGCATTGTCAAAATTTCTTTAACATCTTTAATTTTAGTAATTTGGTGAATAGATCTGGTCGTTGAAAACATATACGAAAAACTCACGAAATATTAATGAAGAAATGTCATTAGTTAAGTTCGTACAAACGAAACTCTTTTGAAATATATTAATAAAAGACATATTATATGACTAACTTATTTCTTTTATTACTCTATCTTGTGTGAGTTTATAGACATTTCAACCTCTAGAAGCCGCCTATATTTCAATTATATATTGCGTGGGTGTGCAGTCGTATTTTCAGTTACTATATTCCGTCAGCGTTTCATTTCAAGCAATTGACCCAACTGCAGAAGTTAAATTAATAAATAAAATTGGAGATGCTTCAAATATTTCAAATGTATTTTACTCTCCAAAGTAATAACATGACTTTTCACTGTTCGTCATAATAAATATCCAACATTTGAACTGTACTTTTACTACATCTAAAACATCGTGATGAAATCACTACGTCATCACGTCAACTGATTGAAAAATGTCAATAATTTTGCTGAAAGCATTTAAGCGAGAGATACTTTACTTTAACTATGAAGTGAGAGAACGTTAAAAAGTAACTACGAAAATAGTATAGTTTATTCAAAAACTCGATCTCACTATGCGAAAAAGAAGCGTTGCTACGTACACGGTCGTAGCGAGACTTTTTCCCCAAAGGAAGCTGTCGTGTTAAGGTGTGGGTCGCGTAAATATTACGATCCAAGGTTCCGAAGTTAATTCCGAATGCAAAATTCATTTACTTGATAGGAATGTGGAAATTGACTTGAATCAAGTTTTAAAATTCGCGTGCTTTTAAACAGCACAAAACCATACGAAATCGCTGCCCCTTCTCTTCTGACTGAGGAGACTATTTCAACTATTGTAGCTCAACATATCGTTGCGATTTTGTTTATCCTCCCGCTCTCATATCCTCACGAATCATCCGTTTTACCGCTCGCGCCCGCCCGAGTCTTATCATCCACATTGGATGTGAGTTTCCAGCTCGCATACGGATACGTAGATTCAATTTGTCTGCACAGGCCTCTAGTTCAATGACAAAACACCACTTTGACACTAAACTCCAGATCTTGTACTACACTACGCATTCAAGGAACGCACACGATACAAAATGTCAGAGCAAGAGAATATAATATAGTACATTGAATTACAGGCAAGCGCACCAATAAGTTTCAAATTCCACATCTCGAGAGGATCTCGGAAGTATTCGGAAAGAGCACCCACAGTCGACCATTACCTCAGCTACTGAGATTGCCTCGTTCATGTATGCAGCGGTACGTATTATTGAATTCTATTGATGGCTTATTTTACATGGCTATGCTCAGGCCGTGAGGCCGGCTCTTATTTTAAAACTGAAAGGGAAATGGCGTTTCTAACACATCCATGGATGCAACACCCTTGGTTACGTACAATGTAGTTTGAAAAACTACTCAATATTCGTAATCACCGGCTAATACAAATAAGTTAACATTTCTTCAAACAGTAATAGAAATGTGCAGACGTGAAACGCATTTCTCAAAGTCAGCTTCATTGCGAACGCCGCCAGCTCAAAATGCGCCGGCCTCGCGCCCTTCGTGGCCTCCGAGGCGCAGCAAACACTCCGCAAATACCGCATCGCTCACCACCGCTCACTCAATTGCGGCCAAGGAGCACTGCGCCACTCTGCGTTTGGGAAAACACTAGCGCGTTGGTGAAGAAAACTTTGTTTCTGTGGGTTTTCGAGGTAAAAAAAACTCTTTAGACGTGATATATTATCTCTGTGCAAGTGTTTTACTTTCGATGATATTACTATGAAGGTGAAAGTTTGTAGTAATCATTGTGAAAAAACTATTTACTATGCACTTTTTATTGTAATTGTTCGTTTTTAACTGTCTTCATTCATCCGTTCGTCTGTGGTTAACGCTAGTTCCTAATCGTTCAAACGATTGCCTCCAAATTTGATAATCCTCCATCGATTCGAACGAACTCCACGACCTGCGAGTTTGAACCGGTTTTGGGATTTGGGGATACCTTAAAAAAAGCCTCAAAACATTTTCTAAATGTTCTCTAAATGGATATCAATATTTTATTAACACTATGAATTCCGATAGAGTTAAGAACGCTTAAAACAATTCCGCAGGTGTCATTTTTTTAAATTCCTAATTATTAGACAATTACAAAAGTTTAATACTACTTAGGAGTCTTCCTACAACTTCAATATTAAAGAAATATATTTTTCCCCTAATAAACTTTATTGCAAATACAGATATTGAAATATTCTCGCACACAATTTATCGAAAATAAGAGTAGTTTTCGCGTAATTTTGCATAAAATACAGGCAATTTTTAAACAATACTATTTCCGGAAACTATTGAAATAATTTTCTTTAACTTTATTTGGATAGAGCATTTGAAGCTTAAAAATTAAGCAGGTTCCATTTTCAGCACACACTCTGTATTTTCGAAAAATTGCAAAAAAAAATAACAATGCAAAAAACAATATAGATAGAGATGTTTTCTTAAATAAATTTGATATTAAAAATTAAATTTTTAAATAAAGTCAGGTACTATATTTTTGATAAAACTAATAGTTTTCTACTTGAATTTAATGCAATTGATAAAAACATATTCTTCACAAATACGGCTTCTAATTTTTTTAATTGTTTGTCACAAATATTGTAACTTAGGAAACTTAAAAAATAGTGCAGGCCTCTTTTTCTCTTAATTCTGAATTTTTAAATTGCAAGTTAGAAATAATGCGAAAAAGTATCTGTTGTGGTAACATTACTATTTTATTCTTGCTAATTCTTAAACGTTGAATATTTTAAAGGAGTTCTCATACGGAAAGAGTATGCAATAAAAATCAAAGTTCATTTTAATTCGACATTTCAAATGATTGTTCAATGCGCCAAATCAATGTTGCATTTCACACTAAATGTTTTTCTTCACAGCAATGCGATTTTGTCTCAAGATCAATACGGCAGAAACATTTATTATAATTTTGGCCTAGAGGACGCGCCTAAATAATATGTATAACGGAGTATTACAATTTCCCTCTACTTCCAATACAATTACTCCTATGCAATTATTCAGTACTCAAAGTTGTGTCAAACACATTTTTCTAAATTTTCTAATGAATTTGAAGATTCTCCGATTTCCAAGAGATGAAAGTTGTACTCTCGTAGAATTTTAGCCTTCTAAATACATCAGAGTTGTTGGAACGATAAATTTAGAGAAAAGGTAAGTGTTGTGGAAATGTTTTCTCAATCAGACTCACACCAAACATCTAGTCATTTAGTCTACAGTTAGCAACTCCTATCGCAAACTTATGATAGAATCTGCCCACACAGAATACCGGTACATTAGCAATGAAACAAGTAGAAATAATAGAATAGAAATATCATCAATGAAAATAAAAGAAACGCAAATATAACCAGAAAAATCAGTGGTATATCTTGGGAAAACTAAAATAATTCAATTATTGGAATTAATAATTTAATTGAAATGTAATGAGACAATGCTTAACCAATAAATAATTAAGCTATTAATATTTTTCAAATTATAATTACTTTAGTGGCATAAATTCAGATAAATCGGTCGTTATTAAGATTGCGCAGTATTTAACAGGTCGTTACCAAGATACAACTAACCGATAAAAGCCCCGCTTCACCCTGCAACTATGCCATTGGTTTTCGAACTGATGAACTCCCGCCGCACAGCGGCCGTCAAGAAGGAAGCAAGTAGGGAAAATGCTCAACAAGGTCAACGCAAATAGATTGAGGGCATCGTGTCATTCTTAAAAGCGCCTGCCCCCTCCGCCGAGCCCCGCCCCTCCACTGCGTCGCGTCGCGTCGCGTCGCGTCGCGTCGCCAGGCAAAAAGCACGTAAATTGGAGGCAATCGGCGGCGTAATGGGCGTGCGGCGAGCGTCCGTGCGTGCGTGTGTGCATGCGTGCGTGCATCGTGCGTGTGTCACGCGGGGAATGCGGTGGCGTGCCCTCCTCCTCCTCCTCCTCCTCCTCCTCCCCCAGCGCGCTGCGTGCGACACTCGTCCGCTGCCCCCCCCCCTTCCCCCGCACAGCCCGCGCCTCCGCCTCTGCTTCACGCAAGCGCTCGTTGCATCAGAACGCTTCGATTGGTTTGTGTCTGGACACGTCAACAGCTATGATCGTCGCTCCCGACATTGTGAATGTTTTAAACAGGGAGGAGATAGTTCGGTTTGCTGTGTTTCCCTTCCGGGTTTGTGCGCCGGCGAGGCCCCGCCGCAGCCGAGATATGCTCTGCGTGCGAGGTCAATGCAGATGGAAATGCGTGTGAGGGGGGGGGACTTCCCCGGCATTCACTTGGCATGGATCGCAGGAACCATAGGAAACGGCGATCGGAGCGGCTGGCCGCTAGAATTCTCATCCAAACAGCGGCTCAATTCGGCCGTGGTGAGTCGAAAATTCGTTACCGTCGGGACAGAAACCTAGGACCCCCGGGCAAGAGCAACAGATGGGTCAATTTGGTACGGCTGAAATTTTGTTAAGGGAATTTCATACAATAAACTGTTACGGACAATTCGAAACGATTTGTGGTAAACTTTTTTCTACATATTTCTCCTTTTCATGCAATGCCCAGGCAAAGTAAGTACACCTGTAACTTGTGTATTAAAAATTGATTGCAAGTCTAATTTCAAGATGCAGAGTAGTTGGTATGTGGTCGGAAATCAAGAAAGAAAGGAATGGTGCATCATTGTTAAAGGAATGGATAAATATTTGGTAGCGTTAAACAAGGTAACAGACGTTAGCAAATTCCTCAAAATTTGGTAAAATTGAACATTATATAAATGAAGACGAAAAAAGATTCCAAAGAATCGGAGGGAAAATTCTTCTTTTCTTCATGAGTTTCATTGGAGCAACATACTACAGACCGGCTGATCAACGATCAACACAAGCCGCGAGTGGGCCATAAGGATCGAATGCGGTCAAATCAACAGGGCTGCTGAGCTACGGGCGGATACAATAGTAGGCAGGCCCACCATCAAGCGAAGAGGCACACGCACATACACACGGCGTCTGGCCCAAAGCGGCGAGTGGGAAGGCGCAGCCGTGGGCTACGTTTGGCGCGCGGTTAGCAGGCTTGAGCAGACGGAGCGACGGCCCACGGATGGGACTGATGGGAAACGTTGAAATGGAAATTAGATTTCCAGAAAATCGTTATCGAAATGTTATAAGTCGCAGTACAGTAGTCTGATATTTCATTAAATGTTCAATTAAGTTTTTACCTTAAATATGACTATATTCATTACTCATAAGCTTTGACTCCATGAAATGAACTGAAATTCATATTCATTATTTCATGGATTTAACAAGTAATTTTATTAAACACTAACTAACCACATTTTTTTATCTTTTTAAGATGGCATGCCGATTGCATTATTTGATGACTAAATGCACTCACAGTTCTAAGTTGCACACCTTTTAAATTTTTTGGCGGGGAGGGCATTTCCCCGGGCCCGGAAGCGCCGAGCTCCGGCACCGAGTGCTATTTTACATCGTTCAGTGAGAATAGCGCCGAAGCTCCTTGCGCTCAAATTTCGGCCCCTCTCTATTGACTGCCGCCTCCCGCCTTCGCTCCGTCTCCCCCGGGGAGTTCGTCACGCGCAAAGGCGTTTCATTGCCCCAAGAAGCAACTAAGCCTGAAGAACCCGGAGGGAAAGACTTCGCCCTTTGCCTTCAAGCGGCGAATGCCCTCGTGAAGGACGAGTCCTACGTGGCACATCTACCCTTCACATGGAAATGTCCAGCCCTATATCTCCCAAAACAGTTTTGGCTATTACCTGTTCTGCACAATAAGGACAAACGTGGATGATTTTTGATAATGCGGACGGTCAAAAATGACACACGGATCAAGAGCCAGAGCCAGAGCCAAGGCGAAGGCAATTTTCGTGCCTTAATGCCCTCCCGTGTCCTGAGCCGGTGATCCTACTTGTGGTTTATCACATGACTAGATGATAGGAGTGGTTACCAGAGGCGATTGGTGTTTCGATGAAAATCGTGGATTGCACGCCACAACCACACGATTGAAAACATCTATGCCATCCTTGAGCCCGCGGCCTTCGCAGAACCTTCAGTACAACACTCGAAAAAGTCATTTCACTCCAGTGCCATCGAAAAAGGCCCCTTTGAAACAATGAAAATATGTTTGTTCGCCATTTTCCCAATCCGAACTACAGTGCAAGGGGCTATTTGCTCCAGGTGCTGGCACCCCATACTTTCCCCCACTACCCTGCATCAGTCATCTCCGCTCTACCCACGCGTTTGCAATTAGCGGTGCGCGTGTTCCGAAGAAAAGGCGAACGCTCTTAACAGAAAGCGCATTACGGGAGCGGCAATCGGGACCGCATTTGCATATCAAATTGCTCCAGTCGGAGCCGCGAAGGCGCTGCTTGTGGCGGGGGGGGCGGGGGGCGGGGGGCGGTGACGGTACCGGCGGCGAGGGCCTTTCTGCAACGGCACGAGGCAAATTGCCGCTCAGAGGGAACGCGTAGCCATGATAAGGTTTGGCATTTGCAATATTTCTTCATCATGGGCACAACTACTCTAACAAGCGGGCCACGAAAACCACTCGATTAAGTTGCGATTATATCCATTTGGTAATGTTTTTATCACTGAATTAGCCAGCTTTCGATGTCTCATCCACCATCATCCAACCTCATCCTTCCCACCGGGACAAAAGGTTAGCATATTAATCCGGCGCAACTGCTAATCCTGGGAATTAAGACTATCTCGTACATATTTTTATTAAGCCCGTGTAAGGTGGCGTAGGATTTTAGAGTGCAGTTCCCGACAGGTAGTAGTAGTATGCCATGCATGCAAGAAAGTGTTATCGCCACTCTTCAAATTACGACATGCCACAATCAACGTCATTCCGTCCGTAAGCAGGCGGTACAATAGTCGCTTCGTGAACGGGCAAACAAATGATGCGGACGACTGGGGTTCAAATCGCAGTTTGGAATTCGGGGTAGACAAAGGTTTTCAAATGTTCTCTCGGTGTTCTTTTGTTTCTCTAGCTCTCATTCCACTGACGCGCCGGCAACTCTCATGTCATGTATTTACAATCGTTTATCAATCAAATAATTCGAGGAATAGACAGAAGGCTTATGGCAGCGGATAATAAATAATACGCACACTTGCCTTGCTTGTCATCGCAGCAGCACAGACTCGCGGGTGTTTTTAAGAGGAAAGAAGTCAACTGCAGAAATTACTTCCAATGAAACAGACAAGACATTCCATTACATGCAGAACTTGGCAAGAGAGAAGGACTTCCGCCAGCGCACGAAAGGGAACATCGCGCGCCTGATGCATCGCCAGCCAGCGCCTCGCCCCTTGCCGAGGTGTCGCGAGAAAGTGTAGACATGGAGCGTGAGATTCCTCATCGGCCAGAGAAGCGTTGACCTAGTTGATGGCGGAGGCCAGTTGAAAGGGGCAAATCCTCCCTTCCGGCCGTACGACACCATTAAAGAGCGTTCCCCCCTATGGCCGCAGGAGCTCTGAGAGACACGGCCTCTTAAATCAGCATAGGAAAGCCTGGGAGTTCCTCCTGAGAGCGATATCGCTCATGTTGAGACAGCCTAGCCTAGCAGAGACGCAAGCCTAGTTTGAATCTCTCTAAAAGTCTATTCCTCTTCGCTATCAATTCGCCTCTTCGCATTGCGGTTTTGTTCGTATGACGGTTAGCGTGTTGAACCGGACAAAAAAGTCCCTTCCTTCGGTGGATGCGAGGGGGGCAGTAAAGCCGACTTCCCATGATGTAGATTCACTGCATGTACAAGATCCTGAAGCATAAAAGAGTTTCTGAGCTAAATTCAAAATGGCCTCTTTCTCCGCTGGTGGTGAAGGGAGCGTAGCAAAAGTCGCGTGGTGAGGCGGACGAGGAGGCCTCTCGCCATGTAATTGATTTGAATCTGAAGGGAAGGGGCCGCGTGAGAGCGGGATGTCGGTGGCGCGAGCGCCCTGCGCAAGCGCACATGGGCCCGCGCCGGAGTGTTTGGGCGGAGCGACACACGAGCGGCGCGGGGGCGGTTATTTAGTCGCGGGGCGCCGCCCAAAGGGGCCGCCGCCAGGACCTCCTGGGGCGAGGGCGCGCTGGGGGGTCCTTTCGGCGGCGGCGCCCCTACTCTTGTCACTGCAGTGCCGCTCGCTGGGGCGCCCTAGGCTTCCAGTCCCGGCGGTGGCAGCACTTTCGACACTAGCTACATAGCCAGGTCGTATTCAGCCGCTGTCTGCAAGAGACTTCTACCGGCCGGCCGCTCTGATCGCTAGTTTGCCTTGCCTTGCATCAATACCAGACGAATGCTGGAGCACTTCTCTAACAAATGAGCCACGGACTGCGCGCGATCTTCCCTACCTTTTCCTTGTCCCATGCACACCCCTCACGTACATGCCCTACACTACCACAGCCGGAAGACCAGGCGGGAGCCAAGAGCTTGTCCAGAATGGGGGAGGGGGTGCCCTGCTGGTGGGGGATGCCTGGTTGAAGAAAAGCGGGTAAGGGTAAGTCTGGACACCTGTTGCACGCTATTGGGAGTTTGATTGTCAGTGGTCGAATGGCACAGGTTCCAGAATGTTCGTAGGGTAGTACGATGTAAGAGGCTCAATGTTTCATCAACTCGTGATGAGTGCGGCTTATAGGAGTGTCGCTGTTGGCACGAGAAGATTCCATGTCGAATACGCGCTCACATAGCAAACGGCCGAAATGGCAGAGGAGCAGACAAAGCTTCAAGCTAGATGGCGCCTCCCGCTCGGGGCCCTTGGGCGAGACAGACCTCCGAAAAAGTGGCACAGAAGTATGAAACTAATAAATTTTGACTTTTAGGTTACTTCAGCCTATTACATTTATTTGACCACACAATAAAAATTGTAACGAAATGTCTCATGTCTTTACGTAATTATCAAAGCAATTTTAAAGTGCTTAAAAATTTTAATTTATAGTTGACGACTACGAAAAACCTGATCGATGTAATTGCAAAACTTCGTGTGTAGAGTTCAACGCGTTCCTGCGCAGAAAATCTGACTGAAAGCAATATCTATTAACTAAAAATCCACCGTTACTCTGCACTAACTATTCATCAAAAGAGTGTGACAATTAATGGTCCGCAATACACTCCTACTGACATTTATACGAACGCAAATGTTATTAATGTGGATTATAATACAAGTCGTAACATACTTTAATGAAAAGTAATGTAGGTCGAGCGGATAAGTGCAGCACTCACTCACAAATTAACCAAGTGTTTAACCAGTGTGAAGTTTGTTCTAGCTGTTATTTGCAATACTAACAATGAAAAGAACTCCATCAATGATTGATGCAAATACTAAAAGCTGCGATGTAAAAGGTCAGATGTGGGTCAGACAGTGGAAGAAATGAGCAGCGCCCACTCTCAACCCACGACGTAGGAATAGTTTTGTCACGAAATTCTGTACCTAAACTCTTCGTAAAACAAAACGTTTGGCACTGTATTTTTGAAAATGAATTCTAGAATTTATTTTCAATTTTATTCTCTCAATAAGGAACGTACTGACACAAATTGGACAATTTGTAGAGGCAACTGGTGAAGAGATAACGGAAAAATGCAATTTATAAGGCTTTTTACCGTTCTGAATATCATGTGAGAATTTTGCGGAGCGTTTTTAACTACAACTTCGATGGAACATTTTTCACGAGACACGTCACACAATACGAAAATATTGAATGAGATCAATGACAAGTTACCCGTTGTCTAGTGAAAGATTTATACAACTACTTGTTATTACATTGCATATGGCCAGTTCATTTCGTTGTTTTTTTTTTTGTTTGCTTTTGTTTTTTAACCCACAAGTTTCATTTTTTATTTTTCTCGCTAAATGTTCTTAAGAAATTAAATATAAATAAGAAAAGAGAACTTTATAATAAAAACAACGAATACATATAACATAACATTTTTGTGGTATACAAATTCTTAATATGGAAATTGTGAATATTATACACCGTTATTACTTCCTTTAACACGGGTTTATGTAGTTCAACTCTCAGATGAACCACACACTTATCTTAGAACTATACTGGGATGGTAGTAAGCACGATCTACCATGAATTATGAATTGGAATAGTAAACAAAGTCATTTTCAACATATTTTATTATAGAAAGAAGTAAGCAAACCTTTTTCATTTTCCTACTGACAATGCAGGCAATTTTAGACAGAAAAGCCAAATAAATAATAATATACATTTAATGAGAATGAAAAGGAATTGAGTTATAAAAGGCATCCCACCCTGCTATTAATAAGTGATGTAAACACACACGAAAGTATAATTGAATCATGTACGTTGCACGTAAGATCTCTTCATCGCCGTATAGTCTGCAAATTCCCCACAGTAATTGCCAGATCTATTAAACAGCACAGTTGAAGCTATGCTTACACAAGAGTTCCCGGAAAACTGAAGGAGATATCTCCAAAGCACTCCGCAAAGTCGAAAGTTCACAGCATAAACGACTGTATTCCTCTGAAGATCCTCAAAACAATTTGGCTCTGCGTGATAAAACTCGAAAATATTAGAAAGAGGGTTTGATTCATTTTCTTAGGAGATCTTGCTTTCACGTACATCACTCTGCATCAATATCAGTGTCACTTCTTTTTGATATCATTTTTAATTAATTTTAGAGTATCTTTCCAGCATAAAATGAGGTTTATAAATAATGTTTTAAGGCAATTAACTATTTGTGTCTGATATAATTTTCAAATTAAGACGTCTGGAAATTAAAAAAAAAACAATTATTTGCTACCTGTTCAATTGCATAACATTTTTTCAGGGAGTTTAATAAAATACATAATGTAGATCCATTTAATTCTCAGGTAAATAGTTACCAATAATTTAATAAAAGTGCTATCACTAACTTTAATTATGTAAATAAAAATACATTTAGGAAAATGGGATGGGCTTTGAGCATGAGGAAAATAGTCGTGAAGTTTTGAAAAATGGTACAAGTTTATAATTAGTTTAAGAACCTTTTTGTGAAGTTAAGTATAAACGATTTGAAATTTCTTTCACTAAATTTAAAAAAAACATTACCAATGCTATTTTTAGAAACATAGCTCACACCTCATTTTTCTGACAACCTAGGCCAAAATCGTAAAAACCTTCGTAAACGAGTAAATTGTATTATAACGTTATTCAGAAGAACTTGAACCTTTTAATTTTAGTAGGATGGCCACGGATTTAATTTGAGACGGTCAATTTTTCGTTTTCAAATTTATTAACATAATTATACACCAACTTTTCGGGGCCTCATACGGTCTCATTATCACAGCTATAATTTACTGAAGTACATTTAAAGTATAAACCGTATGAGATCACGAAACATTAGTGTATAGAATTATATAAATAAATGAGCAAATGCTGAGATGACCCCTTGTTTTGCTTCTGGACGTAAATGTAGCTTCGCTTTGCGCACGGTTTGTTGAACTCTCCTTTTGCTTGTAATGGTAAGAGTAGAGGTAAGGGCGAGTTATTATTTTGTTAGCAATGCAGAAAAATTATTCTTGCAATTCATTTACCGATGCAAATAAGTTTTCTGTAACTCGGAAATGAAAATGTCTGTTTTTTCAAAAATTGCTAATCCTACGATTTTTAAAATTTATTTTTATTTATGTTAAACGTTTACAGTCTTTTGGACTAAATAAATCTAAATCTAAATGTAAATTTTAAAAAGAAAAATTGACTGTCCCAAAATATGTGCTAGTCTATCCTCGTAAAATGATAATCAAATCAAAGAGTGTAGGGAATTAACTTGAAACCTTTAATATTTTATTGCAAAAACAACCCACTCGTGGTGGGGGGGGCGGGTAGCGTCCTCGACGCCGACGCGCGCGAGGCGCCCAACGTCTCTGAAGCAGCGCTCGCCTCTATGGTTGAGAGGGCGCGGGGGCGGCTAGCCCCACCCACCCCGCCCCGGCCGCGGCTCCGCCACAGCGCCCGCCGCCTTCGGTGGGCCCACTGTCGTGGACGTCCCGGCCGTCGAAGGCGAAACGGCGCAGGGAATGGATAAAAGATCCAGTCAATGCAGAATTTCAAACGTAATTGTAACATCCAAAGTACTTCTACTAAGTGCTTAATTTAATACGCACTTTCATGAGATCCTCGCGTTACCCGTTAACCAAAAAAAGGCTCGTCGTGATTCCATTCAGTCTCCCTCCTCCCCCCTAGGCCGTTGAGCTCCCGGTCCCCGCAGATGTATTGTTCCCGCCGCCCCATTGTTGCCTTTCTTACGCCCCCCGCCCCCGCCCAGCCCCGCCACCGCGAATGTTTTAATCGCTCGCTGCGTCTTCGCTGGCCGTGTCTTTTGTGCGCCGCTGTTGCCCCGCCTCCCGCCCCGTCAACCTCCCTGATGCTTCCAATCGCTCACCAGGCTCAACCTTCCCTCGCCCGCCCTGTTGCCCGATTAAAACACGCACGAGGCTGTAATTGAGTGGCAAGGACTTTCCTCGGAGAACACCAAATTATTGGCTCATGTGTCGCTCACAATCTGCGAGCAGTGAGTGACTGTTTTTATGTATGTTAATTCTATTATCATTTCTACAGGAAAGTTGCTTTACTTTCTTCCCTAAACTTATTTTTCACTTGAAATTCTTAACTTATTAAACAGACATTACGTCTACAATTCCTGTAAACAAATTTAAAACCCAAGGAGATCGTTTAAATTGCCTACAGTACTAGAGAAATTTCAAATATTTTGTGGAACAGAAAGACTTATACAGTAGACGTGAAAGACGAGGGATTTAATTGTGTTTCTTTTCTTTCGATGTGACGATCTCTATAATAAATATACATACTTATATGTGTTTCCATAATATGTGATCATATTATATGGGATCCCTATAATAAGATATACATAATTATTATGTGTTTAAGTATCATCATATTTAGCCATCATCAAATAAAAATTACTGTTAAAATATTTAGACATTATAGAATTTCTGACAATGAATAATACCATATTCACATTTTGTCTGATAAAATCAAAATTACATTTGTTGTAAAACAGCCAGAAAAACACTTTGAAATGAAACATTTAGAACATTTACATAACAACTAATGTATTTTATAATTATGATATACATTATCAATATCATACAGAATACTCAGCACAGAATATATTATTTTAGTGAAAATAAATTTCATTTGAAATCAACAAATTATGAAAATATTATTCGCCTCACTCGTAGTTATTACGTAGATATTTGAAGAAAACTGAATACATGAATATAAGCTAAGCTAAGAAATAATTAGAGAATTTGGAAGAAGTTAAATTTCAATACATTCGAAAATTCCGTCAAAAACAGAGAACTAGTGCGTCTCACCACCGCGACTTCGCCAACTGCTCCGCATATCCCACATTTCAGAAGCGCTATTCTGCTACTTCCGATCGTTTTGCCTCAACGTCAGAGCCACAGTCGGCGCGTGCGTGTGTGTGTGTGTGTGTGTGTGTGTGTGTGTGTATGTGTGTGTGTGTGTGTGTGCGTGCGATCTTCTTACCTGTGGCAAGAGATAGAAACGAAAGTAAGAAATTAGTCGTTTAATTGTCAAGATTTGAACGTATTGTATAAAATCTGATTTTGAAACGAGGCTTACCTTAGCCGACCCATTGGCACAGAGGTTCGCGTTTAGTCAGGTCAAGCACTCCAGCATTAAGGATGTGGCTGACTTTTTGAAGTTTTTGTGGCGTGGAACATTATCTCGTGAACCACCTCTTTGTTCGGTCATAATCCCTGGCCGTTTTACGAAACTAGTGGCCCCATAAACCCTACAAAGATGCACCAATCGAGTTGGGCTCGGGGCCCCCTCCAGACCCTACGAGAGTCCAAGGGTCCGCAGATGCAGCCGAAAGGAAGTTGGGCTAGTCACCTCTACCAAGAAAGAAATGCTTACAAACAAAGCTTAACATTTGCAACAGGCATACTGCTAAATGTATCCCACGTAGGTACTGTAGAAGAATTAATGTGATAATATTCTAGCATCAATGTAACTTAAAATCTTTTTAACTTAATGAAATTCAACACACTTATAAGCGGTGAGTTAAATTGAACTCGCCAATGTTGTTGAATATATTAGAAAATTCCTGTTATATTTAAAATACTCTCATCAACTCTGGTATAATCAGCAGAAGAACGTTGCATACAAATTCATGCCTAACAAGCTAAGAATCCGTTAGAGACATATACAATTTAAAATAAAATTTAAACTATTTATTGTATCTCAGAGGAATGAATCATCTTCAAAGGAACGACATGAATGCACTAACAAAGCTATTAACAAACCTAAACATTTGCACTATCCATATATATGTCCGATTTTATATTTTTGAAAATTGAAATGTTACATTATTTCCTTTATTTATGGTTTACTTACAGTTCTGGGATGGTTAAATGTCTCATTTTATATCAGACATAAGAAAGTCAAGACAACCTGATACCAATAATTATGTAGACATACTTAAAAAAAACTCAATTCAAAATCTACCCTTCTTTAAGAATACATAAGTCTTAATAATATATAACAAATGAATGTTTACAGGAAAATGAAGAAAAATGCTAATTGCCTCCGTTTTAATATATGTTATTTATCAAGCTAAGAATGCATAAGAACAGTCAAGGCATTGATGCTTGAATCGTCGTTAACAATTCACCAAGAATCAACCCCGGATACTTAACTTCTATGTAAACAAATTTTTTTTTTTAAAAAAGAGGAGTCAAAAATCTTAAAAATTGTGTCGCTGTATAAAGTGTTTAATTCATCTGAAAAGTTGTACCACTCGTTTCCTTCGCCTTTTAAATACAAGGAAGGGGGATAGAAACAAAATCAAACCTCACGAAAATGAAGACAAACCACTGTCATGGTCCCGTTCGTAAACTACGCCTACAGCTCCACAGAAAATCGAAAGGTCTATCGCTCGTCAACCTCGCCCGACTGCCCCTCGTTTCCCACATTTGAAGGGCTATCGCACGTTTTTTGGAAAATTCAGCTCTTAGCATTCCCCAAAACTTGAAACGTTATTCTTTAATCGTAATAAATGTTATTTAAATGCACTACGGACTTACATGCGAGTGCACTGTGACCATCTCCGAGCTGCGAACCTCCTGGGCTCGCGCCGATCGCGCCGCGCGCGCTGCAGCCGCCGACGGAGGCGGAGAAGTGCGAACGCGGCGCCGAGGGCAATGTTGCCTTATCCAGCAAACAAAACAAACCGGGCCGCACGCAAAACACATCGCAGTCGCGGTGCGGTCTAAGTAAACCGCGCGCTGTGAAAAGACGCTTGCAAAAACCGGCAGCGCCCTCCGGCCCCCGACGTGCGAACCCCGCGGCGACGCAGGCCCGCCCGCCCTCGGACGGCAGCCGCTCGAGAAAATGGAAGCCGTTGTCATTCGACAACGATACACGCGGTATAACAAGCCATTCTACGTTTCGGTTTTAATCCGTGAACAACAGGCCACTAGTAATGGGAGCACAATTGCTTATGTTTTGTCAATTACATCGCATCGTTTTAAAGATCCATTCGATACGTCAATCCCGAATCACATTTTTGTGTCAATTCAGTGAAAATTCTATAAAGATGACACTCGGGACAGACAAAATGATGTCCACTCAAAAGACGTGTCCGCTTGTGAGATGTAACAGTTCAGAAAGGTGTCAGTCATTTGTTCTCTTTTCTGATGGTTTGTAGAATTAAGGAAATAAAAATAGCGAGTGTTTTAGTATTTCTGAACCAATCCCCTCCCACCAATCAATCAATGTTATCTATGAAATTTATCATAGGTAATACCACGAGAGCTTTGAAAATTGTCGATAAATTCCCGACTCGCGGAGCGAGGAGGGATTTATCTGAGAATTTCCAAAGCCCAAGAGGTTTTTAATAGGACTATTCCACGAGTGAAATTATGTCCTACAGAGTTCCAAAATTGGTCAATTATTGAAAATAACTGAAAGTATATGTTAAAATCAGAGGTTACGTTATACTACATACGCTATTTATTGGACATCGACACAGCAATACATGTAACGCCTCCTAAAATAGATGAGTCACAGTTTACGATTGGCCAGTATGTAGAAGCGGTAAGAAAAATCGGATAGGAAAAAGCAATAAAGTTTTTGAGATACACCGCCCTGATTGGGGCATTACGTATAGTTAAACACAATTGTTTTTAAGTCCACGAGAGGAATACTCAGATAAAAAGACCAATACCGCTACTGGTACATGAAGTTAACGTTTCTTTCATAGAAGTCTTATCTTGTAATGAGAAACACAATTTCACTTTTAACTAAGAACAAGCTTCTACGAAAAGAAAAATGATGGTTTGCATTCGTCAAATACGTCGTAAACGTTCGAAGAACTTTGGTGTAGCATCAAATGATTTATTTGTAATGGTAAAATAGTTTCAATTCATAATAGGCTTGAAGAAAAAATGGAAAAAAGAATATTTACAACCACAGTTCTGCGTTGGAAGCTAAAGAAGATAAAAGAAACGTATATCCAAAATGTCCAATGTTTTTTTAAACAATTTAATTAAAGGAAAACGAAGGCTACGAAGGAAATGGCAAAAGACCCGTGATCCATGCATTCGGATCATGTGCAGTACAACATTATAAAAAGCTAACTAAACCAAACTCAAAGACAGACTTGTGTGAATGCGCAGCATACTGCAACTGTCCTTCTTCTAAGTTGTTACTAAACAATTACAATTTTAAAGATTTTCAAATAAATGAAGCTTTGCAGAAAACATCCAAGCCATAAGAAGAAAAACTTGTCACGAAAGTTGGCACATATTGTAACGGATCATATAGAACCATCACTAACAAGCTTAAAAAAATCTAAAAAATATTTAGTTTTGTTACTTTAACGACTACAAAATGCCAAATGAACTACGTAAAGGGACAAATCAACGGTGATTATTGAGAAAATAAAAAGAGGAGGTGGAGGTACGTAACGACAAGTGAAATAAAATATAGAATAAGATAGTTTAGCAATAGCACTCGTGTGAGTATTTCCACATTTAATGTGTGTTCAAACACACAAATAATGTGTGTTCAAAATAAAATTAGTAATGTTAAAAAAATGGATTGACTGTCGGGAACGAAAAGCCAAAATAACGGAAAATAAAATATGACAAATTGACATTGTGCGCAGAAGGTATCAAAAACAAACATATTTGGTACCGTTTTGGACAGAGTAAAGATGGTGATTTTAGTTTGAACGAGAAAGCCGCGCCCGTGATGAACGGTTGTAATATGTTTGCATTTAATGTTTTAAAGTTTCTGTAGATGTAATTCAGTTTAAAATTAGTATTTGGTCAGAGAAAAAGGAAGTAAATGAAATAGGTAACATTTTGAGTGGCATTGAAAATTCAAAAATTTTGAAAAGCAGAACTTGAATGAGAAGTACGAAAGATGACGGGAAAAATCGGAGCGGGGTGATTGGAATGGTTTTATCTCCGGCGATCAAGAGGGCAGTCTATAAACCACAGGGAAGTGAAAGACGTGATCATCATGGATGGAGGAAGACGTTTGGTATCCTTATAATAGCTGTGTATTTAATTTAGCAGAAGTCATAAGTACTACAACGGACATGCATAGTGTGCCAAGAAAGGAATAATTATGTGAAACCAGTCAAATGTGAATGCACTTATGTTGTAATGTTATTAAAGAGTATTTATTTATGTGTGTTTTGCGTAGTATGCTATTTTTACTATTAGTGCGGAGAATACGAGCTACACTAAAAAGTAAACAAACTTGAATATTGTAATCAGGAGAAAAGTAAGAAAGCCCCACGCTTAAATTGACACATTATAAATGTCATTTTTTTATAAATATTAATGAAAACGATTGAAGTGTTATCATTGTGAGTGAGAGAATTCCAAATCAACAACCTGACTGGTTCTGCTGACCTTCGAAGATACCTTTCCTCTGTATTGCGCACTTCCGAATGCGAATGCAGTGTACTTTGGCACAACAGCTCTTTACGAGTTAAAATCTACCAGCACCGTCTCAGCCTTGCGTTCACGGGTTAAGGAGCCATGGGATAAGGGTCAATTTTCAGAAACCCTCAAATGACATTACCTTAAAAAGGGCTCCAAATTTTCCAATGAAAATGTGCATCTAGGGCGTGAATTTACCATTCTATATTATTCTTAAAGTCTTATTTTGATTTAACTATCGGGAAACCAAAAAATTGAGAATATGTGAAAAAATGGGTTTTAGGCCCTAAAGTCATACTGCTTACGCAGTGTAGTAAAGTATTGTAATGCTGCGTAAAAACGGCGAATAATTGACAGAAAAACTCACGGTAACAAAACAGTTGATAATTCTAGTTCGTATATGAGGTAAATTTCTTCCCCTGACACTACGTGTAGTCATTATTCACGTTTGGAGGAACCTTTATACCGAAAAATTGGATTACGGCAAAACCTCTTTCCGTCTGTCCGGCCGTTTGTGAATAGCGCAAGTGGCTATCTGATGTCGCGGTCCCTTGAATTTGAAACACATTTTGATTTTTTTGGGTTCATTTACATGAAGTCTCAATATCATTTTACAAATGTTCTCAAAAATTGCTCCATTTTTTCTCTAAAGTTTTTCTTTGATACAGAAGTGGCGTCGGTAGGATTTTCTTTAAACTCTCTGCATTTTTGAAAATTGCAAATTTTTTTGCTTTCTTCCCACAACTACAATAATGAATATACAATCTCTATTTGGCTTTAATAAAAAATGATCATCAAAAACTGATCTTGAAATAAAGTCATGCACAATTTTTCGAAACTATGAGTACTCTTTGCGGGAAATATTGGTAGTTTTTACACAATTATTTTCTGAAAAACCTCAATTTTTTTCTTTAAATTGTTTTCTCGTGTGTAGTATAGAACGGTAAAGAAAACGGTGCTGATCCCATTTTCTGCAAACTCCCTGTGTTTTTGAAAATTGAAAAAAAATAACATTTCAAATGTATAATATTGAAGATAGAAATATTTGGTTAATGAAATCTGTTCTAAAAACCACATCTTTAAAAAAGTTAAAACAATTCAACAAAACAAAACCATTTTTAAAAAGTATGAGTAGTTAGGAGTAATTTTGGAATTTGCAAATTCGAATTTCCCTCACTCCTTTTTCTAGAATCTTTCATGAGTTTCCACGTTACAATACAATTACGGGAACTCCACGACAAGTCAATTTGATCTTCTCAGAATAACTTTTCACCTTCGGCGGTGTTTCTAGGTGTACAGAAGGTGGTTTCGGATTATCAAATTTGTGTTGAAGAATTTACATTTAAATGAAAGAAATTTTCATTCGATTATTAATATATTTTACAAGCGATGGCTGACGTGGGTTAAAATGGACAGAAATTGCGGTATTATAATTACACGTAACCTTTACTAAGTACGCACTGTGGTAGCTCTACTAGTTTCTAAAAGTACTCACAGGTAGGAAGCAAGAAGTTATTTGGAGTAAGTCAGAGTGATTTTTTGGTATCGTCAATCGATTTGCTGTGCTGAGAGCGCGAGTCATAACAAATAGAACTCTCAATGCCCTTACTTCGAAATAAAATTCTCATATTAAAAAGAGAATGCCAATTCTTATATTACATCAAGCGATTCTAGTTGACAATTTCAGTAGATCATCAGCCAGGAATTCCGAGTAGAAGGAGAATTGTTTTGCATTTCTTTACCTATACACCGCAGCTTCACGGATTTATCTAAGTCGACAAATCTTATTATATGACATATGTTATAATAATTTACTGAAGGATTTTACAATTAAGGAAATAAAGTACGCATGCAGAGACCTTGGTAACAATTATTGAAGACATGCTGAGAATTTCGTTAAGTAAAGTAAAATATCTTTAATTACAAATAACTCTCATATTAGGATTAAAAATCGCCCTTAATACGTTTATTTACATATTAGACGTAAATATAAAATGTTAGAAATCATCCAATAGTGGCCCCCCAAAAATAACAGTTAAATTTAAAGTGTGAATATTATTACGAATCCAATGATACAATATGAAACTGTCATAACGACATTGAAAAGCCTTGAACTCGATCATCAAATATATAACATAAAATTATGCGCAGATTTGGGAAATGGTCGGTTCCCGATTTCACTTTTTTATCCTCTTTGATAAAACGTGAGGAAAATATACCCGCAAACACGAAAACGAAGACGCAAAAGCAGGGCAAAATGCTTGAGCTTCGACAGTATCTCTTCGGCCGCTCACATCGAGTGTTTACGTGCATAACAAGCAAAGATGGCGCCTTTTGTTTCTCCTTCCGAACAATAGCACTTTGTAGGCGCCCACCGCCTCGCGCCCCCCCCTCCCCCCGGAAGCGCGAGCAGAAGCAGCGAAACGGCGCGCGGCGCGGGGCGCGCCCCAGCGGGAAGTTCTGCACGACTTTGCGCGACGACTCGCCGCGCCGCGCCGCGCCCAGCCAGCCAGCCCAGCCAGCCCGGGCGTCACGCTCCGATCGCCCAAACAGAAGCGTAGAGCTCTCCAGCTCGCTGAGGAGCAGCCTATCAACATTCCTGCACCCAGGCACCACGCCCACAAACGAAAATCGTGGGCGGACGACGCCAAGGACGATCATGCTCTCAAATACAAAGCAAAATCAATTTTATGTGCCCTTCATCAATTGAACGTTAGGTGATTGTTTTGGTGAGATGTGAAGGCAGAAGAGAAAAAAGTCTTTATTCCACACCCAACATTGTGACAGTGCACTTTACGCAGAAATTTTTTGTAATATTTATCTTTTGTATTCATTGAATTTGCATTAATCAATTATTACACTGCCGTATGTTCTACAAGGAGGTCCGTTATTTTTTGCTGCACTACTTTCCCATAAAAGGTAAAGGCCCAATGATTATTTACAAGGAACAGTTCGTGTGAACGGATGAAGAATCCTAATGGGCCGCGCCCGGGAAGAGGGCACGGAAGGACGGCGGCCCTCCGACAGCGCTTCAACAGGCGCTTCAAAAGGAAGCCTCTCCCGCGTGTTGCATTAACCGCATTCATTCAAAATACATTTCGGTCATCTGGTTGACGCCGTCTTACGAGACAAACGCATTTGCTTGGGCTCTTACATTCTTCTGACTTATTCTAATATTTTTGGCGATTTCACTACATTGTGTGTGTTTAAGTGCTTTCATTACTTGTTGCATGTTAGCAGGAAATATAATATGTTTATTAAAACAAAAAAGCAAGTTTCCACTTTAGCAATTTGGACCATTTAGTGAATTAAATATAATAAACAGTCTTTTCCTCTTACATGCCAGTAATTTCGTTGTCTTGCAAAATAAATCTCAATTCCTACGAATATATTTGCTTATTTATTAAAATACAAAATTATTTGATAATTTATGTAAATGTAGGAAATAAATATCTTCTATTAATTATAATAAAATTTGATGTTTCCCTTACATTATTTCATGATGTGATAGGATTGTAAATCACTGGTTAAATGCCAACTTAAAAATACAATTAATGAGACCAGAATTGTTTGATACATTTAATGAAATTCAAAAAACAAAATAATAGAATCATGAACCCAAAAATGTCTACATGGCAGCAAAGTCACGCTAACAAAACATTTATACCATCTTAGAAATATAGTATATTAATGTAATGAAATATTAGAAATATATATAATTCAATATTATGTTTTTAATTTAATATAATTTTGATATGCCATTTGTGTCCTGACATTAATGATTCTCAGAGGAGAGCTGAAAGATATTGTAATGAAATATAAAATCCGTCCGACCAGCTTCGTGTTTTTCTTTAAAAAGGAGAAAGACAATTTTACGACTGTACTTACAATGAGCTTAAAAAATAATAAAAGATCATTTGCAACTTGACGTAATTATTTAACGAAATATACGTTTATTTTCGACTGACGATATTCGAATAAAAATTTACAAAATTTCTATGTTAATCAGTATAACGACTACTCATGGGGTTTACACGGTCAGTACGCCAGAAGTACATTTGAACAAACTTCTAAAAAGGAGAAAAAAGATATGGTCAAACTTTCCACTTAATAAGGAAACCAGAATGACTCTTTACTAAGGCAGAACATCAGCATCTCCAAAGAAGCCACATGCAAGACTCACCATGGGATGCAATCTAGATCAAAACTAATTTAGAGGATAAATAACTTAATAAATGGAATCTCTATTAAACTTTCTATTTAAAAAGCAATATCGTTGTAACATTCTTTTAATTTAGCACAAGAGGCGACAGAGACTACCATCCGATGCTACCTACCCCATAGTACGCTGCGATTTTAATGACGTGTATTCGGTATTTCTTCTCTAGAAAGTTCATTATGCATGGCGCAGAACTGAACTGAAAATACATTTCAACGACTTCTGAAAAAATCAATTTGTTTCTTCCCGTTCAACTTATTACTCTATAAAAGCCGGAGGCACATATCAACACCTCATTTTTGGCAGCATTTCAATATCAGCGAATTAACTCTTTGTAACGTATGAAGAACTGCTAAAATATGTAATGCTGATAAAATTCCAAAATAAAAGAAAGTAAAGAAAGAATTTCACTAAAGTTTTTACATTAAAAATTGAATTTTTGGCAATATCAAATCAAACAAAATGTGATTATTCAACAACAATAATAATTTGCAAAACGAATACCTTCGTCAGCAGCTGTTTTATTTAATTATTTTGTAAGAAAGATTAACATTTAAAATTCTGATCGATATCATCTCACAAAAACTTCAAATTGGTTAAAAAGTCCCTCTAAAAGTTTTTTGTCGAATCCCAAGAAAGGAGGAGATTTGAGCTGCAGGATGCAAGTGAGAGCTGATCAGTCGCCTCGTGAGTGGAAGGAGAAGGCGAAGGCGGCTGGCGGCGGCGTCCCGACGCCTCCCCGCCGCGCGACACATCCCGCGCACAGAAACGCTCCCCGCGCCAACGCCTCGGCTGCGGATGATGTGCTTTGCGTCGGGGGCACCTTAAGGACCAGCAATTGAACGATCTGAGTGTGCCAATGGATGGCACGACACAATTGTAATGACACCAAAACTACAATTTTAAGATTTATATTAGAGCACGACACACTTGTTTTGGAGTTATCATAATTAGACTTGCACGTACGAAATTTGCGTTTGATTTTTTCTCAGTTTAGCGTTCCGCAGAGTTTCAATTTAGCAATTCGTAATTATTCCATTATTATGGTAATTAAATAAATACCAGATTTAAATAGTAACTGTGAGTCATAGAAGAATCATTAATTCAAGTAAGAAGGCGAAAAATGAAAAACCCTCAGGAACGCCTCAATATGCACCATTGCAAAATAGCATCTCACAGTAACATGCAGCTCTACAGACATAAATTAGTGGGAATGCCCGGCCTACTGAAACTTTTACTCGTCTTACTGTTATTACTCAACAATTATTACATTCTTTTAAAGATCTACAACTTAATGAAGTTACGTAGAAAACGACCTACTCACAAGAATCACATGGTTGGAAAATGGCTTGGAAAGATCGTACGTATCTTAAAATTTCGAGCGGCTAAGACGCACACCGAATTTGAAGGACTTTAGAAAAGTTACTGAAGTTAATGTTCAATCCACGGAAAATAGAAAACCTCGAAAACATTGTTCCTCGTGTTTAGAAATAAGTGTCAAAGACAAATGAAATAAGGGAGGTTTACAAATTCTGGAACGATAAAATCATAATTTCACTGTGAATGCAGAGTTAAATATGTTTCTAAAAATGTAATTGAAATGTTTTATATTTACCAAGATCTGTGCATGTACGTTCTAGTAAACTATGGCAAATATATCCTGCTACTCCTCCTACATTAAAAACGTGATGAAACACTAGAGTTTTAATAAATAATTATTTTCTAAGATGCACGTGACGATGTAGCCTATGAAAGCACTCTCTCTTCGAACTTCAGATATTCGATTCGCTACCTCTAACCTCACTCACACATTTTGCTCGCAGTGGATCTTCTTGAGGAAGTACTTCACATGACCAAACCACAACTGGCACAAAAATCAGCAGTTAAAGCGTTTATTCTTTTAATTTTACTATTTGATTGAAAGTTAATGATTATATTCTCAAACCGCTTCCTAGCTAGTACAAAGACATCTGATTGCTTGGGACCTTTCATATATAGCAAAAATAACAAAATTTATTTGAGTAATATCATCTAACTTTTTTCTTAACGAAACCCCTTCGAGTTTTGAATATAAAGATTTCTGCAAATTCTTGCAGAAGTTTGAATGAAAATCAGAATCATATCTTGCTTATAAACCCTTTTTTGCCTATTCGCAAAAAAAGTTTAAAAAAACATTCAGCCAGATTTCAGAAAGCTTTTAGTCATAGGTGCATCATGTAAAGAACTCACAAAATCAAAAAATATTAATGATTACTGGAAGATCACAACTACTTCTGACATAATTACTAAGTTTCAGCTCAATAGCTTCTAATGTGTCAGAGTTCTGCGAGATACGTGCATACATCCGCGCATCTATCCAGAAAGACAGACCCCGATTTTCAGATACAAAATTGCCGTAAACTTCTCTCCGCCTGAATCAATTTTAACCATCTTTGGGACAGCTCTAACATTTTAATGCCGAGGGGCGGGTAGAGTTAAAGCTCAAAAGAAGCTTACGCATGGATTTTACAATTGAAAACTCGAGATCGTTTTGTCGAGATGATGTCAATACTTTTCCTATCTCTACTATAGCACAAGACTTACACAATACATTTAAATTACTCAATAGCTTCCGAGTGCAATTTGTGGACAAAGCACTCTCGAGGTTTCCTCGTTTCCCCTGTTTATCACCGCATCATTATTTATTTCATTTCATCATAATCACTTCTAAATCATTCATTCTAGGTATGGTCATAAAACTTAGGTACTGGCAACGTAAAGAAGAACGAAGAGAACTCAATAAAAAGGTTTTGCCGACGGATCTTACGGTCGCTCAATTAAGAGATCGCTACATTAACAAGAGCGTTAAAACCTCTTCCATTCATGTGTCGTTTAAATAAATTCGCTTCGCAGAAGATGCTTTTCATGTGATATTAATCCCTTCCTAATCATTAATAAAATACAAAGTTGTACCTACAATTATTTTCTTTTTTTAAATCAAGTCTCATTGCTGTGCGAGATAATTTAATAAATTTAATGTGAAAACTGTTTCAAAATTCTCAAATACACTTAATCTTATCTGATCGCCTTTATATTCTGTTTATTGACGGATGGACTATTTTAGTCACTTGTAAGATAACTATAATTATGTCATAAGCATTGTTATCAAACCGTACGCTAACTTAAATACAAGAATAGATTTTTCAATTAATGGATCAATATGTTGGCGCCAATCTTTTATCCTGTAATAAAGGTTCGCAATCTCAAACAGATCAAAAATAAACTGTTGTTAAGGACTCGGTGAACAGTTCGATAAACGACAAACAACTTAGTCTCTCCAGGACACTACACAGCACATTTGTCTCGTTTGCTCCGGAAAGTTTTTTTTTCTTTTTTTTCACAGATATGTTTTTAAAAACAAGTCAGAAAACACTGCGTTGAATACCCGATCGAAAGGTGAAATTTAAAAAAATTAACCCCTTCTACAAACGTCTGCACGTTTCATCCCTTTCTAGGAACAATTCGTTCATCGCTGTTCGTCATTACGTTGCAATTCGTTCATCAGAACAGACCAACTGAGCTATAGAATGATAGAAAGTCCAGTGAAATGTTCGGTCTTAAAATGTGATTTCGGGCAGCAGTTAAGTTAGAGTAATCCCTTGTTATTCCTTTGTTTACCAGGTCTTTGCTAACCCAGTTCTTCTTACCAAAGAAATATCTAGATTCGACCTCTAGAAATTTTGCTATGACGATTTCCCCTCCAGTTTAAAATAAGTTTAGTAGTGTATACTGCAATAATCTTACACGCTGATTTGCACATGTTGCAACACACACTTTCGAGATTTTCAGTCCATAAAATATTCAATATAAAATAGTAGAATAAGATTTACAAGACACGTAATAAACACAACTTCGAAATAATGAGGTGAAATATAGTTTTTGAGCACTTAACCACGCTACAAACTTCAAGTATAATAAAAGATAGAGTCTAATAAATAATGTGGAACGATGTGAAGTAAACAATGAAAGTATTAAGTGACCACATTTAATTACTACTGTTATCTAATTAGAGTACCTAACATTATTGTTTGTTTTATAAATACATCATGTACAACATCAACATCAATACAGTATAATATTAATATAATTTCCATTCCTATTGCAGTCTTGAGATTCGTTTCGACGAACAAAGGAACAGGGTCTCTCACATTAAAAGTTCAACTGATGAAAGATAATCATTATTTTAATAAACAATTAGTAACGAGAGTAGATAAAATTTTCAGTGAACTAACACCAAACGGTAGATAATTATTCTTTTACGGCGCTGTTAACGTAGTAAATTGTTATTTTGCTAATCAATCAATCAGCGATGCCCACCAACTATCTCATCAGATTTTGAACTTCAAACAGTTGGTGAAATCATAAGTACAATGTCTAATCTAGGTCTGGGAAGTTGCGTTTAGCTCACTACGCACAAAGGCTTGCGCATGGCATTGATGAAGCAGAAGTATATTCAAGATGTATTAGAGAGAGTTACGGTACTTCAGTACAAAAGAAAAAATAGATAAACATAGATATAATGGATACAATACGTTTCATAAGTCTCGAATATCTTATTTGTCTTGCGAGAAAAAGAAAGTGTTGCTCTACGACTTTTTAAGGACAATTTTCAAAATAGTATATTACAACTTACGATATTTGTGCTATTATTTAAATAATAGTACAATTCAATTTGTGTTGTAGCAACTGTAATGAAAAGTGAGTAGGTAAACAAAACCAATACCGTAATACCGATGAAAAATTAAGGAAATTAGTAGACTAACACAACAAGACAATTTTAAATGAACACCCATTGTTTACGATATTTCACAGTATTTATCAGCAGTTTAATTATTTGTAAAGATAGTAATGAATTAGATATAGAGAAGCGCTGCACGTGTTTAAATACTACTACGTAACACTTCAAAATTACACGCAGTAAATAAAAAAAATTGTATTATTCCCGCTGGAAAATTGCAATAACCTCTATCACTAAAGAAATAACAAGGTAAGAAATCACAAAGATTTGCAGAAAAAAATAGGCATTATGATCATACCATGTGTTACAGAACTGTAGTCTGGAAATATCTCAATGTACCTCAATGTCAACAGAAGTATAAAATTGCCTCTTAACTCTATATTAACAAGTCAATTTTGTCGAGATTTGTAATTAAAATAATAAATAAAAGAGGTAGAAATTTAGAAAAAAATTGTTATTAATATACTTATTTCTTTCTGAAATGATACATGTGATCATACGTGATGGACAGTTTTGCCTGTATTTAATATATAATTAAGCTTTATATATTAATTCGATCTAAGAAATATACCTATTTTTAAGTGGGAAACAAAGTAAACAGGAAGAAATGTTATAGAAAATTTTTGCTGAAGTAATTCTTAGTCCAAAATTTAGCCCAAAAGATCATGAGAAATCCATTGGATGAAGATAGATTTACAACCCTTAAGACGGAATTTGTATTTAATACATTTTATCCCTATAATTGCGCCTTCGTCCCAAAATTACGCGTCTTTGGCAAATAGATCAGTTCAAATTTTCAAAAATAATTATTTCACTATACATTTTAAATATGAAACAAAAATGTTATTAATATTGAGATGACAAAATGTAAAGCACAAGCAAAAATCGTTATTCAGGTATTGTTATGGCAGGTAATTCAAAATATTTTCTCAGAACTATGAGTAACTTTCAACACACTATGAAGTTAAAAATTAATATGCAGAAAAAATAATAAAGTATTTAGTACACTGTAAGCTACAAAACCTACAAAATATTGGATATGAATAATTATCGAAAACGTGGTCAAGACCTCATACTTGTGAATTTTTCAGTCACCTATCATTTCTTCAGTGTTCGATATAATATTCTCAAAAATGTCACATGCGTGTCAATAGTGCAATGTATGTCACAAAGTGAACATTAGTTACACTAAAACAAATATAATCATACTTATCTTTATAGTCACATGAATGAAAGAAGGAATTACAATGTAATTAATAAATCCTAGAAATTAAATTCTTTAGAGCTGTGCAAATTCAATCAGAGAAACTAAAAGTTTACACAAAGAATTGCACAAACGATTCGTGGTCCATAACAATAAAATAATTAGTATAAAATAACAGAATTCTATGACGGGCAGCACACGCTCGAGACAACATGCTCATTTCGGTAAGATATTTAGTCCATTTCCAGCATTACACATCAATGATGCGGTACAAACAGCGCATACGAAAACAAATACACAATGAGAATCAATGTTACGGTAAACATTAATAGTATCAAAAGAAAGATGAAGATGTGCAGTAAATTAGAGCGCAACCGTCACCAGAGAAACAAAAATAGGCACGAAAGCGTCACGTCGCCACACGCAGAGGTCGCGTCCAGCGACGAGCCGCAGCCACGCGGCTTTCGCCAATTGGTTGGCCGACGTCATCAAATATTTGCCCATAAACAACACCACCCATCAGCCGGCGACCGCACCAACGAAAGCGAAAGCGAAGGCCGTAGCGCGGACCGCGGCCGACTAACCTCAACGCAGCTGTGGGCGGAAGCCCGCAATCGGACACTCGTCAACCGATCTGAGGGCGCTCGAAACTCAACTGACACAAGAGAGGCCGATCACTTCCGGGCGGCGCGGGCGAGGGCGCGCCTACCGCACTGCGCCGCATCTTGTCACACTGGCGGAAGCGCGGGCGCGCAGCGACCAGGAAGCGAGGCCCGGCTCCGGCTCCGCCCCCGCCGCCGCCGCGTCGCGTCGCCACTGGCAGCGACAGGGCACGACCCCGGCCCGGCGCGTCGCGGCCCGGCCCGCGCCGGGGGGCAAACAAGCGCGCCCACGCGGCGGCGGCGCGGGGCGTGGCCGTGGCGCAGGCGGGGCGGAGCGGGCGGAGGCGGGGGCGGGCGAAGGCCGGCGGGAGCGGCTTTACTCCAAGGCGGCGTGGCGACGACGAAGGCCGCTCCGCGGCGCGGGTCTGCGCCGCGCGTCCCGTCGGCGGCTGGCCGGGAGCCGGCGGCCGTGCGCCGGTCGCTGCAGGGCACCACTCGCCGCGCGCAGACTGCGCCCTGGGGTGGCGGCGAGGCCATGCAGTGCGGCGGCGCGGCGTGCGGCGGCGCGCGGAGAGAGGGAGGGGCGGGCCCTCGGGGCAGGATGAGCGCGCAGACTACGACTGCGCCCCTCCCTCCGCGCCCTCGCCGCCGCCGCCACCGCTGTTCCTACTGTGCCAGCAATGCTCGATATTCCATCGTAGTAGCGTGCCCGGCGGCACGGCGCGCGCGGCGGCGGGCGGGCGGGGCGGGGCGGGGAGGAGGGCGACGGAGGGGAGCGCGCCAGGCCAAGATTGAAGGGGCCCGGGGGGGCGCGCACTTCGATAATGCTTCCGGTCCCCACGAGAGGCCTGGGCTGCAGCCGCGCGGCGGCGGTTCGCCGCGCGCGCAGACAGCCGAGCGGGCGGGCGGCGGCGGAGGAGCGGGGGAGGGCGAGCGCGCGCAGGCCGTTGCGCTGCCGCCCGCTTCTGCGCGCGCTGCTGTTGCCTTGCCGCTGCGCTCGCGCTTGCGGCCTGCGCTGCGCTGCGCGCGCTCCCGTGCAGCGCCCCGGGGCTAGAGCGCGGCGCCAGGAAGAGCGTTGACTCGGAGGACAACGCCCCCAACCCCCTCGGCCCCCACGGCCACGACCAGCAAACCATTCAATACGCTAAGCGAACGTGACGCTTTTCTACAATTTACATGAAGCCGTCCACACAAAATTCCGGAAGTACCGCAAGGCTCTATCTCTGCTTCATCAATTAAAAACGAAAAATGTATAATGTTGGAATTACGCTATAAAGATAACAGCAACAACACAAGCAATCCACAATGAAACTTATCGTTCAACTCACAATATCCTGCTTACTATATCAGCAATGGTACGTTTTAGGTCCTTATAAGAGGTTCTATTTAAGTTATTAGAACGTAAAATACAAAATGAGACATTTTAATACGCCATCTCGTTCGTAGAGATCTAGCAGTTCTAGTTACCCCCACTCTACCGTACGGGTACTCAGACAATCACCATGTGAAGTTAAACTGGCCACTCAATGATGTGCATGCATTTAAGGATTTTTGGTTGATAATGAATGCTTAGCGATTTTTTTCCCCAATGTCCTTTTCGGACTCCATTTGAGGTATGCATATTGACGTTTTATTTTAAATAATTAGAAACAAATGACGATTTCTTCAACGACACTTCTATTCCTTGAGCCCGAGAGGCTAGTCGATCGAATGCCCACTCTCCACCCGCAAGCGCTGCGAGGCGCACCTCTTCGTCGCGAGCGCGGGTGCAAAAAGGGCGCCCATGAAATGAAAAATATATCGTTCTCTACTCGTTGTTGCCTTCACCGATCGTTGAGAGTGGTGTTTATTTCAATTTGTCAGAGAATACTTTTCCATTTTCATTAATATTTACCTTGTGGTTCAATCTGCTTTAACTGGTAAGGGGTTCATCACAACGTCAATTTTATGGGCAATACCTGCAACCACCAACAAATTGTAACATAACCGCAACTAATTTGTACATTTACCCCCACACATCACTGGGCTTGTGCGATGTAACGCACAGTTCAGGAGCTGTTCGGCACGTGCGTTCTACTATGACGCTAAGATATTTTTACTAGTAAAACAATAATTTACAAGGGACTAAATATTCACAATAATTCATCTGTATAATCATAATATTAATTAATATTATTATTATTATTATTATTATTTTCCTTTGTGGTTTTTCAAAACCTTCAAGAACTTAGAATAATAGTCACAGAAATTTTTTAAGATCAATCTTGGAACTAGTTAATGATGGAGAAAGTTAACGCTTATGATCAAATATAAACCTCTTTTTAAAAAAGAAAAATTACTCAAAAAGAAAATAACTTTCAATAAGCATCTAGAAGGATTCATTCTCACACACACACATACAGAAACGCACACCACTTAAGCAAAGTTAAAAAAGGAGAAACGCCACCAAAAGGAAACAAAAAAGAAGCGCTGCAACTGAGACTCAGGGAATGACAAACATCGGCGAATATGAAGAATTAGAAGAAAAAGAAACTGTTCGGAATTTTTGCACGTATCATGATTACTTTCCATATCTTTACCGATTCTTGCATATTTCAGTAAGTTCAAGTGTTTTTAAGTGCAATTTAAAAAAAAGTAATACAGGAATGATTTTGAAATATAAGGGATACATTTTTTGAGTCTGGTTAATTATTGCTGCATTTACCTTCAAAATGTAAAGCACTATTTAGAACGATGACAATTCATAACGCAAGATATTTATATCTTACTATTCTTTTGTGGATTTTTTCTTTCTCCAGGAAATATCAGGTATTTAAAAATGTGAATAACACTATCTGTTTCGTTAAATTTATTGTGTACCTTTCGTATACGAAAAACCAATCCACTAATTGCAGAATAACAGCAAAATAGATAAAAATGTACTACTTGTAGAATGACTATATTTAGTCTTTTAATCACAATTACGCCTGCTGATATTCCCAGGCTTGTTAATTCCCCAGCCGTGTCGCATATGCATATTTGTGGCACTGAAAATTAATTTGCAAGTCTGTCAAGCGAAACGAAAAGAAATGTACCTGAACAATACTGGGTTCCACGCAACTGGTAACTATAATCCCACAAATCAAAATACACATTGTTGTTATTTATGCAAATCTCCATAAGCAATTTTAAAAGCATTGGATGGTGGAACGAATCAACATCAGAACTGAGGCGTGTTAAGTATAACTAGATGGCAAATAGCAAATTAAACTTTGAGAGTACTTTTATACACTTTAAGCCTCCTGTAAAGACAGGCTGAAAATTTTATTTGTTACTCACTTCAGTAATTACTATCGATTATAATAATCGATTAAATTTTAACCTTCGTCAGCCTTTGGGATACATGTGACATTTCTTTAAGGTTCGATATTTCTCTCGTTTACTTCACAGCAAAAATTCAGACGCTGCAGCGAAAAACTGATTGTGAGCAGACGTGCTTGAAATAATTTCTTAGGAATGTTTGCGTTAATTCAAAAGGTTGCAGTGCAAATGAGCTCAAATTGGAGATTTTCAGAAACGCTTAAACGGCACCTCGTCAATAAGCGATTCAAATTTTTCTACTACTTCGGGATCAAAGAATTGGGAAAATGAGGAAAAACCGACTTTACAGACACCGATAGATAGGAGGAGGGAAGAGGGAGAGAGAACACCGAAAAGCCAGCCGGCTAGACAACGGAGATCAGACAACTAACTAGTGGGAGAGTCTGTGCTATTTTGTAACATCACTAATTTACAAAATGTGTCACTATTCCACCGTTGATACCTATAACATTAATTTTGTAATAACTCTATTCAATAGATCCCCTTTCCAAATTACATAATTACAAATTGTTCAGTCACTTACATGTATGTATTATTTGATTGTATTTTGTTGTCTATTATGTTCAGATGAAAGTGTATCTAATCAGAGTGCTATAAATAAATTTCATTATGTTTTATGATCGTATTTCATTCTGTAATGAAAAAGCAAAAACCATTTAGCAAAATAAAGTATCTAGGCTGAATTCGAATGAATTGACAATAGAAATAGAATTTGATATGTAAGCAATACAGGAATATTGCAAGCGCAGATCAAAAGTTGGGGGAGAAATTATTAGGCTAATTTAATATTCTGTGTATAATTGTCAATTCACATCACGTAAAATACATACCGCTGAATGTTCGTGTTCATATTAATAAAGCAAAATGTATTAAAACCTTTCAAGACTAAACAAGTATACTACGCACATTTTTCACCACATTCTTTTTCACATGTAATTCTGACAATTATTCTTAGTGAATATTGCTTTTTCATTCAACTTTTGCAAACGCATGAGTAAATATTTGTAATCACGAAGCGTAACTTAGTACCAAAAGCATCAAAAAGGGGGCAAACCTAAAAATTACATGATCTTTGGAATTTATGAGATAATGGTTCATAGTAAGAATGTTTATTTCGATTCGAAAACAGTTAATGATGTGACTATTTCCAACCCTTTGATAAAGGCCCAAAATATGAGTATCATTTCATAGGCTGATGTGATCACAGTACTATGTTACACCTTGTTTCACGGAACTTAAATGTTGCAAGTTTGAAGTTCTCAGCGCGAACTCGCAGTCGACGCTTAGGAAGGGAGTGAATCGCGCCCAGCAACGCGTTCAAGACGACGATGTTGCGTCGGAGTGAGCCGGCGTTTGCTCGCAGCCCCGAAAAAGCGCCCTGGTGCCGTAAGAAAAGCGCGAGGCTGCAGGGAGGGCCCTCCGCCGCCTTTCACGCGCATCACCAGCGCCGCCGCCCGCCCCCGCCCCGCCCCGCGCCGCCCCGCGCCGCCCCGCGCGCCCGCGCCGCCCCGCGCCGCCCCGCGCCGCCCCTCGCCGCCCCGCCGCCCCGCCCGCGCCGCCCCGCGCCGCCACGCGCCGCCCCGCCCGCCCGCGCCGCGCCGCCCCGCGCCGCCCACCGCCCCTGCCCCGCCCCGCCCCCCGCTCCCCGCCCCGCCCGCCCGCCGCCCCGCGGCCGCCCGCGCCGCCCGCGCCACGAGGCGCCGCGCCGCGCCGCACGGAGCAGACGGACGCGCGGCGCGCGCGGCAAGGGCCCCTCGTGACGTCATTTAAGTCTCGGAGCAAACATTGCCCGCGGGGGCCGGCTGCGGGGCGGCGGGGAGGAGAGGGGAGCTTGAAGGGAGAGGAGCGGAGGGCGGCGAGGGCGAGAAGGCGGTGGGAGAGGTGGAGTTGGCCGGGGCGGGGAGAGCGGAGGGAACCGTAAGGGCCATGAGGGTGTTGGGGATGGCTAGCAGGGTGATAACAATGAGTGTGGATGACGCCGTGAGGACGTTGGAGTAGCAAGAGGGTAGAGTTGATGACGATAGAGCATGGGGGAGAGAAAGAAGGAAAGGACAGTCAGGGCGAAGATTTAGGAGGGCGTAGAGAGACTGACGGTAAATCACGATGAAAAGGAAGAGGGAGGACGGAAAGGGTCCAAGAGGTGGTATCGGAGCGATGGCAGAGCTGGAGACTGCGGCACGAGTCAAACAAAAGATAACTGTGTATTATTCATTCAACAAAATGTTTCATTTCCCATTTAAATTATTACTAATTTCATAAATCATCTAATAGGAAAACATATTATATCAACGATTTGTGAACATAACTAACGTTTAAGAATTCCTTTTGACGTATTCTTACGAAGACAAACATTGCGAGCTTACACAATCCCAAGTAACTTGCGGAGGCAACATTACAATTCCATGTCGTAAATATAGCTGAACCCACAGATATGACGGAAGTGCGATCTTTCTTCTAGTATCTCGCCATCACTATTTTACAATGTGCAGGACTATTCATTAATATGCTTTCGAAAATGTTTTAGAAACAAGCAAAATTTATTCTTCGTGTCTTTCACTACAATCGTTCAATATATTCAAATAATTATACATCATATACTTCAGATCATGGATTTCTGGAGCTGAGAAATGTTTTCCTTTCTAATCATCTGCGGCGCTTATATTCCAACTATTCATTAATTTGTGAAGTAACTGAATTTGGACACACATTTTGTAGGTATGTTACCGTCGTCATCATTAACCGTTTTCAGCAATTTTCTCTTGGCCTTAGCTGTTGTTAAAAAACGTATTCGTTGGGAGACGTTATGTTACATTCGCCTTTATGTTGTTTGCACTCACCGATGTAACAGCATATAGATACGGCAAATACAATTACTTGAATTCGGTCTCTTTCGGAGAAAATTTATCTTCTTCTACAACGTTCAGAAAGTTGTGCTTAACGTTAGACAGAGAAGGATATTCCTAAATATTGCCGCTGAAAAATCTACTTTCTTGGATACAAACCACGCCAACAGCAAAGTTGTCAGCTGCTAGGCTTGGAGTACATACTACAACAGCAGAGTATCAGGCATGTCCCGACTTCGTCAGCCAGTCATCTGAGTCATCTCAGTCTCTCTCCGTCAGCCTGACTCTTCGCAAGTCTTCAACAGCGCATCGTTTTATCGTCCGCCCCGCCCCCCGTGCGACGACGAAACGCCAGCCTTCAATGCGACCAACGGATTACGAATTTTTATAACACCTCGCGGACCCGAAGGCCTGCGGGTGATGCCGTCGTATTATAAACTACCACACGGGTTTTCCCATTCCACTTTCAAGCTCTTCTCCGTAGGATCGGGTGTTGAACTATCCCCCTTCCCACACAGTCTACCCCTTACGTTCTTGCAAGAGTCCAGGCTGAGTTCCAGTTGGGCAACAGGGCAGAGAAAGAGAATGTTGTCAAAGACATGCAACGGTTGAGATTGGAACAAACGTATCCGGAGGCCCTTTTAAATTCAGATCAGTGCGATCAATAGCTACTGAAATCCCTTTCCTCCACGTCCAAACAACCGCAGCGTCTTCAAGGGGAGTCCGGGTGACGGCATAGCAATTAGCCTAAAGCAACACGCAGACGAACCCGTCCTCACAAGTGAACACTGAGCACTGGTCGCCAAATGCGGTTTGCTCCCTTATACTTATCTAAAATGGTGAATTTCGGGGACAACGGAACAAATACATCCGAAAACATAATCATTGTAAATTTCACGACCAATATGTAGAAGTAGAAAATGTCTTTCACGGGATTTGGCCGTTTCTTATACATTTCTTTGGTCATTATGAAGGTATTTTCATAAAACAACTTCCTGCGATTTCATGAAACACAGAACTTTGATCTGGCTATGACTGACTGAAGTTTGAGTCTGCTATTGTGTAATCTGTTATTGATATTAATGCCAAGTAATTTGAAGAGTAGCGTCCTTAATTTTTTAAGTTGAATAATTCTAACTTAATTTTGGAAATAATACGATCTACATCTTAGCCCGAAATAATTTACATGTACACTTCACACTCTGGGTTATGTGGTTAGGCATGCATCTAACCTTCTACAGTTTAGTAAAAAACTGTATCATTTTTCCTTTTGACAATTTTACACGCGTCATTTGCGATGGCGACTGTCGACTCACCATAGAGAGACCTTATTCTGTGATAGGAACCAATATTGTTGTCTCCATGGTGGTCTTCGTTGCCTTCAACGTTGCCGTCCATCCTCTCGTCCTCCCAGTTGAAATAACCCAACTGACGACATTTCCCATGAACAACATTTCCTAGACAAAATAATTATACATCACAAACGAAGGCATTTCCGTCACGCTCAAACAGGGGCATTCCTATTTTAAAAACATTTATTAATTAACGAATATACATAGTTCAGTATTATTCATACTGCAATGTCAGAAATTACATTAATTGTAATGTGTATTAATGTATGACTTCATTATTTTAATGCACTGTGTACATTAAAATGAAATTAAAGTATTTGTACATTGAAAGTAACGCTTAAATTAAAATCAAAGTAGATTTAATGTACGACTGTACATGAAACGTAATTATTCTTGCACATTAAAACGAGATTAATGTGTTTGTACATTAAATTTAGTATTTAAATTAAAAATTACGCAGATTTGCTATATAATTATGGAACATAGTTACTGTTTTAAAAATTTTCAACAATATTTTATTCCACTATTTTAACTAACGAATAATAAATTTAAAATATAATTTTTATTTCAGCTTTGAATTTTCTTCTCTACAATAATTCATCATTTTTTCCACAGAACCAATTAGTTTAATATTGCATTTAAATATTCACTATTCTCAGTTGTGCTGCGTTTTTGCAACATGTGCCTGACGTCGGGTCGCGTCTGTCTTTATTTTGAGAGCAGTTTAGGAAATTCCAACCCTTGCGGTCCCTTGCAAGTAAGACAAAGGGTGACGGGTCTTCCAGCCTGCCAATGTCAGGTACCCAAGGGGTGGGGATTTCCCTGGTATTCTGAAGCTCTTGTCGTGTTCTTACATGTTAGAGTAATAGCACATATTTCTAAAACTTGTGCAAAATGAAAAAAAAAACATTTTCATATGAAAGCGTGTGAAACGTATGAAAGTTATTCTTCACTTCCTGTTCTCATCACAGCAGATTTCTAGAGCGATTGGCGGTTAACGTCGAGAGAAGCTGAAGCAATTCAGGCATATTGGATTTGTCAAGGTAAGGTCTGATTAATATTAATTATAATTATTTATTTAATATTATTTTCATTATTAACATTAGTTAATATTATTTTCATGAAATATTAAATTTGTTATCTCCACATATTGATAGATATGTGCGCCCGATTTCAAGTAACTGTCTAAATATAAGAATGGACCGAACACATTAAAACGATGAACTGAAGTTCAAGAAGTGAGTGTGACATAGTAATCCAAAGATAACAACTGTTCTCCTGGAACAAAAAGTTCTACTATTTTGTTAAGTCGTGATTGAAAGTGTGATAATTGCCAGTTATTGCGGTTTTGGATATACTTACTCTGCAAAATTAGAAATAACCCTTGGATTCACATGAAGGTAAGTTAGAGTAGTATTACTATTATGTACTAAATTAAAAATAATGTTTCATGAAGTAAGATATTACTATCGATAGAACAAGTGAGATGAAATTGTTACATTACATCCTTAATAATTTTTAATAAATAGGCAATTGGTCTAATTTTTAAGTAAGAGTAAAATTGCATTAAAGAAACCATTGTCAAAATGGGGAATGTTAAATAAGAAATGGATTGTATCCCTACGAACCACATAGTTTTTCTAATTTAGTAATTTCTAGAAAGACCAAAGAAAAGTAACATTATATAATTATAGTATTACCATCTAGTAATAATATTATTAATGGTTTGTTTCACATAAAATCGATTTTCTTTCTCAGTTTGTTCTTTTATTCCGTATGTATCTTTCTCATTTTTGTACCCAGTTTCTACGTACAAGGAAATCCATTGCCTCTGTCAATTATTTTTATTGTTATTTATATAACTGTATAAAAAGGTAATGCTGAATAAATATTATTTATTAATAATAAAATTACTACTTTCACGGAAATTATTAAAATAAATCCGGCAGAAGGAGATAAAAGGCCTTAAAAGGAAGGTGTAAAAACATTGATTCTGCAGTTTTTAAATTGCCCAAAAAGATGGACAACAAAGTGTACATTGTAATAAGTTATGAATTTTTTTATTTCTGAGGTGCTGATAGTTTTGAATTTTTGAAGAAAATATTTTTTTGCCTATTAATAAAAGTAAAATATTTATTCAGTCTTGCATATTCAATAAATAAATTATATAAATAAATTCTTGGTAAAATTAAATAATATTTGGTAAACAAGTTAATGAATATTTACGCACCAAGGGTTATATAAGAGTTCTATTGATGTAACAAAAAGGCTTTTCGTGTTCGGAGTAGAAGAATTTGCTCTTGACGGAGAAGTAAAAAGCAGTCAGAAATATCTGCATTACTTTTCATGTAAAAGTATATCGAAATAATTATCGTGAACGCACATTAAACTTAATGTACACGTACAGTAAATTAAACGTACACGTACTTTAAAGTTACTGCACGTGTACATTAAATCTAATGTGCGTTCATGATAATTGCTTTCACATTGTTTTATATGAAAAGTAATGCAGACATTTCTGAATGTGTACAGCACATGTGTTTTTTATATTTAACTTGAGTGCTAATCTTACAATTACATGTAACTACACATGAATAGGAAAGTCACAGGGGAACGTATGGGATTAATTCAGGTCCGAAAATATGCTGAGAAACGCATCTAAAGGGTATCTACTTTTTATTCTAGTTTGGAGCTGGCAGGTGGTGGATTGCTTGAGATATTGTATTTATTTTGCAGAAGAATTTTCTACATAGGAGAGCAATATGGTGAACTATAGGAGTAAATTCAATTGTTTGGCAGATCAATGTTTGAGATGAACCAGGGTTCATGAGAGGCAAGTCTGAGGGAATAGTTTTGGATGATCGGTAATTTATCGGCTAGTTTTAGAGGCTTTCATCCAGGTAGGGCATGTATAAAGCATGAGGTGATGGCGTTGTTCAATGAGGTACAATTGCGATGTGAAAGTGGCTTCAATTGAATTAGTCTTATTTTGGCTTGGCCTGCTTTTACTGTTCTGTGATTTTTGCACTTTATGCTGTATCAAGATTCGGCGCTAGGTCCTTGACAGACGGAGTGCGTGGGGGCGGCGCGCAGAGCAGCGGCAGGCGGAAACCTCGCCGTTAAATTGCCGGAGATGCGAGCGGACGCCGCGCCGCGCCGGGCCTGACTCGCCGACGGATTACCGCGGCCGGAAATTAGAAGCGCGCAATTACACGCGCACAACTGCTGCAAGCGCCGCGGCGGCCCCGGGCGCAGGCCAATTACGCGGCGAAAACTGCGCGAGCCGGTGTTTTCCTAGCGTTATGGGCTTGAAATTAATTAACGCTTCCCCCGAAACGATGATTGACCAATTGATGCATTGCTGCGGATGCGAAATTGTTATGGAACGTGTGTCTTTTTGGAACTGGCCCAACACTTTTCTAATGAAATTTGTAAGTGTTGTACTAATTTTATTGTCCAATAATAATATTAATACGAGTCTCTGATCATGAATGAAATATCAGAGATATAATGAAATTAGGAGTCATTTGAAGAATATTCCTAGACTTATAAATGAATGGTTTTTAATTAAATAAAGTATACCTTCCGGCCATTTCAAGAAAGAAATTTGAGCACACCCCAAATAACATTTTCTTTTTGTATGAAAATTCGGGTGCTCCGAAGCTCTTGTAGGAAACAATACCCCAGATTCCGTTTTGACTTTCAAGAGAACGCCACATCCAGGATTTTCGAAAACAATTTTATCTTCGAGGAAAGTGGGTTTAAATGTGACTTCCGAGCCCGAAGTCCGAAGGAGCTGCCGCGACAGCACACGGCGCAGGGCCCTGCGAGGGCTGGCGTGGGGCGTCTCTCCGCGTTTCGGTGAAGCTATCCAAAGAGGCACACGCCGCTTGCCGCTCCGTAGACTGCTTTCAAGTTTACAAGTGTTTCGTGGGTGGTGTATAATATACGAAATCCACTTGCAATGCATTTTTATAACAAATTTCAACCACTGTAAGCAGCGGATTAGCAATTTATGTTAAAAATGAACCAAGCCTTACGGAAATTAACAAAACTCCTGGAATGCTCGAATTATTTTTTTCATAATCTTCTTGAGTTAATGGCTCGTGATTTAGAAATTCATATACGATAAATGATAGTTCCCTGGAGTTTCTATTCTTAATACCATGACACATGCTAATAGCGTCTTGGATCTAAAATGTTCATTCATTAAACTATTGAGTTTATGAGTATAACGTTCGCATCGTTATAACCAATGTGACCGTAATTTGACGTTCATCAAATTACGGTCACATTTGTTATATTAGAAGAATATAGCCTCACACAAAAATCAACACCGAAGCATACTGATTGAGCGCCGCTTCCTTCAGAAGAGATGGAAGTTTCTTTTTGTTGCGAAAATGGCGGAAAGGCCCTCATTAAGATATTTCTGAACTCGCAACAAAAGATTTACAAGAGAGAACTCAACGTATGTACGTACGTATAATATTTGGCATAAGTTTTCTTCTTGATTTCGACAATGTTTGGAGATACGGTATATCGTCGCAGCGATCTTCTATTGCATGTTTTTAAAGTTGTTGGCCCTTAGTCTTCATAATATGAAGCCGACACAGGTGGCTCAGGGCATGAATTGATGTCATTACATTTGATGTCTCTTCTTCGAAGGTTTTAAGGTTCCGCTCCCGAGCCGGAGCAGTATCGAAACAAACTGGCCACTCACTGCGCGAGATCTTTCCTTCGGCTTCCTCGTCCTGTCCCCTCGCTCCTTACTTTCACACACATGTCGGGGCCACTCGGGGAAAACTCCGCAAGCCGTCGGGAAGAGAGGCACCGCATCTCGCCGAAGGCGGGAGAAGACTACAGACACAAGCCTCCCGCCACAAACATGCACAACACATCCGGGACCAATGCCTTTAGCAGCTGGTGTCGCGGAAACACGAATCAATCAATCAATCAATTGCTGGCAGCGTGTGCGGGCGGGCGGGGCGCCGCTCGGAAGCCGCGGGTGGCCTGCCTGGCTGAATGGGTGAAAACCACTAAAGGCTGAGCAAAACGTCTTTGTTTCAGGCTATATTTCAGTGGCAATGTATCTTGATTTTTTTGGCGATTTTACAGTGATATTGACTGAAATAAACACATTTCTCAGAATTTATAAAATGTCACTTATACTGTTCTGGTGTTCACCAGAACCAAAGCCGGTGTTTGAGACATCGGTCGTGTCGTTAAACACGTTTCGTAATACGATCTTCTTATAAGAAACGCCTTTCTTTGAGGAGGACATCTCTCCGCAATCTTCAGCTACAACTTATTTGTTTCAACTCTTCTTACCGCACGCAACCCATTAAAGAGTAGCTTTTCGTTTTTCTGTTAGGTTGCGTGAAGTCCACTTTATTATCAAAATTTGATGGAGTACAACACTCACCCATGTGGCTTTTCAGTTGGGGATGACAACTTCCCTGAAACGTTTCAATTAAAAGAACCTGTATTTTCACGTTTTAGACTCTAAGAGAACATGGAAAATGTGGGAACGTCATATTACGTTTACTCCAGCTTTACTAAAGGCTCAAGAGATGTAATATTGTTTCACGCAGGCCAAGTGTTAAGTTAATGCGTATACGTGACATGTAGAGGAAGTGAAAAGATCAAATCTTCTCTTGATATACAATATGTTTGAAACATTACGAGAAAGATGTTTGTAAAATAATGTTGGTAAATCTAGTATTATACGCTTTCTTTTGCCTTCTATCTGACGCTGCCAAAATATAGCTCGCTTCCTCAAGCGGAGTTTGAAGCGAGTCGCCGCCGCGCGGTCTGCGCGGTGCAGATGCAGCTGGCGAGCGGAGCGGAGCGGAAACGCCCGCTTGCGATCCGCGAGAGATTCTTAGACGAAGGGGCCGCTCTCACAATTACTGCTTGGCTACTGCTGACAACCGTGCATTCAATTAGCTCTTTAGTGAATGGGTTTCTCTACCACCTCTTGGAATGTCATTACTCCACTAAAATTCATTTGTTTCCCGACCTGTCAAACTGGTGCCTTCTTAGAGTGACTCCTCTAGAAGCGACGCGAGAGCGCTCGAGACGTCGCCGCAATAAAGCTAGGCCCCACGCGCACGCCTCCACTCCGCTCCTCCAACGACGGAAGGGAAACCACTGCACATAGGCACTCGCTCTATCAAAAGTCAGACCAAGCATGACCAATACATGTTTCATTTTCAAATTTACAGCGTTCTCCAAAACCCCATCCATTTCAGTTCGGTTCAGCAAGGGCAATAGAAAATACTTTTAACTCCTTCCATCCTGCACGGGGCACGCGCAGCGAGCGGGCGAGGGCGCGCGGATGGCAGTCCGCTGGGCCGCGGCCCCGGGGAGGGAGCTGCAACGGTGCGCTGCCCGTCACCTGGGCGAGGGGCGAGCCCCGCAGGTTGCGTTGTTTCCACGGCTCTAGGGACCAAGCACGCGAATACTGAAGACCAACACCCGTTCCACTACACTCTATCGTACTAAAGATTATTGGTATTGATTGATTGATTCATTTTTAGTGTGAGATATAGTGACAAAGTCACTATCGTCAAAAACACTTTTCTCATAAAATGTTCATTTCAGCTGTCATCGCTACAAGCAGAAACCGAACAAGAATTATTTGCGTATAACGAATAGTTTCGCTCCACTTAGACAATTTCTGTTGAGGTATGCTATTTCTTGTCATGATTTTCTCGAAGTTTATTATTCAAACTTTGTACGCGGGCGAACGGGCGATGGCTAGAGGGTCGGGGGCGGTGGGGGGTGGGTGGGCGGGGGCGATCGGCGGAACGCAGGGGCGGGGTGCAAGGGGCGAGGGGGGCTAGGGGGGCGAGAGGGAGACGTGCAGCGTGTATCCCCGAGGCCAAAGGGATTGCACGGAGGGGCGTGGAGGGGCCAGCCCTTCACAAGGGGGCGCAGTTCGTGTTCAAGTTCACGGCGGAGCCTTTGTTAATCTCGATGCACGGAAAGGGAGACGGTTGCTCAGGCGGAAATCCAGCATCCAGAGCAGTTAAGCATCTTCATTCTTTTATATTAGAAAGAATCATAACAGGGCAAAATACATAATTGCTAATATCATCCAAACCACGATGTTTTGTTACAAAATAATCATAATGGAATTCAGCCTTTCCCTGTTTTATTCTTTCAAAACGAAGGACTAAATGGATATACTTCTTCTGCATAGAAATATGTTATTGTTATATATTCTTCTCATATTTTTAATGTAAATTATTCCAAAAAGGATTTGTCATACATTAACACAGAAAGAAATTATATATCGTTCAGTGTTTAAAAATATTTCTCAGAATATTTTACAATGTTGTAAACGAAACACTTTTGCTTGTAAAGCAGTAACAATACAAAAACAAACTGCATTGGACAAAATATGACGGAAAGGAAACACAAATTTCCAAAAGCGCATATATCTACTGGAGAAATGGAAATAGCGGAAGATAATACGAGATTTTCGTAAACGTGACGTTTCGGTGAAGAGTTAGTTCAGCGGTATGAAAGAAAAAAACTGACGAGTATGGTGTAAAAAGAACAAGATAGGAGTTATAGAAGATGCACGATTAATAATGAAAATTAAAAGTCCATTCTGTGGAAAGAAATAGGGCGTCAGGGTAAAGACAAATGGTAACACTAAAAATACAGATTTTCAGAAGAAAAATAATGATAGGAAAAATAAATGGAGGAAGCAGTCGATGAGGGTAAGTTTACAGAGAAGGAAAGAAAACACAACTTTATTTAGAAAAGAAGAGTAATAAAGAAGAAAGCCAAGAAAGCGAGTCAGTTGCAGCAGGGAAAAGGAGAAGGTTCAAGAAGTCGCGAAAGGGAGCAGAGGGGGCGCGTCAAGAAGAAAACTGCGCCGAAGCAACAGCAGGCGCTTGAGAACACGAACGCAGGGAGTATTTATTAGAAAACAGCTTACGGACGAAAAATCTAAAAAGGGGGGGGAAGGAACAGTTGAAGATGGAACTAGAAGAAAACGAGAGAGAGAGAGAAAAACAAAATGATGGAGGAGACAGAGAGGGATAAAAGAAGAATAAGAGGGAGAAAGAGGATAAGAGGGGGAAATAATTCGAGGGGAAAAAGCTAAACTACAGAACTCGAAGAGAAGAAGTAGTAGTTTGAGAATGAAAGAAAGAATAAATCCAAAGACGCGAGCAAAGCTGAGCTGCCGTAAGGGAAGGCTCCTGGCGTGGGGCGCCCGGGCTGCGGCCGAAGGCGGCGGCGGCGGCGGCGGGGCGGCGGCGGCGGCGGCGAGGCGGCGGCGCCCGGGGCGGCCCGGAGTCTCAATTGGGCGGGCGCCCCGCGGGGGCGACAGTTGGGGGCCTTCAGCGCTCCCCTCTCCGCCTCCCCGCCCACGGGCTCGCTATCCCCAGGCCGCGCCGCGCCTACAGCCTAAAGAGCACCTAGAGTTGATCCAACCGTTCAAGGCGGACGGCACTCGCCTCGCGTTGCCACTCACCGCCACGGCTTCATGCAATTCTGCGGTGCCGATAATGGACGTGTTTGCATTTTGCGCGATGAGAATTGCAGTAGAGAGGTTTTATCATTATGATAGAGATAGGCTAACTTCAGAAAACGTTACTCCATCATATTTATTGGGTGACATCATGCAGTTGTAACGTTTACAACACGCGGTCGCGTGATCACGAAAGGTGGACTTTTCTTCCTACAGGGAATCTTTTTGAATGTTATGTGGAGTTCTCGCTGTGCGATGTGGCAATTCAGCCCTAGTAGCAATGTGTGCCATCACAATTCCAAACCATTAGTACTTCTATTACTTTTATTATCGTGGTCAGTAGTACTGCATTCTCTCATCTCATTATGCATACGTCGTGCAACTTACTTTTAATTCTTCAAACTGTACGTCGTTTGCTGGCCTCCCTCATTACAATTCACATTGCACGGATCCTAAAAGCATACAAATTTGACAATTGAATGACGTTTTCAAGCCTCAGGTGGGACCTAAAATCCTTGAACAAGCTGTAATGATGAGTAATTTTGCAATTGAATACTCGTATTGACTTCACCGTCTAACGAAAACGTTTCGCGGCAGGTCCTTTCTCCGGTTACAATGTACTGTGTGATAGTTGTGATTACGCCCCCTCCTAGAATATCGTATTAATTTAAATAAATAAAATTCTAAGAGTTAGGAAAATATTTACTTTCCATTTCAATATAAAAGCACCTTCAATTAAATTTGCGTATTCAATAATTTTACGTAGTAAGTAACAGAGCTTTGGCTGCTACACTCAAGCACTTGAAGGAAAATGCAATTATTCCAAAGAAATCAATAAAAATCCGATTTCAAGCTCGTTGAGCGCTGTGTGAGAAAGGGCGATTTGTCGATTTCACAGTAATCGTGCGCCCGCATTGCCTTAGTGGCGCGGGGTCCAGCGCTGCCCCGGCTTCGTGGCGTTTGCGGTGGCCCAGCGGTGCGAGGAGGGGCCCAATCCTTCATTCCTCCCTGGCACATCATCGCAGATAACACAGTTGTGCACAGGATCTGCAGTAATAACGATAAGGCACCTCTCAGTGATTGCGGGCAACAGTTCGTAGACGAGTTGATCAAATGCTTAGCGAGTAATGTTGAAGGCGGAGCTGCCACTCACGGCGCCGTGGTAGCGTCCCCCCTCCTCTCTCACAAACACGCCCCGTCGAGGCTCGAATCTTAACGAGACCGAAATCTTAGTACCTTCCAGTTACAGCTACCGCTGAGACAGCGGGAATGCTGGTTCTGAGCGAATCTCACCCGGGCAGATGATAAATACCATAAAGAAAAGGTAAAACTAGTATTGAGAAGCAATATAATCGTTGAACACGGTTTTAATGTGAACTCTCCCCTTCTCTCCCTCTGTCTTTGTCTCCCTCTCATCTCTCTCTCCTCTCTCTCCCTCTGTGCTTTATGAATGATCTTTAGAGAATTATTACTCGAAAAAGTTTCAAAGCATATCATCACTGAGCTAAAAATTATTTTTGAGAGTTACTAGTCATTTTTCTTGTATTCCGACGATGTGAAAAATAGGTATAATAAAATTAATCTGGAAACGAATTTTCTTTGTAATGCGGTATTTTAATTGAGTGTTATTACCTGCTACACTTAAAGTAGTACTTGCTAAAACCTTTCAACTAAACAGTTACAAATAATTCTGAACATAAACACATCTTTCTAAAGGCAGATATTCAATCGTACGTCTATTGTTTATAATTGTACCCAGCAATCTTTCTAAAAAAGTTGCTTTTGTGTCTCTGGAAGAAATATATTTCATCAACCATTAAACCTGCACGTGCTGGAACGTTGCGGCCGAAGCCGGAGGGCCCACTTTTTGCGCTGCACGCGCATATTGATTCGTGCCGCGACAACATCCGGCTGCACGGCGCGCCCCTCGTAACAAGAACCTCCGTGAAATTGGCGGCTGAGCAGTGCTGGCCCCGGCTTTTTACAAATTCCTATGTACGGGTGAGTAAATGAGTTTCAGAAAAATGGACGATAATGTTATACCTATAAGTAACAACCATAACTGCAACCTTGCTAAAAATATGCCAGCTACGTTAACCCTACAAGTACCAAGAGCGGGAAGCAATTGAACTAAGAATGTAAAAAAATTACATTCTAATTTTTTTGTTAATTGTACTAGCATTATAAAGTACTTCACTTACAGTATTCTTTTGTTTGGATTCTAACGTTTTGTTTGGAAGCGTAGATTTTGAGTTTAATTCTTTGTTAGTGAGCATATTTTGTCCAACTTGGGTTTCCCGTGACCTCGTAACAATAAACCATCTGAGATTAGTTTTTTCTTCCTTGTACACGTATATACATATAAGAAATGAACATAGTACAGAGAAAGTTATGTAATGCCGCGAAAAATCGATTTAGAGGTTTCAACGGAAATACACGTATTAGGGTCCCCTGATACCGATTTTTTTATTTTTTATTTTATTTTTTTTTTGCTGCCGTTTATACGTCCGTGAACAACATTGGCGCCTCAACTATTCGCAGGATTTTTTAATCAAAAATGAATATTCGCTGGTCTACCCGCTCCGACTCGAAGCTCAGATATTGGGGGTATTGTATATTAAGCCGTTGGGATATTTCCGAAATTTTCTCAAAAATGGCTCCAAATTTCAATGAAATCTGCTTGATTAACCGTGTATTTTGCAATCACTTCCTCATTTGATGAACATTTCTGCCCATCAAACCAAATTTTTAAGTTGAGAAATAGAAAAAAGTCACCCACTCGATGAGTATTCTTGATGAAGAACCAATTCGATACTCAACTGATGCAGTTTTGTCATTGTGACTGCTACTGTGCAGATTGGTGTGCTGCCGTGATGGAACAGCACTTTTGTGTGCAACAATCATAGCGGATGTTCAATCAATTCCTTTTTTAAACAATCCCATAATGAAGCATAATAGTGCCCAGTTATGACTCAACCTTTTTCAAATGATAGTGAAAGGATTATACTATGAGAATTGCAAAAAACAGTGCCATCATCTTTCCTGCCGACAACTGTCTGGGCCTTCTTTCGTGAACTCTCGTTAGCCTTTGTCCACTGCACTGAATCTTTTTTTGGCTTCAGGAGTGTAGGTGATGGACCCAGGTTTCATCCATGGTCACGAACCTGCGCCAATTTCCTGGTTATGCATTGAAATGTTCTTCTGACTATGTTCTTGGCCCAAATTGAGCAATAGCAGCAACCATCTCATGGACAGCGTTTTCACGTTCAGTTCAATTGTCAACATTATCCCCTATCTCGCGCACTTTCACTCGGAGATCTTGCATTGCCAGATCGTGAAAAGGTTCGATGATTTCCGGGTGGTGACCTCAACTGCCGGCCGGAGCGCGCTTCTTTTGTGCTTCCGCAACAGAGTTTGAAATTATTAATCCAGAATTAAACTGTCTTCATTGCTGGTGCGGAGCCACATGTACTTCGTCTAAATCGATTCTGATCTGCGCTGCAGTCCAACCTTTCAAATAAAAATGTTAATCTCAGCACGAGACTCTTCTTTCTCCGTCTCGTTCGCCGCACGTCAATCGCGCACATTCATCTGCCTGCCAACAAATAACTACGCGTCACATTTGTTTGAAAACTCAAATAATTCACTAACACCAATCATGGTTTCTGACTATGCCGACGTTTAATAATAATTCGCGTTTCCCAGATTTATCAGACGACATACGCACTGCGTACGCACGATATTTCAAGGCTGGAATACTACTTGAATACGTTCGTGAATACTCTGAATACACTTAATTCAATTATATATTTTTATTTAAACTTTTCTATTAAAAAGACTTTATTGTCTACGCTTCGTTTATCTACAGATCATGTGATATTTGAAGTGTAAGAAAGGCCGAAATAATGACATAATACAGATTTTATTTAAGAAACAAATGTTCAATATTGCAATTTTGCATTGTTAATATTGTGCAATTTTCAAAAATACAGAGGTGGACAAATTAATAGAAAAATGTTGATTTTTTAAACTTTTATATCTGACAATAGACTCTTAACTAAACTGTAGAATTGAAGAAGCTGGAAATGTATTAGTACTTGGTGTGACTACTTTTAGTTTGAGCATGTCTTGAAAACGTTTTCAGCATAAATCGGCAGTTTTAATCTTTATTCTAAATGGTAACAATGCACTGAACGAGTTTTTCATTTGTTGGAGGATTTTTTGCTTTCACTTTCATTTTAATAACACCAGTGATTCTATTGGATTCACACTCGAATATTTCTTGGGCAGTGGAGCGTAGAAATATCAGTGGAATTCAATTAACCCTTCACTGTTGTTTATCGGTGGCAAGGAGCACCATCGCCCATTAATATTCCTTCCCCAATTGGAAAGCACTCATTCGTTGCTGGGACAAGGGACAAAGTATCTGATGACCTCTTTGTATTGTTCGGTATTCACATTATCTTTTACTGCATTTCGCCCAGTAGATCCACTCAAATAAGAGAAACTCGCAGCTCCTCAGTTTGGTGGGAACTTGGTGGGACGAATTGCTCAGGCCTACCGGCGACGTCCCGCCACGCGGCCATGGGTTAAAAGTGTACGTGTGGTTAGCATGTAGACATCCCCACGCCGTATTTCGGCCTTCTCAACCTGACAAGTTAATTTTCTCATCGTCACACAGCAACATATACTGTGACGTTCCAAGGAAATCGCTTGGACTATAGTCTTGGCACAATCGGGAATCGAACCCGCGGCCGCGTTGTGGAATTCGAGCACGCTGGCCAAGAGCTGGCTACGAGCAAAGATGCTCACATGAAAACATTAAATTATTGCCAAAATGTCGTGATTGTCATTGCAGTGAATATATACGTTATACAAATTTATTTTTTCTTAATTGATTATTTAAATTGAGGGATGCATTTTCAAACGTGTACTTAATACATTACAGATATATAAAAAATTTTTCTCCATCCAACTAGTACACTATTACCACACATTTCATATCACAATTCAACCATTACTTGCAAAACTCAATACAAACCGTAGAGCATTAAGTGAAAAAAGAAACTATTTTAAATCTACACCTCAACACACGTTCTACAACCCTAACTTGAGTTTCATACAACCACAAATATTGCCCAACAGTAATAAGGAATTCTCATAATAAAAATGGCGTGTCGCGGCGTTGTCATTATCATACTGCGATCTAATATCTCGGGCAATACTAGCAAATGAAGTGCGGAGAATTCAAATTTGCAATTTTGATGATTGCAAAACTTACGCGAAATTACCCATATTTAAAAATGGCATGAAGTGCATATGCATGAACTAAATTTAAAGGTCTTTTATTAAAGAAGAGGTTCCATTAGATAACATCGTGGCGATCTCGGATCGAAGGATCGCAGGTTCGAATCCAGCATCGGGCATGGTAGTATTTGTGATAGTCCCTTCACCCTTCATCATCAACGTAGCACTTCATTAAAGGATTAATAATTCGGACAGACGGGTGAACAGACAGACGAATTGATAGGCAGACGGACAGACAAAACTAAAAGAGTACCTTCAATATTTTAGTTTAAGGAAGACGCCGAAAAATGTTTGGACTTCAGCAATTTTCGTTCCGAAAATATGTGATTTGACGCACGTCTTAAGCGTATTTTACTCAATTCGAAGACAAAGTTTAATAAAATTTTGGAGTCCTTTTTGAGAATATTAGGATAATATTCATGCTTTATGTAAAATATTGCCCCAAAAATCCCGACGGTAGTAAGTTTTTTCGACACTATAGATAGCTAGGCCTAATTCAGTCGCTGTTTAGAGGAGAATTCTATCGAACAACTGCTTTGAACGAAGTTTTACTCGTTTCGCCGATCAGCACCTGGCGAATGCAGGAGCACAAACGCGCCATGAACCATGCGGGATCTTTCCATTCTCTTCCTTGTCCTATCCATATCCTTTATTCACACACACATACACACACACACTTGCAAGACTACACTCCACTACCTCACACGTCAGGAGCTTACAGGTCAGCCCGGCAGGGGCGGTGCTCCGCTGACAGAACACCGCTAGCCCACGGGCAGGTCGGCGCCGGATGCCGCCATCAATCGGGTATAACATGGCCTCCTCCTGTGATGAAAACATACACCACACTAGCAGGGCTCATCACGTGTACGGAATCACACATTAATCAGTCAATTGAACCCAAGTGGAGTGGTCATGCAAACAAAATAGAGAGAGATTTTGAACATCCGGTATAATACTGCGCAGAAACGTCCCTCTGGAACATTGATGGAACGTATGCCACAATGTGTTAAGTGGGCCTTTGCAACGTCAAGAATCATTCCGAGAGCGTAATAAAACACACATTTCGGTCTTGACAGTTCAAATTTCCACAACAACATCTCGTCATTCACTGTCGGCGCGAAGTTGCATAAGAGCGGCATGAGGAGATGCGCCGGCAGAGCCTGAAGAAGCGATGCCTCATCACGTCTACAAGCTGAAGTGAGTTCTCCGTACGCACCGCACGAACAGGATTAGGTACGAGCACATAAACGACAGCGGGTGATTGACTTGTTCATGCTCTTTGTTGCGGGTAGACATTGTATTCCTAATGATATGCTCTCACGCATTGTAAATTGCCCAAAACGCTTACTAATTCACGACAGGACCTATACGATTGATTGATTGATTGAACATATTCCGTGCGCGTCATCAGTTAAGTTCATTAGACCGAAAAGAGTAGTTCTTGTCTTATACCGGGAGGTGGCTGGGATCTTCCCTCAATGGATGACGAGATCCGGCGCCGACCTCCACCTCACATTGAGGGTATTCCCTCAACCAAGTAACTCCCTCTAGCCGGGCATTTGCCTCAGCCTGAAAAAAAAACAATTTTTCGATTTACGTCGTGGATATGTGGTAGTGTCGTGCACGTAAGTGTGTGTGGAAGGGCGGAGGATTGGACAAGGAATAGGAACGAAAAATTGCGCGCCGTTCGAGACCGGTTTGTCACAGTGCTGCTCTATCATTCGTCTGGTGCTGATCAGCGTAAAAACAGAATACCTCCGTTCAAAGCAGCCGGCGGCTACAATGATCTTCCATTCGACCTAGCTATCGCCCTAGTGTCGAAAATCCGGCCACCGCCGGGACTCGAACTCTGACACCACCCGGTCAGAGGTACTGCAGTGACATGAATTGATAATCTCTACGATTGGTTTAGGTATAGGGTCCTTATCTTGGCATTGTTGAATCTACTCCTTAATTTCCTTTGTCAGTTTCCCAAATTACGGATTTTTTCAATACAAATTCAGTATATCTTGATGTTAGAAATTTGACATAAAAATTCCGTTTCGACTTCATAAGTGGGGAAATGGAGTGAAAACGTCACTGTAAATATTAATTAAATGTTAAAATAATTTATATGCAACCGCCAAATAGACTTAACAGTATCAAAACGTTACACACCACATGAATGTTTTGGCAAATGAATAACGTTACCATGTTCAAATATTTCCAACAAAAGGTAGGCTAAAGACAGCTTCAGATCTTGAATCTTCTAATACCCTTTCTGAAGTTGAAAATAACACTAGGAAAAATGATTTTTACCACTAGGAAGGTAGAGTGCGTAGATTACGAATATCACACTGAAAACGTCGTATCACGTCACAGTTTCTAAATATACAGTATCTTTATACTGTATCATACCGTGTTTTGCTATTAATGCAAATATATTTGCACCTGCAAGAAATATAGAAACAATATGCATAAAATCTACTTAAAAATAAAGTACTTGTTCAGTTCATCTATGCTACATTCATGAGACAACAAAATTAAGCTTTCGTGTTTTTTTATTTTCTGTATTCGAAGGTTGCAGTCTCTTTTTTCGCGTCCGGTAGTAGCGCTCAATTACGAGATGGTCTTAGTGGTCTTCGTAGGTCTTTGTGGATGTTTTGAAAACAAGTCACATGCACCCTCTTGTTTCCTAGTGCACGTCACCGAAATGAATTCTTTTAGCCCCTTATCATATCACAAATACACAAGAATCCAAGTGTTGGGGTGGCAGAGTGCGGTGTCTTGCGGAACTGTACCCGCAGCGCGCGTGAAGTTCGCGTCTGGTTTGCTTGGACCTCAAGTACATTAATGCATTACAGCTCCTTGGGGTTTATAAAGTGAAATTCGCCACATGAATTGAATCGGTTCGGTAAAATGAAAAACGTCATTTCACATCGAAAGAGTGTGAATCGACCCGATAACATCTCGGTCGTTTGTAAAAGAATTACTCCCAAACTTCAAACGAAAATAATATATGAAATTACAAAACTTGTGTGTTGCTTACACTTAGGCTGTCGTGTTTGTGATCAGAACAAACAACGGGTTGCTCACCAGTGTTGTGTCACCTGAACAGCGAACCTTAGGTTGTGGTTGGATGGAAAACATAATTCATTGTTACATGCTCTACCAATATTGTGGAGAATACCAACAAACCATTTTAATGTCTACATATTATTGCACGAATGTTCGTATTTCATTTTTCACTTTTTGTAGTAATATAACCAGAACAACAATGCGGAAATTAGTATAGGATTTTGTTTATTTTAAATACTAAATATGTCCATATTGAACCTTGCGTGGTAGAAACATTTTATAATAATTTTCGGAATCAGCGAGATTGTTTCCTTTGAAATCATCACTTCTTATTCTGATGGAATGAAAAAAATTGTGTAATGTAATTAAACTTAATTAAATATTAATACAGTAATTAAAAATATATTTATCTCAACATCCTCGGGCAAATATCATTTAAACAGCATTCAAGGACAATCGCTCCCTGAGCTGAAATGAATACGCCCACAAACACTAAATGAGCGTGTGGCAGGGCACAGCTTCAATGGAGGGCCGGGCCTTCCATTTGCGCACACGGCGGCGGCGGCGGTGGCGGAGGTTGTGGCGGCGGCGGGGGTGTTGTCGGGGGTGGAGGTAAAGGAGGAGGGGAAGAGGTTGTGGCGGTGGCGGGGGGAGGAGGCGCGCACGTGAGGGATGGCGCGTCACGACTGATAATTTATCACGCAAACGCGCACGGCCACGGGACCACGCGCGCCGGTCGCATTAGCCTCGTGACAGCGCCGCCATTTCTCTTGCGCGTATTAATCGGTTCCCCGCCCCGCCCCCCTCGCAGCCTCCAACTCCCTTGCCGTCGTGCGCCTCGCCCCTTCCGCCGCTCTGCGCCCCGCACCTCTGGTCCCGGCCCCGCCCTCCACACACCTCCCTCACCTGCTCTGCCCACCACGTCCCCGCTCGCCACCCCGTGGTCCCCGTTGCCTCGTTTTCCGCCCCCCATCGTCCCTCGCACTGATCCGGCCGTCGCCCGGCCCCACACGTCCTCCCCACCCGCCTCTCCGGCACTGGCACTGCAGACACCGACTCCACGCTCCCCGCCTTCGCCGTCGCTATCCTCATTCACAGCGCCCTTCCTCACCCTTCCTTCTCTGGCCCAGCGCCATCGAGCCGCGCACCCCTTGGTCCTACCGTCGCCCGTCGAAGGCCTCCGCCGCTTCGGGCGAGGAGCGCTGCCCCGCCTCCTGCAATGCAGTTGGCTCTTGCTGGGCGATCACGCGCAACTCCCGCCCACGGAAGGCGACGTTCAACGGGATAACTTCACTTGTCTTGGGTCATGGAAAAAGGAACATCAAAGATATAACATACGCAACATAATAAGTTTGAACGAATCGAAGTATAAATGACGGTGATACATGAGTTAATTCAGAATACTTGCGTGTACTTTGTGCTGTTTAATTTCTCGAAGTAGAGTGCGGCGGTGATAAGACAGCTTCTACGAGACGTCTTCTCTTAAAACATTCACACGACATACACGTGATTTGAAGAAACCTAGGCAGCTCTATGTGAGAAGTAAATATGTCCTCAAGGAACACCCGATCTCTCATTTTCTTATTTCACTGTCGAAAGATTTTGAACGCAAAAATGTTCAGAGCCCGGTCTTAATACTGGGTGCAGGGTCAGATGTGAAAGGTGTGAGTAGATAAGTGACATTTAATAGATGAAGCTATCTAGAAACATTGGTACTAGACACCACTTTTTTATCATTAGGAATATCAGTGTGTCTTCGTTGAAAGGGATACATTTTTAATTAAAGGAAATATGAATTAATAGTTCATTTGTCCTGTATTTTGTGAACTTCTTAAATAGCATTTTATTTCACGAATACGTAGCGTGTGCGGATATATTTTATCAAGTATAGAAAGAGCAATGTATCGCGGCAAATAATAAATGTCCAGATTTTAATTTCAATGTTTTCGGAAGTCTAGATACCTAAAAGGTTTTTTTTTTCACATCCCTGACTTTTATAGGTAGAGGATCTAAGATTTTCCCAAAAAATAGCATTTCTCAATTAATTTGGTCCGAAAAAGTTCTCCAAAATATTTCTTTATAATTCTTCTCGAGTAGAGCAAATGACTCTAAAATAGCGCAATCTCATTTTCTGTAAACTCTCTGTATATTCCATAATTGCATTTCAAAATTACATCGCAAAACTGCAATGTTAATGATGGATATTTTTTCGTTAATGAAATATATTCTTTGAACTACAACTTGAAATATTGTAAATCAAAACCTCTTCATTTTTGAAAACTGCAACTGCAAATGATCTACATTTTCTAAGTGTGAGGGAGGTTTAGTCTTGTGACTAGTGGTGCAGGGATAGCATGCCTTAACTCTAAACTCTCTTTTCTGGTAGACAGCATTTGAAGAATGAATATCTCCCACGCAAAGAAACTCCTCAAAAGGAAAAGAACGGCGTGAAATGATCCACTAGAATGTTACCGTAATAAGCAACTCAGATTAAATATTTAAAGCTCCTTCGAATACAACAAACTTGTTTTTCTTTGAACGCCGAATAGCGGTAAATCTAAATGAAGGCGATACATCACAAGTAAAAGAGAACTGGATTCGAGATATCCGAGTAATGGCCTCAAAAACGTCACCCTACCCTCTAAAATAAGAGAACATGGAGTTCAACAAACTAACTCAATATGACAAGGCACCTCTTTCATCTCCCCCGGTATATGTTTTGGGTGAAAGAAGTTCGTTTCAAAATTCTTCCGAGTCAGAAACAACAAACTGGGGCGGCGGCGACTGGTGCCACCGGCGGCGGAAGCGGGGGCGAGGCCGGGTGGGGTGGGGCG
>BOPP01000032.1:4233580-4261112 GCA_017312745.1 Gryllus bimaculatus
GTGGAGTGGAGTGAACACTTGTGCTTTGAAATTATACATTATTTGTGAAGACTTTTTTGTATATTTACATTATTAACGACCTTTTCTTATGCAAGAAATCGATCATAAAACATTTAATGGCACAGCCCGTCCTCACCGCCGACCTCATCGCGAGTCCTTTCTGCACGTGCTCCCTGGTCGGTCTCCCGGATCGATGTCATAAAACCAACTACGTTGCCAACTGCAAAACTGCTTCTTGATTTTGTTTCCAAAATCCGTTTAGGTACTTCTCCAAATTTGTAATACTGTAATATAAATACTGTGTACAACTTTTTTATATTGTTAATTTGCACCATCTCATACTCACTGCTTACATCATTAAATATCTCACTCGCTCATCATTTAATATTTGATTTCACGTGTTGTGATATGGAACAGCAACCTCTTTCAGTTTTTGGTAGAAAAAGAAAATTTGGACTATATCCTTACTTACAGTGGTATGTTATCACAGTACTAGCGAAGAGAGTTTTCCTACAAATATTTCATTTTTTGCAAGGCTATACGAGTGCTATTTTATTTGTTGTTCTTGAGTAGTGTGAGTTTTATTTTTTGGAGAACCATTTTGTGTTGTTACACTTTTTACTTTTTCTCGACCTGCTCGTGAGAGAGTATTGTAACGCTGCAGGAAAAATCGGCAATTAAAAAAAAAATTATATTGGAAGTCAAGGTTCTGGATTTGTCGCTGTCTGAGTAAACTGATATAATCATGGAATTCATAGTTACTAACAGTAAGGACGTATAATTTCACCTGACTTCATCCCAGTATGCTTGATGAAAAACTCTTGATCTACGGATGATTCGAAATCACAATATGTTCAATACTTTCTTCATCCAACAACCTCTTGACTACAACCTCGCATTCGAGCTGTCTCCCCAATGCCGTATCTCTCTCTCCAGAGGACAGACTCACTGTATGCAAACGTCTTTGGGCATTCAGAGCCTGCAATCGGAGTATGCCAGATCGGGAAGACCTAGGTTCGAGTTCAATGTTGCCAGACCGTCGGTACTAACCTTGATCGGTCGACATCTTTTACTGAGAATTCTAGAGAGGCTTGCATGTTTTCTTCCGGTGTTCTCTTTCCTGTTCCACTTCAGTTCTGAGAACGACTGGCGAGATGATAATCCACCAACATGCAGAAAGATTGTGGCTTCGTTGAATGAAGGAGCCAGATTATGGATCGATTTGTGGAGTAGCACCATTGGAAGAAGAAATTTTATTTTCTTAACAAGAGTTAGCATATAATGGTTAATCAATAAATAATCCCTTTTTTCCAGCACTTCGCCCCATCGATTCCCAGCATTGTCTTCACAACTTAAGTAACTCCTCACCCATTTCCTCACTGAGCTTTCTGTCTCTCCAGTGCAACAACCAATCCCTCAATCCAATGACCTCAACTTGTTGCCCAACCCCACTACCTCCAGAGTTTTTAAACATTCTTTACGTAAGCAGGATTCGAACCTGAAAGGTAAAACGGTTGCAATCATAACAATGACACACGGGTGACTAACCAACAGAGACTTCTACAAATTCTACTTTATCACAATTTCATGACATCAGCGTTCATCATTTCTGATCCTTTGGTCTGTCCACTCCAGCAACTCGCCCTTGGATTGGCCTGAGCTCTGCCTCTCCGCCCGCAAAATCACCCTCTTTCCAAGACCTTTGAGAGCCAATGGCCGCTTCCTTCCTTCGCGCAACAAACGGCAGCCCTCAATTCGGCCACCGCTATAAGAGAGTCATTACCAAATGGATTCCACAAATCCTCCGTCCTGAAGCAAGCGCTCGTCGCCTTTGAGCCCCCCCCCCTCCCGTGCTTTTTGTCTCTGCACTCGGATTGACCTCAACCCCCACCGCCCGCACCGCCCTCGGCAACCGATGGCCGCGGCGCCCGCTCCGCCTGCTCCCATTTTTCCATTAAAACCCTCGTTGCCCGCTACCTCACGGACAAGTTTTATTGAAATTTTGATTACAGGGAAGTGGCATTACAACATCAAAGCTTTTTTTGTCAAATTTATATTTTTTTTTTATTTTTGATATTCAAAAAAGTTATTTTTATTATTACTATTTTGGTGTATACAGCACATCAAAGTCGCACAAATCTGTTGATTACCGATCTCATATGTAAATTATGACAAAAATGTGATTATGTCTTTTTTTTACTCCCCGACAGTCTATTTGAGCGCCGGTGTAGGCGCGCGCCTGTGTGTGTGTGAACGTGCGGGCATGTAGAATTTCGGTTCTTTTGATCTGCGTGGATTGTGTCGCGTTTTGTTTTTTTCATCATCGTATTTTTCCCTCGCTGTAAACTGCAATTCCATAATAGAGATCCTCTCTGCACTGGGCGGGTGTCACCGACGACCGGTTATATAGAGGCACGCAGCTCGCGCGTGTTTTGATTCATCAAGAGCTCCACCAAAACGTGAGACCGGGTTTAATGTTTTAAATTTCAGCGACGGCCGGGCGGTCGCTTGTCTTTCACCGCGGGTTACGCTTCGGCGCCCCCGCCCGCGCCCCAGCGCTCTGTGACGGTCGCCGACTGACGTGAGGCTCATTCCAATTCAGCCACGAGAGCTTTCTGCCGCGGAAAGAGGAGCAGAGGGAGAGAAGGCCAGGCATTCCTTGGATTGATACACTTGGCAAATGAGGAAAAACTGAAAGAAGTATTGTTACGTCGATAACACAGAACGTTAAGTATCGGTATCGATTGTTATTGACAATCAAATATTTACTGACATCGACTTTGTTTTTTAAAGAAAAAGTATACGCATTTAACTCGAATTCAAACATGACAAGATATATAATCATTATCATAATTTAGAATCCTTGTCATTCTATTTTTTAAACATTATAGATTACTCGATAAATTAAGGAGAAAGTAGTTTACTTATCTCTGTGGCAAAAATTCAGTGTTGCCTTATGTAGTGTTTCTAACCATTCTTTGTTGATTCTTATACTCATCTTTCAACTATGAATAGTAAAAAGGTGAGGTAGAGATTCTGAAGTTCAAGAAATCGTTCGCAGACAGTACTTGACCCGTGCTTCGTCACATACAGTTTCAAATCAAATGGCAGAATGAATTGTAAAATGCTCGAAAACAAAGTGATTGCAATCACAGTTTCGACATGACAGTGATTTGTATGTTCCGTTCCACTGTTCTTTCGATATCGATATAAGGGTATTTTCGATTGACATGTTCAGATATTGAGTACCATTCGTAGGAGTACGAGGGGACGGTAAGGATGGTGGCGATGGGAGGTCATTCGTTGCCATAAGAGATTGGGGGACGAGAAACAGAAACGCGGAAGCAGGCGATGTTTCTTCAAAATACAAACGGTGCATCTTGATTTTTGTTAGCCGATGCACTTATTTTTCTATCACTTAGGGGAAATTTCTAGGTTTCAAACGTTTTCTACGAGGCTCTTTGGTATCTTTATTCCTTAATTACTTTGAATCCCCGCAATTATATTACTAACATGCAGTTCTGGTTAATTGGAGACTATGAAAGCATTCTATTGAAGGAGGATCCACACTCCGACTTATCTCTTGGTAGTAAAGCAATAAACAATAATACCCGAGCTATGAAAACGAAGGAGTTGCTGTTGGTCAAGAAAACGTGCGCACTTCATTATTCATCCCCATCATCTCACGTAGGTAGATTTTCCAAGGGCCTAAACTGTGCTCTCAGAAGAATTTCAAGATCACAATGGAGCCAATTCACCAAATTTTCTCCAAATGCACAGGACAGAATAAAAGACTGGAGGTAACACAAATCAAACAATGTAAGATTTGGGTAATTTCTATGCAATTATGGGTATATAATCAACATAATAGCATTAAAATTATAAATTTACATCTATTATATGTATCATAACTTACAAACGATACTTAGGAGTAGTTGTGAGACACTTTTGTGTAGCACGATGCTGAGCATTTTCAAATATTAAAAGGTGAAAACTCATCGACACTGCGTAATGGTCATCTGCGGATCCAAAGGGCGACTATTTCCTTCATAACATGACATGTTTCTTTTCGAACAGAATGCTGTTGACCGCTGAAGAAGAAAAAGTGTTTGTCCAATAAAGCCTAGCGCGCACCGCGCGGGGCCGGGCCGGGCCGGACAGAAGTTTTGAAAAGTTGATTCCACTTTTCGCCGTAAGGGTGCGCGCACAAGGGCGCCACGCTCGGGGCGCCCACGCTTCGGGACGACGCGGACCTTCCGCGTTGGCAAAAAGTCCCAAGGAAAGATCGTCCGGTACGCCCATCTGACTGACGTCATCAGCTAATGCATCACGTCGGGACGGCCTCTCCGCCGATTCACTTGTGCTGGTGATTTGAAGCGTATAGAGAGAACACATGTGTGTCCAATTTAATTATGTTGATCAAGAATTACTCACAGTGGTGCATTACATTAAGGTTTATTTAATGTATTACCGGCCCTTTAAAGAGTAATTACGTTGATTAGCTCAACTACGTGTATCAAGGTATAACATTTGGCAAATTTAAAATTCTAGACATTTCATAGAATATGTGCAATATTAGTACTGGGTACAATTTATTCCTTGTCTGTGCTCATTATTTTCTTAAGTTCCCAAACAAATTAATGCAATTATGATTTTGTTCCTTAACTCAATAAAACTGTATAAAACTATATACAATACTTATGAAAATATTCATTCAAATTTTTTAAACCATCTAATAGGGTTACACACTTATGAGACATCCAAAAGTATTGAAATATTTTTCCATCTTCGTTCAGGTCGAGATATAACCCATGAAATTCCCCTTTTGTTATTCTCATTCTGTTTATATTATGAACCCCGAATCTGGGTTTTCTTCTACCCTTTGCCCCAAAAATTTTCGAACGTTTGTGATGAAGCCGAATAGAAAATGAATTCAAATCACGCCCGATATTGTCCTAGGCACGAAGGAATGTACGGATAAAGCAGTGATTACGTTGAAGGGATTGTTCTGTGCCCCAACTAGAAGACCAAAGTTGTGGTAGTTCCTGAATAAATGTCACATACTTTATTTTTGAAAAATCTAAACTTTAATGGTTATTTTTGATTTTATAGAATATTACAAAGACAGATAATAGTTTGTCCTTTGCATCAATCGGATAAGTATGATACGGAGTAAGTCTGAAATATTATTAATATAGGGAGCTGCCGTTCATTTGAACTTTATCCAGCCGGTTTGGATAAAGCTGAAAGAATGACTACGAACGCATCGTAATCATCCGATCACTTCGTAATTCATCCAGCTAACGTTAGTGTTTAACTGCAGAAGGCTGGCACAAGAAAGGTCATTAATGGACTTCGAGGTGACTTGAGTATTCGCGGGAAGCATGTTGGAATAAAAATACGTTTCAAATTATCGTGAATTAGCCTTATTCCTGAATTAGCGTAACTGATAGTTCTACCGTCTTAGCCTACTTCATGTAAACTTTCATATCAGCTCCCTACACAGACAAGAGTATAAAAGAGGAAGCGTGATGACAATCAAGCGACACTACGAAGTGAAGTTTTTCTCGTAGTCCTTTTTCTTCAGCACGTTTCTACATCAATTGATTGTCTGGAGGTGTCGAAACTGAGGAAGCAGGCTGAAGGGGATCTGAGGTGGGGATTGGGGTCGTTATCAGGAGGCAATCGAACGGGGAATGGCCTGCGATACAAGACGAGCGAAGGATCATTGCGGGAGAGAGGGTCCTGCGATGAGAATGCATACAAGTGCCCGGCCGCGAGCGAACGCCGCCTTTGGACCTTGAGAGGACGTCGATTGCGAAAGGGAGGGGGCGGGCGGGGCAGGGGCGAGGCGGGGTTCGGGGGGGGCGGGGCGGGGGGCAATAATCGTCCGGGATGGCAATTAGGGCGCCTGTCCATTAACGGGGGTTCGAGGATGACATTTCGCGACTTTTGGTTGTCCACGCCCAAGTTACTACTCGCCGCCCCACTGCGTCAGGGAGACTTAACGGGAAAGGGGGTTAGAAAGAGACCTAGTTCCTTCTCCGCTCAAGCAATTTCCATGTCCCCCGATTGCCAATAAGGGCGGCTTCGTCGCTCTCTCGGATTTTCCCTCAATCATTCGCCCCAGTTTCAGAGACATCACCGAGTTGGGGAGGGAGCACAAATTTCAGGGATTGTTTATTTTGGAAGAAACTATTTTATTTGCTGGGTTGTGTAAGAAAAATGACTAAATATTACATCAGGGAACACAAGAATTACTTAGAAATTACGTTTGAATTGCAAAACGTTTATAAAATGTTTTGGCAAGAAATAGCATCGGCGTAGGATCTTGATGTGGGTTGCACAAGATACATATGCAATTGTGTTTTGTTGTGTTTTGTTGTGTTTCCTTCTGTGAACGTAGACCCCTGCCTGGGATCCTCTCTACCCCTAGAGCAGGTTTTCCAAGTGTTGATGGTCGAAAGCGAAAAACCTTTGCCTCTACATTGTGCGCCTGGCGCGCCCTGCCGGGGCCAACAGCCCCTCAAGGTGAAAACACAAGTTCAGATTTAAGAACTATTTTCCAGGATATTCAGAAACGCAAAATCCTCCAAATATGCTTCTCTGCATTACGCATGGCACGGCTTCATTTCCATCTCCACCCCCACCCTTTTAAAGCAGTGGGGCCAACTGCAGAGATTAACACCACCGAGAAGCCAGGTGTGGATCGCCCGAGTAAAGAAAATTTGCCCGCAACCATCATAAAGGTTTTCGCTGAGGCCCTTGAGGCCTTGCAAGTTGTGTATCTCTGCTCTAGATAATATAAGTGTGTGCCTTAGGAACGTATCGGCAGGTGGTGCGTGCGCCCACGCAGGAGTAGCGGCATTTGGCGACTGAAAATATGGAGAATCCTTAAAGACCATAAATATCCGAAGTGACGTTGATGGGGCTCGGGCAACGGAGAAAACAAACCTGGCAAACAACCATGTAGTGAATGTTTTTGTCCACTGACAAAGCCCCATAAGCCTGACTGCACTATAGAAAGCAATATATTAGTTATTGAAACTCAGCTATTTTAATGTTTTTTGCGTCGATTACTTGTAGAATACATGTAAACTCCCAGTTTCCATCTGTACACTTTTCGGATCCAGTTCACCGTAAATATATTCACAATATTGGTGTATTACTGGAGTCGACACCGTTGTGGGAACATTTGTTGAGTAACAGGTGATTGCGAGAGGCATTTAAACATTATTTGGTCGAGCAATTGGTACATGATAACACCGCATTGCTTTCAGAGAGCATTATACTAAATAATTTTCATATGTGAGAGAGATATTTACGCCATAAATGTTTAGAATCTAAAATATCTGTTTGGATGAATGTGGTGAAATACATAATTTCACTTGTGAAACCTAACGCTGATACTTACTGTGAATGCTAGCGGAGCGGGGAGGGGAGGGGCGGAGTGGGGTGGAGTGGATGGCTGGTTGTTTGTTAGTGATTCCGAGCGCGTCAACTAGCGAGGTCGTTAGTCCCGAACGTGTAGTGCATGCTTTTATCACGGGAGGTAGCAATGTCGACATCCGGCGCCGATCTACCAGCGGTTAGCGAGGTCTCCCCCAACCAGGTATCTCCCACTAGTGGGGCACCGCCCCATCCGGGACAAGCTCTAAGCTCCTGACTGTCTCCCGGCATGTGTAGTAGTGACATGCATGTTAGTGTTAGTGTGTGTGTAATGGGTGAGAATAGGACAGAAAAGAAAAGGAGGAAATTATCGCGCGCGGTCCGTGGCTCATTTGCCAGGGTACTGCTCCGGCATTCACCAGGTACTGATCGGAGAAATTTAGTTGAAACTGCATTAAAATATTAATATTCAACATTTTATAAAATGTGTGGCACTGAAAGTTTTCAAAGAAGACGCATACAGACAAGTAAGTTATTCTGAAGAATAACTTGTTAAAGCCATGCTCAAAGCCCCACGTGCTCTTTTCAGAAAGAGTAAATTAAGACTGTTTCCTGTTCTCAAAGACGCTAAGACGCGCGAGGTATTGAAAATACATAAAGTAAAATGAAATTCTCGACTTCAAATAACAATAATTAAGTTATCAAGCTGCTTGTTTCAGCAATTTCTTTCTCTGTGTGATAAACATTTTAAGTTACTTTTGTCCTGAATGCTAACAATAGTGAAAACTAGATACTATTTCAGTAAAGACTTAACACTTGTCAAAAGTAGAATTTATACGTTCTACAACGAGTGTCTTCCAATGAACTACCCATTGCTTTTCAGATAATTTCATGCTTCTCGGTCTGCAACGCTGAAAAGAACATGGAGCTACCATTGAGCCATCAAAGCTGATTCAAGGTTGGAAATATTGAGATTCCAGTCATCGAGATCAGAATTATCTGAATCCGAGTCACTGACTAGATTGATTCATTAGTGATACTATCGCAGGCGGTGGCGGTGATGCCTCCCCGCTGGATGGCTCGAGCAACTTCCTCCCAGCAGGGGCCTCCCACCAGCTTCTGCCACACGTATGATAGTGTGGTGCACGTGAGAGCGAGCAAGGAGTGAGGAAAGATCGTGGCCCGGTTGCTAGGGCACTGCTCCGGCATTCGCCTGATGATGGAGGGAGAAACCAGGGGAAACTGCCCATCAGAGCAGCCGGCCGCTCGAATTCTCCTCCCGACATCGGTTGAGCTCGAGGTCAGAGGCCCCGCGAGGGAGGCCCTGGGCACTGGGGGCGTCGAGGGAAGCGCGGCTTGAGACAACGAGCGGCGTGCGACGCCTCGCAGTGGCCAACGGCGGGCGCGGGGGCGGGCGCGGGGGCGCGCGCCAGAGCGCCTTTGTCGCCGCCCCTCCGCGCTGTTTGCCGCGCCTCGTCCCCCGCGGGCCCTGCTACTTTTAATGAGGGCGACTTTCTTTGTCTAATAAGGAATGACGCCCGACAAGAACGGAGATGGCGCCTTCCGACATTTCGGATTTAGAGCAGGGGCTCCTGGTTGGACTGCTAAAGGACGCACAAATGACGCGAGACGTCGGGGATGAAGTACATTACGGCTACTCTTCAAGTGATCGATTGTGTTATGCACAAGAGGCGCACGAGGTTGCACTTAGCGTCTCTCTCATTTCCGCAATGGTTGCTTGAGGAAGAAAGCTCGCTTAGTGAAGTTCTGCCTTTGTTGTGTAAGAAATGACTTCATCTCCCTTTCGAATTTAAAGCGGGAAATGTGTATTTAACTGCCGACCTAGGTAGTGCAGTCATCTACGTATACGTTTGATAAACGATTCAAGAATTAGCGCGTCACAAATTAATACGCCCTACCCATTTTAAAGGACCCATCTAATTACAAGGAGGCCGAAGTTACCGCCTCACAAAATAAGGAGCGAACGCAGCTGACGTCTTCCGCGCTTAGGGGTTCATACAACTGTCGGTGTAGTTGAGCTGTTCGCTTCGTCTGTGGCGTCAAGCGCGCTACAAAAGTACCGACCCTACAAATCCCTCCCATATCACTGCATAGCGAGATTGCGTAGGCTTACGCGGACCGAAATTCGTATCATCTTCGGTGTCTGGGACGATCCGCGTCTGTCTTGTGATGGTCAACATATTGTGCTACGCTCTGAGGAAGGCCACAGGATGTCGGCCGAAACGTCAGCCACCACGACACAGACTCGGCTCGTCACTGCATAGCGGACTGAATGCTGAAGGTAACACACACACACACACACTCCCAAGCACGCGCGCACACACACATATATGTACACTGACTTAATGGGAAAAAATAACTTAAATTTAGAAATGAATTCGCAATCGTATTACCATCTTTCTCTCAACACTAAATACTTATCTTCCTCTAAGTTCTAATTCACAAACTTATGAACAGATGTAAATTATTTGAAGCAAATACATTCTTAATTGCAAGATTTGTGTTACTCTGAAAATCATTGAACTTTTGAAACAAAACAATTTTCTCTTAACACCAATTATTGGTATTAAGAGAAAATGATTATGTTTTAAAACTGCAATGGAAATTATTTTCTCAAACAATTTCGCAATTAAATAAGTATTCGGTTCTGCATAGAAGTCAAAGACTTTAGATGGCTTCTCGATTGCTTGTCATTGTTAATTGTCATCAGAATTAAACAGACATACAACTATACGAGACGTCGTAATTAAGAACATTAATCTCAACATTCAAATACATTATTTATCAGTCTCATTTCACTCCAATATAATGGAATAGAGCAGTATTTCATTGGAAAATTTACAGTTCAGTTACTTTTTCGAAATATATTTTTATTGCTCGTTGCCAAGCTGGTGGAATATCAAGTCAATACTTATAGTTCTACATTAATGTACGTATATGGTAATATAGAGTTATGATAATTATTTCTCGTGAGAACTGGCAATATGGTTTGCTTCTCAATATTGAGAATGCTTTTCCACCAAAGCAAATTAATTCAGGTGATCCGTAATATATTGAAATATTGGCAAGTATTATAATTTATCATAAAACTACTACAGCATGAATTTCTTTAGCACTGTTGCAGATTATCCACAAAATTCTGAATGTGAAAAAGGAAAATTTGTTCAATGTATAAATTAACCTTATTTATGGAGAATGGTAAGTTACATACATTCAAATTGACATTTTGATATAGCTATTCAGTTCCTACGGAGCGAACATGTTGATGGAAAGAAGTATAAAATGAAAACGACACACGACAAAAAGTTCTTTAAGACGAAAAAAGTAATGGCTTATAAACAAATATTAAAAATAACTTCAATAAACTAACAGATATAAACTAATAATTTCAATAAATTAAGAGTGGCTCATATCCAGCGTGAGAGCTTTCTGTGAGTCGACCCCGGGGTCGATTACCGAGCGAAACAAACCGACAAAGGTGACACAGGGCATCTACTATGATGTCATTGCCGTGCCTTTGGCTGGGTTCGAGTCACGACGGTGGCCAGATTTTCGACACTAGCTAGAGAGCTAGGTCAAGTTCAGTCGCTGTCAGGATGAGAATTCTAGCGGCCAGTCGCTCTGACCGGTAGTTTTCCGTGGTTTCTCCGTTCAACGCCGGGCGAATGCCGGAGTAGTACCCTAACAAATGGGCCACGGACAGTACACGATCTTTCTTTTCTCTTCCTTGTTTTATCCTCACCCCTTACACTCACATGAAACACACTATCACACCGGTCGGAAGATTACGATTCGGCTGGTGCGGTGTCCCGCTAGTGAGAGAAACCTGGTTGAGGAAAACCATTGCAACTCTGCAGGACCACGCCAGTCAGCAGGAGAAGATTACCTGCCTCCTACCTCGATAAAACGTATACACTACACTAACGGGACTAGTGGCTTTAGCAGCGGACGCGTCCGCAATCACTAATTAATCGGCCGCGGCAAACAGTTTCTACAGTTGCGTGACGAAGAAAGAGATCAGGCAGGCCCAATATGCAAGATACCGTGAAGGGAATACGACATGTTTGCCTCTTGTCTCCCTTACCCCCAGGCGAACTTCAAATAGAAATAGGGCACCAGGCCTGCCAACCCTGCTATCTGGTAAAAGTCGGATTAATTCGACTCGAAAATGCCAAATATTCATACAATAAATTAGTACAATCCACACCTGTTTCAATCCATATTCTGCATACTGATTTTCCTTACTCAGTCGTGATACTTGTGGGATGTGGTAATGCTTGCCCACTTCCAGCAGATCCGCTTTGCGAAGTTTGAAAACTGATTTTCGTGCACGTGGCTCGTGGAAATTACTCCTCTGCGGGGGTGGGGGCGGGGGCGAAGACAGCGGAGGGGACGTGGTGGCGGCGGTAGTAGTGGGGGCGGAATCTGACTTTGTGGAGACTTTTGGTGATGGCAAGGCGAAAAGCAGGAAGAGATAGCAGCAGTGCAGTAAATTGTGGCGGGTGCTTTGTTGCGACGCCAGTGATGACGGGTAGAGGCGAAGTAGTGGCGGTAGCGGCAGTGGCAGCGGTGCCAGTGGGAATTGTGGTGGGGTGCCGCTGATGAAACTGGCAATTATGGTTGCGGACGTGCAGGCGTTAGCGGTGGAATCTACGGAAGGAATATTGGTTGTGATGGCGGCGGGGACGGTGGCGGGGTGCGCGCCAGTGGCAGTTCGAGGCGGTTCCCAACGCCGTGGCAGAGGCACAGGGGAAGCTATTGGGTGGGGGAGCGGCACTCGCAACCTCAGGGCGCTCAGTTCCTCCCGGAAGGTCTTATTAACCGGAAGCGGTGACAGGAGCAGCGACAGAAGTACAGGACGGGATCCTGCACACGAAGGTCTCGATGAAAGGTGTCTTCCTATCATGCCACTATACAATGTCTAGCATTTATTTCTATGCTAATGTCCAGCAATGTTCCCGTACAAATGAAATCAATGTTTCTGTGTACAGAAGTGCTGAAACATTACTATACGGCCGGCTCAACTACATTATTGCTCGGAATTATGCTCTCATTTCTTTATTATTTTATAATATAATTTTAGATAATTTCCCCCCTTTTCATTTTATCATTTCAAAATGAAGAGGATGCACTGTATGATTGAATTACAAATTTTTTTCTAGAATCAAAACGTATCCAGTACTCGATGCTCACTTTAATATTGTTGCTTTGTTTCATATTGCCTTGTTATGCAGAGTTATTTTAGTTTATTAAGCTGAACCGTGTAGAAACAAAAATCGCAGAGAATGTGCTAAAATGTTGATGGAAAGCTGTACCCTCTCCAGAACCGTAGGCCATGCGCCCCGGTGACGGTGGCAGTTTATGCTCCCCAAGAAGTCGCGCCCGGGAGTTGGCACGAGCATCGTATTGCGGAGCCCTGAATGTTGAAGAGCTTTTCTACTTCTTCGATGGATGTCAATAAAGTTATACATTGAATACAAGGACACTGTGTTAATAATGAAAGGGTAAAAATGCCTTCGCAGCGGCCCTAAATCGCTAATAACGCAATCCGCCCGCGCCCACGGGCGCCAGCCGCGAGGGGGCGTCCATCCGCGCCGCGTCGCAGGCGGGCGGCGGGCGGCGGGCGGGGCGGCGCCGGGAGTCGCGGTGGCAGCCGAGGCGACGGAGACGGCACGTGACGCGGCGCCCGAGGCGGCCCGGCGACGGCGTTAGCGGTCGGTTAAGATGCAAATTGCCCGGAACCGAGTTAGAGCGCGGTCGGGGAGCCGGCGATAGGAGACGCTGCCGAGGGCAGAGGCAGGGGGGGGGGGGGGGGCTGGGATCCCGCTCACCTCGCCTCCCCCTTCCCTCTTGGTCGGAAGAAAGATGTCCGAAATGAGAAAAAATACAACGCAACCCGATTTGTGCGTGTAACGAGGTATGCAGTGACAAAGGAACGTGAACGAGTAGTAGAACACAGCTGCAGCTACCTTCTTTTAACTCCAGATTTCCAGAAAACGAAAAAATTAAATGATTCAATCACAATGGCATTAAAAAATTATGAAAATTTTCAATTCCCTAATCGACAGTTATAGAGCAGAGTTTTATTGAGTCCTCAATTATTTCCACGAAAGAGTAAAAATTTATTCTAGCAAATATTCTAGAACCTAGTATTGTTGACTTTTCTTGGTAAACGACTACATGTTAGTCTACATCAAAAGACAGGAAGATAATAACAGTTCTAATAGTTTCGTCAAATAATAAATGCTTACTCAAAATGTATATGCGTCAAAATCTAAAGATTTAGAATTGATTTTCATTTACAAAATATGTTGTTTTAGGTTAAGACCATGACGCCACGTGCACAAAACACTTTAATAATGTAGCTCGAGAAAACAATTTCTATTGTAAAATAATATAAACATTGTTAATTGAATTATAAAAAAGTATTGTTCGTATAAACGTATGAAAATTGTTTAATCATTTAGTAAATGAAGGCAATGAACTGCCTAAAATTATATCGGCTCACTAATGTTAAAGAAACCGAAGTTGGAAGACCATTTGGGCACTTAAAAACAATCGCATCACAGATAGCAAGAAAATGGTGTCATCTCCAAGAAAACCAAAACATTTTAGGTGAATTGTTACGAATGTGATGTTGGCCACTATGCCAACTCCCAGTCATGTTATTCTGCAGGATATTATACATATATTTTGTTAATCATGAATGTAAAATAATATCAGATTTATAATTGTTAAGGTTTGTTGTCGATTAATTTCTATTATGCCTGAAAATATTGTAGTAGTATTTCATCGAGAAGCAAATTTAAATATACTGTTCCCATAAATTGATTATAAAGAATAAGTTTAAATGATTCATAATCATATTCACACTATACATTCAAATTCAATGAAACTACTATGGCCAACGTGCATAATTTATGTTCAGATAGATGTATTAAACCAGTCGGCAGGCACAGCAACCAGCAAACCGAAAACGTCGAATTTTAATCAATATTCTGCAAGACAATTCTCAACAAATTATGACATTTGAAATTGAAAAGTCACCGAGACAGCTCATTTAGCTTTCTTTCTAAATCCGCCTTGAAGCAAATATTTACCTACCTTGCGAGCTCGCCGAATCTAAAGCCAGACAACAAAAACATTCTTTGGATATTTCTTTATGTATTCGGTTATCAAAATGAAATTAACGAAATAGAAGAGAAATTATTTTTGACCAGGGAACTAAAAAAAATCTTTCAGTAACAAATGTTGCCTACTCAATGAGAGCTATTTTTAAAAAAATTATATTAGTGTGATTTTTGAAAAAATAAAAAAATGCATTAAAAATTAATTTTATACCGTCTAAAAGAGTGCAATTATCACTATCCGTATGAAAAGTTTCACGAGAAAATTTCGAGCAGTTTTTGAGAATTAGCGTTTGAGCGTTTCTGAAAATGAGAAATTGCGAGCTTGTTTTCATAGAAAATTTTTGAGTTTGCTTGAAAACTTTATCAGATATCATTTAATTCGCATTTACGTAAATGCGGTAATGTGACTAAATCGCCGGTAATGCAAATATTAAAGACGAGAGGGGATAGTCAAAAACTTACTTTTTTGTTAGTTTTGAAAAAAGAAAAGGATAGAGCAATATGGCGTTTAAGTCATCTGATAGAGTGCATATAGCACTATCTCTACCAAAAACTTAAAGAAAAAATTGAAGCCGAGAAAATAAAGAAAATCTTGTTTTGGATACTTTTTAAAATTTCGAAGCAATTTTGCGCGAAAACTTCTGGAAAACGAAACCGGACGGACAGACGGACGGACAGACGGACGGACGGACAGACGGACGGACGGACAGACGGACGGACGGACGTTTTGCCGTCAATACTTTTTTCGGTATCAAGGACCAACAAAAAATGGATTCTGGCCACACCACGTGTTAGATGATTTCTTTTTCTAAATTTAGAAACTGGATTTATCTACTTTGTAGTTATGAGGGACCGGCAATAATCACAATACGTAAGCACAATGTATTGCACAAGAGGATGGGGTGGCCCGTCAGTTCATTCCTCGCTTGAGCGAAGGGCAAACGCGTCCAGGGCGAGTGGCTGCTCGTCAACTACGTTGGTCGCGAGTGGCGTGTTCCTCTCCCGCTGCCGACCTACGCGTAAGCTTTCGGGGTTCACGTTAGGCGTAATGTTGATAACACGTCAATACGTAGACACAGCCTGCATGCACTCTAGGTCTCGCCAGTGCTGCGCTAAGCTACGCCTCCGCTGCGCCGCCGTCGAGGGCCCTCCGCCGGCGGAGTGTGAGCTATCTCGCTCGCAGCCCGCGCTCCCCTTCGCCCTTCACACACGCGGCGAGATTTTTCGATTTGAGCGAGAGGGTGAATTTGATTTTTTCATCTTTTGCGCGCGCCGCGGAGCGCGCGGGGCGGGGGCAATTGAATTCAAATCACGCCCATATTGTCTAGGCACGAGGATGTAGCGGATAAGCATGATACGTTGAAGGATTGTCTGTGTCCCAACAGAAGACAAAGTTGTGTAGTTCCTGAATATAATGTCACATACTTATTTTTGAAAAAATTAAACTTTAATGTTATTTTTGATTTTTATGAAATACAAAGACAGATAATAGTTTGTCCTTTTTGCATAATCGGCTAAGTATATACGGTAAGTCTGAAATATTATAATATAGTGGAGCTGCCGTCATTGAACCTTTATCCAGCCGTTTGGATAGAGCCTGAAAGAATGACTACGAACGCCATCGTAATATCCGATCACTTCGTAATTCATTCCAGCTAACGTTAGTGTTTAACTGCAGAACGGCTGCCTCCAAGAAAGTCATATAATGACTTCGAGTGACTTGAGTATTCGCGGAGCATGTTGGACATAAAAATACGTTTTCAAATTATCTGAATTAGCTTATTCGAATTAGCGTAACTGATGAGTTTCTACCGTCTTGCCTACTTCATGTTAACTTCATATCAGCTCCTACACAACAAGAGTATAAAAGAGGGAAGCGTGATGACAATCAAGCGACACTACGAGTTGAAGTTTTTCTCGTAGTGCCTTTTTTCGTCAGCACGTTCTACATCAAATCTGATTGTCTGGAGGTGTCGAAACTTGAGGAAAGGCTGAAGGGGATCTGAGTGGGGATTGGGGTCGTTGATCAGGAGGCAATCAGAACGGGAATGGCACCTGCGATACAAGACGACGAAGGATCATTGCGGGAGAGAGGGTCCTGCGATGAGAATCTGCATACAAGTGCCGGCGCGGAGCGAGAACGCCGCCTTTGGACCTTGATGAGGACGTCGATTGCGAAAAGGGAGGGCGGGGGGCGGGCCGAGCGGGGCGGCGCGGGCGGGGAATAATCGTCCGGGATGGCAATTAGGCGCCTGCCAATTAACGGGGTTCCGAGGATGAATTCGCGACTTTTGGTTGTCCACGCCAAGTTACTACTCGCCGCCCACTGGCGTGTCAGGAGACTTAACGGGAAAGGGGTTAGAAAGAGACCTAGTTCTTCTCCGCTCAAGCAATTTCATGTCCCCGATGCCAATAAGGCGGCTTCGTCGCTCTCTGCGGATTTTTCCCTCAACATCCGCCCCAGTTTCAGAGACATCACCGAGTTGGGAGGGCACAAATTTCAGGGATTAGTTATGTTTGGAAGAAATATTTTATTTGCGGGATGTGTAAGAAAAATGACTAGAATATTACATTCAGGGAACACAAGAATTACTTAGAAATTACTTTGAATTGCAAAACGTTATTACAAATGTTGTGGCAGAAATTAGCATCGGCGTAGGATCTGATGTGGGCGTTGCACAGATACATATGCAATGTGTTTTGTTGTGTTTTTGTTGTTTCCTTCTGTAACGTAGACCCCTGCCTGGGATCCTCTCTACCCCGAGCAGGTTTTTCCAAGGTGTTGATGGTCGAAAGCGAAAAACCTTTGCCTCTACATTGTGCTGCCTGAGCGCGCCTGCCGGGCCAACACCCCTCAAGGTGAAAACACAAGAAAAAAAAAAAGTTCAGATTTCAGAACATTTTTCCAGGTATATCAGAAACGCAAAATCCTCCAAATAGCTTCTCTGCATTACGCATGGGCACGCTTCATCTTCCATCTCCACCCCCCCTTTGAAAGCAGTGGGCAACTGCAGAGATTAACACCACCGAGAAGCAGGTGTGGATGTCCCAGAGTAAAGAAAATTTGCCCGCAAACCATCATAAAGGTTTTCGCTGGAGGCCTTGAGGCCTTTGCAAGTTGTTGTATCTCTGCTCTAGATAAAGTAAGTGTGTCCTTAGACGTATCGGCAGTGTGGCGTGCTGCACTAGCCGAGTAGGCATTTGGCGCTAGAAAATATATGAGAGAATCCTTAAGACCATAAACTCCGAAGTGACGTTGATGGGCTCGGGCAACGGGAGGAAAACAAAGCCTGGCAAACAACCAGTAGTGAATGTTTTTTTGTCCACCTGACAAAGCCCATAAGCCTGACTTGCACTATAGAAACGCAATAAAAAAAAAATAAATTTAATTAGTTATGAAACCTCGCTATTATAATGTTTTTGCGTCGATTCCTTGTAGAATCATGTAAAACTCCAGTTTCCACCTGTTACACTATTTCGGATCCAGTCACCGTAAACTATATATTGCACATATGGTGTATTACTGGAGTCGACACCGTGTTGGAAATTTGTGAGTACACAGGTGATTGCGAGAGCTTTTAAACTTATTTGTCGAGCACATTGGTACCATGATAACACCGCATTGCTTTCAGAGAGCATTATACTACATAATCTCACTATGTAGAGAGAGATATTTCGCATAAATGTTAGAATCTAATAATAATCTGTGGTGAATGTGGTGAAATACATATTTCACTTGTGAAACATAAACGCCTGATACTTACTGTGAATTGTAGCGGAGCGGGAGGGAGGGAGGAGGGAGGGCGAGTGGTGGATGGATGGCTGTTGGTTGTTTTGATTACCGAGCGCGTCAACTAGCGAGAGTCATTAGTCCCGAACGTGTAGTGCAGCTTTATCACGGGATAGCAATGTCGACCACCGGCCGCGATCTACCAGGGTTAGCGAACGGTCTCCCACAACAGGTATCTCCACACAGTGGGGCACGCCCATCGGACAAGCTCTAAGCTCTGACTGTTCTCGGCATGCTGTAGTAGTGACATGCATGTTATTAGTGTTGGTGTTTAAGGGGCTGAGAATAGGACAGAAACAAGAAAAGGAGGAAATTATCGCCGCCGGTCCGTGGCTTCATTGCCAGGTTACTCTCCGCATTCACCAGTACTGAATCGAGAATTAGTTGAAACTGCATTAAATATTAATATTCAACATTTTATAAATGTGTGGCACTGGAAGTTTTCAAAGAGAGCATACAGACAAGTAACGTTATTCGAGATAACTTGTTAAGCCATGTACAAAGCCCCATGCTCTTTTCAGAAAGATAATTAAGATGTTCCTGTTCTCAAGACGCTAAGCCGCGCGAGGTATTGAAGAATCATAAAGTAAATGAAATTCCGACTTCAAATAACAATTAATTAAGTTATCAAAGCTGCTTTTTGAGCAATTTCTTTCTCTGTGGATAAACATTTTAAGTTCTTTTGTCCTGAATGCTAACATAGAAACACTAGATACATATTTCAGTAAAGACTAACACTGTCAAAAGTAGAATTTATACGTTCTACACGAGTGTCTTCCAAATGAACTCCCATTGCTTTCAGATAATTTACATGCTCTCGGTCGCAACGCTGAAAAGAACATGGAGCTACCATAGAGCCCACAATGCTGATTCAAGGTTGGAAATATTGAGATTCCAAGTCATCGAGATCTCAGAATTATTGAATCCGAGTCACTGACAGATTTATTCCTAATGTGACTACTGGGAGGCGCCAACTAGTGCGTGTCTATCGCAGGGGGCGGTTGATGCCCTCCACGCTGGATGGCTCGGCAACTTCCTCCAGCAGGGGCTCCCCCAGCTCTCTGCACCCGTATGATAGTGTGGTGCACTGGAGAGCGAGGCAAGGAGTGAGGAAGATGGCCCGTTGATTAGGGCACTGCTCCGGCATTCGACTGATGATGGAGGGAGAAACTAGGGGACACTGGCCCATCAGAGCAGCCGGCCGCTCGATTCTCCTCCGACATCGGTCAGCTCCAGGTCAGAGGCCCCGCGGCAGGAGCGCCCGGCACCTGGGCGTGCTGAGGAAGCGCGCGAGCTTGAACAAACGAGCGCGTGCGACGCCTGCAGTGGCCACCGGCGGGCCGCGGGCGGGCGCGGGCGGGCGCGCGGGGCAGCGCCACAGGCGCCTTTGTCGCCGCCCCCGCGCTGTTAATGCCAGCGCTCGTCCCCCGCGGCCCTGCTCACTTTTAATGAGGCGACTTCGTTGTCTAGTTTAGGAACTGAAGGGAATGACGCCCCGACACGAACCGGAGATGGCCCTTCCGACATTTCGGATTTAACAGGGGCTTCCTGGTTGGCACTGCTAAAGACGCAACCAAATGACGCGAGACGTCGGGGATGAAGTAACATTACGGCGTAATCTTCAAAGTGATCGATGTGTTATGCAAAGAGGCCGCACGAGGTTGCACTTAGCGTCTCTCTCATTTCCGCAATGTTGCTTGAAGAAGAAAGCCGCTTAGTGAAGTTCTGCCTCTTGTTGTGTAAGAAATTGACTTCATCTCCCTTTCGAATTAAAGCGGGAAATGTCATATTTAACTGCCGAGTAGTGGTGCAGTCATCTACGTATACTTCTTGAATAAAACGATTCAGAATTACGCGTCAGCAAATTAATACGCCCACTCCATTTAAAGGACCCAGCTATTTTACAAGGAGGCCGAAGTACCGCCTCACAAAATAAGGAGCGAAACGCAGCTGACGTCTTCCGCCTTAGGGTTCATACAACTGTCGTTTGTAGTTGAGCATGTTCGCTTCGTCATGTGGCGTCAAGCGCCTACAAAGTACGACCTACAAATCCCTCCCATGTCACTGCATCGCGAGATTGCGTCAGGCTTACGCGGGCCGAAATTCGTATAACTTCGGTGCTGGGAGCGGCGATCCGTCTGTCTTGTGATGGTCAAATATTGTGTTACGCTTGAGGAAGGCCAGGATGTGGCCGAAACGTCAGCCACCACGACACGAACTCCGGCTCGTCCCAGCGAAGCGGCTGATGCTGACAGGTAACACACACACACACAACACACACACACACTCCAAGCAGCACGACACCACATATGTGTACACTGACTTAATAGGAAAAATAATAACTTAATTTTAAAATGAATTCGCATCGTATTACCACTTTCTCTCAACACTTACATACTTATCTTCCTCTAATTAATTCACAAACTTATGAACAGATTGTACAATTATTTAGAAGCAAATACATTCTTAATGCAAGATTTGTGTTTACTCTGAAAATCATTGAACTTTTGAAACCAAAACAATTTTCTCTTAACCCCAATATTGTAATAAGAGAAAATGATATGTTTTCAAAACTGCAATGAATATTTCTCAAACAATTTCGCAATTAATAAGTATTCCGTTCTGCATAGAAGTCAAAGATATTATGATGTTCTCGATTGCTTGGTCAGTGATTAATTGTCATCAGAACATAAACAGACATACAAACACTATAGCTAGACGTCTTAATTAAGAACATTAATCTCAAAACATTCAAATACTTATTTATCAGTTCATTTCATCTCAATATAATGGAAAGAGCAATATTCATTGAAAATCACAGTGTCAGTTACTTTTTCGAAATTATCTTTTTTATTGCTCGTTGCCAACGCTGGCTGAAATATCAAGTCAAGTACTTATAGTTCTACATAAATGTACGTATATGTAATATTAGAGTTCTATATAATGTATTCTCGTGAGAATGGCAATTGGTTTGCTCTCAAGTATTGAGAATGCTTTCACCAAAGCAAATTAAATTCAGGTGATCCGAATATATTGAATATTGGCATGTATTAAATATTATCATAAAACTGACTACAGCAGAATTCATTTAGCACTGGTGCAGAATTATCCACAAAATTCTGAATGTGAAAAAAGGAAAAATTTGTTCAAATGTATAAATAACCTCTATTTATGGAGAAGAATGGTAAGTTACATACATCAAATTGACATTTATATAGCTATTCAGTTCTCCGAGCGAACAGTTGAATGAAAGAAGTATAAAATGAAAAACGACACACGACACAAAAGTTCTTTAAGAAAAAAGTAATGGCTTATAACAAATATTAAAAATAACGTCAATAAACATACAATATACATAACTTCAATAAATTAAGAGTGCTCATATCCAGCGTGAATCTTTTGTGGTCGACCCCGGGGTATTACGAGCGAAACAAACCGACAAAGTGACACAGACACCTACTATGATGGTCATTGCCGGGCCTTTGGCTGGTCGAGTCACGACAGGTGCCAGCATTTTCGACACTAAGCTAAGAGCTGGGTCAAGTTCAGTCGCTGTCAGGAATGAGAATCTAGCGCCAGTCGCTCTGACGGGTATTCCGTGCGTTTTCTCCGTTCAATCCCGGGCGAATGCCGAGTAGTACCCTAACAAGAGGGCCCGGACCAGTCCACGACTTTCTTTTCCTCTTTTGTTTATCCTCACCCCTTACACTCACATGAACAACTATCCACCGGTCGGAAGATACGATTCGGCTGGGGCGGTGTCCGCTAGTGCAGAGAACCTGGTTGGGAAAACCATGCAGCTCGGCAATGACCACGCCAGTCAGCAGGAGAAAATTGTACCTGCTCCTACCTCGATAAAAACGTATACCACTACACATACGGGACTAGTGGCCTTTAGCAGGCGGACGCGTCCGCATCACTAAATTAATGGCCCGCGGCAAACAGTTTTCAAGTTGCGTGACGAAGAAAGAGCTCAGGCAGCCCAATATGCAAGATTACCGGTGAAGGAATACGACATGTTGCCTCTTGTCTCCCATACCCACAGCGCGAACTTCAAATAGAAATAGGCGGACCAGGCGCTGCCAACCCTGCTATCTGGTTAAAAGTCGATTAATTCCGATCCGAAAAGCCAATATTCAAAATACATTAGTACAGATCACCACCTGTTTCAAGTCCATATTCTGCATACTGATTTTCCTTACTCAGTCGTGATACTTGTGGGATTCTGGTATGCTTGCCCATTCAGCAGAATCCGCTCTGCGAAGTTTGAAAACTGATTTCGTGCACGTGGCTCGTGGAATTACCCTCTGCGGGGTGGGGCGGGGCGAAGACAGCGGAGGGACGTGGTGCGCTGTATATGGCGGGGAATCTGACTTGTGAGACTTTTGTGATGAAGGCGAAAAGCAGGGAAGAATGCCAGCAGTGCAGTAAATCTGTGGCGGGTGCTTTGGTTGCGACGCAGTGATGACGGGTGAGGCGAAGATAGATGGCGGGTAGGCCAGTGCACATGTGCCAGTGGAATTTGGTGGGTGCCGCTGATGAAACTGGCACAATTATGGTCTGCGGACGTGCAGGCGTTAGCGTGAATCTACGGAAGGAATATTGGTTGTGAGGCGCGGGGACGTGGCGGGTGGGGTTGGGGCCGCCAGTGGCAGGTTCGAGGCGGTTCCCAACGCCGTGGCAGAGCACAGGGGGAAGCTATTGGTGGGGGAGCGGCACTCGCACCTCAGGGCGCCAGTTCCTCCCGGAAGTCGTTATAACCGAAGCGGTGACAGGAGCGCGACAGAAGTACGGACGAGGTCCTGCACACGAAGTTCGATGAAAGGTTGTGTCTTTCCCATCTGCGCACTAAACAAGTCTAGCATTTATTCTATGCTCATGTCAGCAATTGTTCCCGTACCAAATGAAATCAATGTTTCTGTTACAGAAGTGTGAAACATTACTATACGCCGCTCAATACATTAATTCTCGAATATGCTCTCATTTTCTTTATTATTTTGATAATATAAATTTTAGATAATTTCCCCCTTTTCATTTTTATCATTTCAAATGAAGCAGGATGCACTGTATGATTGAATTACAATTTTTTTCTAGAATCTCAACAACGTCATCACAGTACTCCGAATGCTCACTTTAATATTGTTGCTTTGTTTCATATTGCTTGTTATGCAGAGTTATTTAGTTTAGTTAAGCTGAACCGTGTAGAAACAAAAATCGCAGAGAATGTGCAATATGTTGAGGAAAGCTGTAACCCTCTCAGAACCGTAGGCCATGCGCCGGTGACGGTGGGCAGTTTATGCTCCCCAAGAAGTCGCGCCCGCGGATTGCCGAGCATCGTATTTGCGGAGCCCTGAATGTTGCAAGCTTTTCTACTTCTCGAATGTATGTCATAAAGTATACATGATACAAGGTCCTGTTTAATAATGAAAGGGTAAAATGTGCCTTCGCACGCGCCTAAAAGTCAGTAATCACGGCAATCCGCCCGCGGCCCACGGGGCGCCCAGCCGCGAGGGGGGTCATCCGCCGGCGTCGAGGCGGGCGGCGGGCGGCGGCGCGGGCGGCGCCGGAGTCGCGGTGCAGGCCGAGGCACGGAGACGCACGTGACGCGGCGCCCGAGCGGCCCGGCGGACGGCGTTCGTCGTTAAGATGACAAATTGCCACGAACCGAGTAAAGCCGGTCGGGGAGCCGGGATAGAGAGCTGCCCGAGCAAGCCAGCGGGGGGGGGGGGGCTGGGATCCCCGCTCACCTCGCCTCCCCCTCCCTCTGTCGGAAGAAAAGATGTCCGAAATTGAGAAAAATAACCACGCAACCCAGATTTTGTCGTGTAACGAGTATGCATGACAAAGGAACGATGAAGAGTAGAGAACACCCTGCAAGCTACCTCTATTTAACTCCAGATTCGCAGAGAACGAAAAAAATAAATGATTTCAATCACAATGGCATTAAAAAATTAGACAAATTGTTCATCCCAATCGACAGTAATAGAGCAGATTTATTAGGAGTCCTCAAGTATTTCCACGACAAGAGTCAAAAATTATTCTAGCAAATATTCTAAGAACCTAGTATTTATGCCTTTTTTGGTTAACGACTACATGTTTCTACATCAAAAAGACGAGGAGATAATAACAGTCTAATCAGTTCGTCAAATAAAATGCTTACTCCAAATGTATATGCGTCCAAAATCTAAATTAGAATTGATTTTTCATTACAACAATATGTTGTTTAGTTAAGACCATGACGCCACGTCACTTAATTATAACAAAACACTTTACATATGTAGCGCGAGAAACAATTCTAGTTGTAAAAAATATACACATATGTAACTATGATATAAAAAAAGTATTGTCGATAAACGTATGAATATTGTTTAATATTTAGTAATAGCAATGACTGCCTAAAATATATCGGCTCACTAATGCTTAAAGAAACGGAAGTGGGAGGAGACTATTGGCACTAAAAACATCGCATAAACAGATAGCAAAAAATGTGCATCTCCAAGAAAACCAACAATTTTAGTGAATGATTTTTTAACGAAGTGATGTATGCCACGTATGCCAACTCCCAGTCATTTATTCATGCAGATATATATCACATATATTTTTTAATCATGAATGGTAAAATATATATCAGATTAATAATTGTTACAGGTTTGTTGTCGATATAATTTCTCTTATGCTGAAATATTGGAAATAGTATTTCATCGGACGACAATTAAATATCCTGTTCCCATAATTGCATATAAAGAATAGTATTAAATATTCATAATCACTATTCACACTATACATTCAAATTCAATGAAACATACAGTGCCAAGTGCATAATTTCATGTTCAGATTGATTATTAAACCATCGCAGGCACAAGCAACCAGCACACGAAAACGTCGAACTATTTTTTAAATCAATATGATTCTGCAAGACAATCTCAACAAATTATGACATTTCGAAGTTGAAAAGTCCCGAGACAGGCTTATGTTAGCTTCTTTCTAATCCGCCTGGAAGCAAATATTACCTACCTTGCGAGCTCGCCGAATTCTAAAACCAGACAACAAAAACATTCTTGGATATTCTTTTATGTATTCGGTATCAAAATGAAATTAACGAAATAGAAGAAGAAAGTTATTTTTTGACCAAGGGAAGCTAAAAAAAAATCTTTCAGTGAACAAAATTGTTGCTACTCAATGAAGGCTATTTTTAAAAAATTACATTAGTTGATTCTTTGAAAAAAATAAAAAATGCATTATAAAATTAATTTTTATACGTCTAAAGAGTGGCAATTATCACTATCCGTATGAAAAGTTCACGAGAAATTTCGAGCAGCTTTTTAGAATTAGCGTTGAGCTCGTTTCTGAAACATGAAAAAATGCGTAAAGCTTGTTTTTCATAGAAAAAATTTTTGAGTTTGCCTTGAAACTTATCAGTATCATTTAATTCCATTTTACGTAAATCGGTAATGTGACTAAATCGCCGGTAATGCAATATAATAAGACGAGAGGAGATAGTCAAAAAAAACTTACTTTTTTGTTAGTTTTGAAAAAAGAAAAGGATAGAGCAATATGGCGTTTAAGTCATCTGATAAGAGTGCATATGCACTATCTTACCAAAACTTAAGAAAAAATTGAAGCCCGAGAAAATAAAAAATCTGTTTTGGATACTTTTTTAAAATTTCGAAGCAATTTTGCGCGAAAAAAACTTCTGACAAACGGAAACCGACGGAACAGACGGACGACAGACTGACGACGTGACGACGACGAGACGACACGGACGAACAGACGGACGGACGGACAGACACGACGGACGGACAACGGACGGACGACGACGACACGACAGAGGACGACAGACGGACGACGACAGACGAGACGGACAGACGGACGCAGACAGACAAGACGGACGGACAGACGGCACAGAGGCGACAGACGGACGGACATGACGACGGACCAGCGGACGCAGACGGACGGACAGACCGACGGACGGACAGCGACGAGCAGACGTAACGACGGACCAGACGGACGGACAGACGGACGGACAAGCGACGGACAGACGGACGGACAGACGAACGGACAGACGGACGGACACACGGACGGAACAGACGGACGGACATGACGGACGGACACGACGCGACGGACAGACGAGGACGACGCACGGAACGACGAAGACGGACGACAGAGACGGACGCGACGGACAGACGCACGGACGGACAGAGGACGGACGACGACGGACAGACGGAGGACGGACAGACGGACAGACGGACGCGACGGACAGACGACGGACGTGACAGACGGACGGACAGGAACGGACGCACAGACGGAACGGATCAGACGGACAAACGGACGACGGACGACGGACGGACGGACGGACGGACAGACGGACGGACAGACGACGACGACGGACGGACCAGACGGCGAGCGGCAGACGGACGGCGACGGACGAGGACGGACGACGGACTGGAGACGGACGACGGACAACGGACATTTTGCCGTCAATACTTTTTTCGGTATCAGAAGACCAACAAAAAATGGTTCTGGCCACACCCACGTTGTAATGAATTTCTTTTTCTAAATTTAGAAACTTGGATTTATCTACTTTGTCATTATGAGGACGGCAATTAATCCACAATAACGTACCACAAGTATTGCACAGAGGATGGGGTGCCCGTCAGTTCATCCTCGCTTGAGCGTAAGGGGCAAACGCGATCCAGCCAGAGTGGCTGCTCCGTCAAACTACGTTGATCCGAGTGGCCGTGTCCTCTCCCGCTGCCGATACCGTAGCTTAGGGTTCACTTAGCGAATTTATACACGTCAATACGTAGACAGCCTGCATGCACTCTAGTCTCGCCAGTGTGCGCTAAGCTACGCCTCCGCTGCGCGCCGTCGAGTGCCCTCCGCGCGGCGAGTGTGACTATCTCGCTCGCAAGCCCGCGCTCCCCTTCGCCCTTCACCCACGCGGCGAGATTTTTCGATTTTGAGCGCGAGGGTGAATTGATTTGTTCATCTTCTGCCGCGCCGCGGAGCAGCGCGGGGGGGGGCGGGCCGGGTGCCAAACGCGCGAGCGAGAGGTGAAGGCCGCCGCGGCGCGGAGCACGCCGGGGGCGGCGGAGAACCACAAGTGGGGCGACCGCACGTCAGGCAAGCTTTCCACCCCCTTCCCGCCGATTCAAAACTGAGGTCTTCACCACGCGGCAAACTTGAGAGGGGAAAGTGTGGC
>BOPP01000032.1:4261137-4295269 GCA_017312745.1 Gryllus bimaculatus
TCGCGACTCGTTTCTTCGTACTTCCTACCTCAGCACCATCTCTCTTTCTAATCACTCGTTTATTCAGTAGCCATCTTTGCGTTAAGTCTGGGAAATCGAATAAAAATGATTAGTCAGAAAGCTTATAGAATGAACGATGAAATGAAAAGAATGACGATAGCAGGACAATAAAGATCCGCGATAGAAATCAGTGTGTGTGTGTGTGTGTGTGTGTGTGTGTGTGTCTGTGTGTGTCTGTGTGTGGGTGTGTAAGATCTAGTGATAAAAAATGTTGAGGTTGTCAAAGCGAGAATAAAAAGTTGGCGAGTTAAAACCTCGTAATGGGACGAGAAAGCGGAAAGCGATTGATGTATGAATGTTGGTGTGTGTAGAAAGACGTACAGCGGAAGAGGCTATGAAGACGAATTGCAAAACGCCATGCAGATACGAAAATGAAAGTTTGTCCTTCAGGCAGAATATAGGAGGAGAAGCGGACCGTTTACTTAGATGCGAAGGTAAAGAGGGAAGAAAAGTTATAGATAGGGAGAAAAGGTGCCATGTTCTTAATATTGATAAAAGGCTAAAGGATATCGGCAACGTTTCGTCAAGATTCGAAAGATCGAGGACAAGCTCTTGATACCTCGAGACGACGGAAGCAACGGTGAGAAAAAACTAGGGGAGAGAAAAATCAAAATCGAATCAACAAGAATCATTGACGTAAACATAATATTTATTTTCTTCGAAAAGAGAATAAGGATTGCCTTGGCAGACCGTTTGTGTAGTTCATATACTGCTCACATGTGAATAAGAATGATGAGAAAATATGCGTATATGACATTAAACAGGCGACGTTGAGATACTAAAAGGCTTGAAAAATGTTTTCATGAATATAATTAAAGTTTTTCTCATCTCGATGGTTTTTGAGTCCAACTTGTGAATTTTCATGATATAGACGTTAATGAGAAAGGAGTAATCTTCTGTAATACCAATCAGATTTATCCTCGAAATATCCCTGAAATATAAGTAGTTGATGTTTGAAACTACATACATTATTATTATTATTATTATTATTATTATTATTATTATTATTATTATTTAATATATACAATGCAGAAGATTAGTTCTTGCTCCTTACTTTCTTATTAATCATAATTCCGTACCTGCCCTCCAAATTTCTTACTTCGCAAGTCCTAAAAACTAGCCGGTCCGTTTGACTTCCCAACATTGTTTTTTTATTGATCAGTGATTCCAGGCGCGAGAACTGCTAAGGTGGTTAGTCCCGTAAGTGTCGTGCATGTGTTGTGCTCGCGAGGTGGCGATGATCTTCCCCACTAGAATGTGATATTCGGCGCCCACTCACCGTCGGCTAACGGTGTTTTTCCAAACCAGGTATCTCTCACCAGGGGCATCACCCCTCCCAACACAAGCTCTAAGCTTCCAAACCGGTCTTCCGGGATGTGGGGTAGTGTGTGTGTGTGTGTGTGTGTGTGTGTGTGTGTGTGTGTGTAAGAGATACGCATAGGGCAAGGAAGAGGAAGGAAAAATTGCTCACGCTCCGTGGCTCGTTTGTTAGGGTACTGCTCTGGCGTTCGCCTAGTATTGATCGGAGAAATCACGGAAAACTAGTGATTAGAGCAGCCAACCACTAGAATTCCCCTCCATATAGCGGCTGAGTTCGACCTAGCCATGTAGCTAGTGTCCAAAATCCTTCCAACGCGGGGATTCGAACCTAGGATTTGCCGATCAGAGCCATCAGTTGATGCCCTGAGCCACCCCTCCCTGCCCCCCGCCAATGCCCGACCTGGCAGTAAGTTGAAAGAAGCCGGAAACAGATGTGACCAAGCGGAAAGTGGTGCAGCTGGGGTGCGCGCCCTCTCCCCTTTGCACTCCGCCGCGGGAGACGAATATGCTCGTGCGCCCCCCCCACCCGCGCCTCTCTTGTCTCGCCGGTCCACGGAGGCGGAGGCGGAGGTGGCTCTCTCGGCGAAATGCGATGCAAATTCACGCGCGAGATAGGAATCGAACGCGCCGAAGCCTCGCCTCGCCTCCCGTCGCAGCGTCAGCGCCGGCGGCCCCTTCTGCTTTCGAGGCAAGCCTCACACCACCCAATGCATTAACGCTGCACAAAGAGAATCAATTACACAGTCTTACACTTTAGAGTACTTGAACGAACTAAGTCCTCGAGTGCAGCCTGGAGGACATTCACCTTTTCTAGCCGATTGGAAAAATATACCACGATTATTAGTTATCTTGCTGAGTTCGATTACTTGTATTTATTTATATTCCAGTTTTACGTACGATTACATTTGTACTTCAGTTATATCCTGACCGCAACTATTGAATCGCCCCAAACCGTCAGAGCGTCACAGTTACGATATCAACGACTTCCCGTCGATCGCGTCTCTCTTGAGAAAATAAAGGTCATTTTCGATAATAAAAAATAACTATTAGTTTATAGACTTTTGCCTTACAGTTGTGTTTTTTTAAACGTCTTTCCGTCCCTCTATCCCTCCATCTGTCCGTCAGTCTGTCCGACTATCGGTTTGTCCGTTAGTTTATCTGACCGTCTGACAAACCGTTTGTCAGTCCATGAGTCTATTCGTCCATTTGCCCGCCCGTCCGTCTAACTATCTGGCTGTTTCACTGCCCGTCTGGCTGTTTGGCTCCCCATCAGAATGTCTGTGCTTCAAGCTCTTAAATAGTTCAAATTTCTTTAAAAAATTTAAGTTCCGATCGATCTTCTTGTATTCGAGGCTCAGCGAGTTTGAAACTGATATTTTGATTTTTGGGTATTTTACAGTAAGCCTCAAAATTTTCAAATATTATAAAAAATGACTTATTTTTCTTAATAAGAAAAGTTAATGTTAAGTGGACAAAAAAATAAAAATTGAAAAATACCTGTTTGGCTGTAAAGGGATGAGAGTAGTAGAAGAGGGATAGGAAATCTGTCGAAAATTTTATTTTCTCACAGAGTCATAATTTAATAACTCGTATGTCAGTTGGTTTTAAACAACATTTATACGATATCGGGGGATATCATTTAAAACTTCAAGCACACAATACTTTAACCTGTTTTCATTTCACTTTTGCTTTTCATTTAATTTCTCGTATGCCAACATGACACGAGCTTCTTGGAGGTAATATTTTTCAAGCGCAAGAAATGGTTTGAAACTTTTGCTCTACGCTGTTAATGTAAACAAGTTTATAAGGTCAGTTAAAGTTGTATTTTTGAAAGGTTTATGTATCTGATTTTTCTATTTCCAGTTCATTTAATTTCCAGAGCACTTAATTGTTTTATTGTTCGGTCTTTCAACTTCATTCCCAGGGAAGAAGCAACTTGTACACAGTCTATATACTGCCAATTTCAACACAAATCCGCAAAGTGATAAACCCACTTTTACCTAGAGTTCAGAACGAAACAGTAAAAAGAGTTGATCTTTTTTTTATTTTGAAACATGGAAAAACATATACATCACCTCAAAACTTGCATTAATTATTGCGATTTTTTCAGCCATGTGTTATTTTTTAGAAACGGAAATATTTCAGCTCTCTTTTATTTATAAACGTGTACCAATCTTCTCCTTTGACGGTTATCAAACTGTGATTGGTCGATAACTGTTAGCAATCTGCGAAGGTCCACCCTCCGGGTACAAATGAGCGGCGCGAGGGCGAAGCGGCAAGCGCAACCCTTCCTCGTCGCCCGCTCTCGAAGCCCCACTGCCTCAGGTGGCTCAGGGCAACCATTCATGTCACAGCAGAGCTTCTCTATGTCTCTAGCTTCATAGCTAGATCGAGTTCAGCCCATGTCTGGAGGAGAATTCCGGATGCTCACATCGGCAGGTTTTCGTGGTTTCTCCGATCAATACCAGGCGAATGCTGGAACGCCACTCTAACAAACCGAGCAGTCTTCTTTTTTTCCTTTTCCATGTTCTATCCGCAACTCTTACACGCATTTAACAATGACTACACTACCCACATGCCAGGAAGTCAGTGTTGAGCTTAGAGCTTGCCCCGGCAGGGCGGTGCCGCGCTGGTTGGGAGGACTCCGCGAGCCGGGGAGGTCTGAACTGCCATCCAACGCAGGAAGATTACTTCCACGTCCAGCCATAAAACAAGCACTACATTTGCGACGTTAGCAGTTGTCGCGCTCGGAATCACTCGTCAATCGATCGAAGCTCTCCATGTCTGGTGCACAAAGAACAAGTTTCCTTTAATAGATCAATGTTTAAGTATCATGGACCACAAACCTTCGGTCTGGACATCACGAAGGTTGGACTTACCTTCAAAACAACTGTTACAAAGAAAGAAACCTCTAAGTAATATGCTAAACATTAATCAGCTTTATGAGAAAGCATCAACCACAATATTACAGTTTATAAGAAAAACAAATTCAGCAAAGCTTCTAAAGTTAAATAGCACATTACCACCTTCGCATTACTTCGTGTATTTCAAGCTCAACGTAACGATAGTAACTCTCTGGAAATCTCTACAAGCCTTTGCCGTCGTGGCCAAGCCCCTTTGTATATTCTTGAGCTTCGTCGCAGCCGCGTGGGCCGTGTCTTTCGCCGAGCAGCCGCTGGCGTAAACGGGAGGGCGAGCGCGGGCGGGGGGGGGGCACACGAGGTGCAGCGTTTCGCGCGACGAGCCAGGCAGAAGCGACAGAACGGGCCACTCGTAAGGTAAAGTTCACTTATCTCAGGAACTGCGATTCATTCGATAACTCGCATCAAGGCGCGCAAGAGCTACTGTCGGGGTTTGCGTCCCGTCAGTGGCAATCGTCCACACTAATTACATCGTTGAATCGAGCTCACCGTTGTCTGGAGACCAGGACTAGGGGCCGACTGGCCGTTCGGTAGTCTTTTGACGTTTCTCTGCTCAAGACCAGGTAAAGGCTGAAGCAAGGTTCTAATAAACGGGCCACGGACCGCGAGCGACATTTGCGTAATCCTCGTTTTCTCCCTACCCCTTATCCACACACACACACACACACACACATGCACGCATTTGCATGCCCACAGTACTAACTACGTCGAGAAACAAATCGGGGCGTCGCTTCGATGGTGGGGACACCTGGAGGGCAAATACTGAGCGACGTCGCCATCTCTCGGAACGCAACATGCACTACAATAACGGTGCCAACGACCGAGCGCCTCATGCGTCCGGGCACAAAATAATCAACACAAAGTTGAATGAGAGCCCTTACAGTGATCGGTGTGTTTCATGCCTTTCTAGGCAGCGTCATTGGAGACATCACTGCTTGTACTCTGGCGGCATGTCGCTGCATAAGTGGAATTTAGCGCTTTGGATCCATAGAAACCAAACTTATCCTCAGCGAAAATGTGCAAGTACGTTTCAGAGACGAAAATAGATACTTCCACTAAAACAGGCGAGAAATCATCACCCTTAAGAAATTGTACAATAGAGGATACCAAAAAAGTACATTATGCCGAACGGTTTGGCACTTTGAAACGATCTAGCACGACATATTTAGAAAAATAATTTAGTTAATTTTGTTGAGAATACTCGCTATCACTTAAGATTACACAACTTTACTGTATGTTTCGATCGTTTATTGTAATTAGAATTGAATTTAAATCCAATTTTTCCCTAATTCCAGTGATTACATTGCAGTGGTTTAAATTTAATCTAATTTAATTGTAATTTAATAGCATTATCTTTATTCATTGTATTCAAAGTTTGGGTGATAAAGCTTTGGAATTAAAATCACTTGAATTCCTATTAAGATATAATAAAATTTTGTTGACACTTTTTTGGTCTAATTCCTTTTACATTTGTAATCACCTATACTGGGTTGTGCTCTTACAAAATGCGACCCAAACACGAAAGCTATTTGTTCATTGCGATTGGGGATTTCACCTAGAAGCCGCTTCGCAAGTGACGCAAACCATAGAAAGGGTCGAAAATCAATCTCGTGTGGATGTGGATGCACAATATACACTAACAATGAATATAGCATATTTTCGTTGAAATTATAATGTTACTATTGTGACAATGTTTGTCACATAGTTGTAGGTTAGTATATGTTATATTGTTACTTTACTGTTACTCGTAATTCTCTTTTATAATTACTTTGTAAATTGTAACCTAACAGAGAAGATAACATTTTAAAACCCATTGAGGTGTCACAACGCGTCTCGGCGAGCGATCGCGCTGCTTCCGAATCGCCTGTTCCTTTCGGCCTCTGTTGGTTTATCCGCTAAGGCGGAGAGTCGTGCAGCGCTGCCGCACCCGAAGGGCTCTCTCCCACACCAACTGGGGGCATTGTGCGCGCCAACCAGAACGAAAGAGCCTGGGCGGAAAGCTCACGAGTCTCGTTGAGGCCTCCGCTTCGCTGCCCACGCGGCCGCAGCGCCCCTCAAGAGCGTTCTCTGCGCACAAAGCCACGCCCGTGAGGAGTGCAATGCTTCCGTATGACACCTGTCGTATGGAAACGTATGGAACATCTCACTTCAAGCTAGATCAGGAAAGAATGGGAGTGGCTTAATTAGGGTCAGCACTGTTTCAGAAACGGTTCAGGTGCGAAAGTCGGCTAGTCTCACTTCTGCAGGACCTAGCCGACGTACTTGATGAAGGGAAAAAGGTCGACGCGATAGTAATAGATTTTGCCAAAGCTTTTGATGTTGTTCCACACGATCGTCTTATTAAGAAATTAATAGATTCTGGTATAGACACTAGAGTGGTAGCGTAGATAAACGTCCAACTTCAGAACAGGAAACAGAAAGGTCGAATCGGTAGTTATTTATCAAACACGAGAAACGTCATGCCAGTAATTCTACAAGGAAGTGTCATCGGACTACTACCGTTTCTAGCCTTGGTCAATGAATAGCCGACAAATCTAGCATTAAATGTACGATTCTTTGCAGATGACTGCGTAATTTATAGGATTATCAACACGGAGATGGACGAGGATATTTTGCAGCGAGACAATTTAAACATCTAGGCGGAGACAAACGGCATGGAAATAAACAGTTCCCATAGCAAGTCAATCGCGTTTGGTAGGGATTGAAGTTACAACGAATCTGCGTAGAAATTGAACAATTATGTTATACTTCGAGTCACGTCTTGCAACAATTTAGCAATACAGCTAGACAGTAAATTGACCTGGGAAAATCAAATCAATTTCGTTGTAGGGAAAGCCTAGAAATCTTTACAGTTTCTTATGCGAATTTTGAAAAAGAGTACAGTGAGAGCCAAAGAACTACCATATATGTCATTAGTGTCGACTCATATTAGAATATAGCGCAATATGTTAGGACCCATACAGAATTTTGTAGCAAAGGAATCTAAAACAAGTCTAGCGTAAACCATCAAACTTTTGTTATAGGGGTACCAAGAATAAAGGAGAATGGGAGTCACACGAAAGGAGAAGATATAAGTCACGTCTCTATGCAATATACAAAGCGTACACAAGCCTTCGAGCGTGGAAAGAAATTCAAAGTCGATTAGGGAAACATACATATTTCGGCAGAGCGCATCACATGCACAAAATTCAGACAAGAATTCTGAAAAGGGACGTTGGGAATTATTCGTTCGAGAATCGAATTATTAGAGACTAGAAAAGTTTGCCTGTGACAATCTTCGATCCCTTTCCTCAAAGCCTGAGCAAATTTAAAAATAAATAAGTTTCCTGAATGTTGGTATTATTAATAAGTATGAATTATAAATAATTTTAATATTATTCAATGTAACTATTTATAATAGGTAATAATGTATTATTATTACTATTATTACTAATTATATGCAGTGTAGTGGCGTTGTGAAACTGAGGCAAACGAGTGTGTAAGAAAGACATTACAGCTCAGTGATTCCCAGTGCGGTAAAGTGAAAGGTGGTGAGGTGAAGTGCCATGAGAGATGGTGAAATGTTCACGTTCTTTTCAAAGTTTGTAAATTTTGTAAAGTTCTGTAATGTTAAGTAGGCGAGGTGTTCTGTACGCTCTGTTCTTTCAAGGGGATGAAATGGTGCAAATGAAGCGATACATATTGGACACGAAGACATGGCCATTGGATGGATCTACACAGATTGAGTTACTATAGATTCAATCATTCCAACCAAAGAATGTCGGCTTAGAAACGTTGTATTAACGATTTAGACAATATTTAAAATATGCATAGGTAGTTGAAACATTGATATGAACATGAAATAACGATTGTTGAAAATAAGTTACCGGTACGCAGGTCACAGAATCTCTTGTACTCGTCGAAGATTGTGAAACATCGCTTAAATGCATTTGCGCTTTCACAGCGACGTGCGTCTGTCAAACAGCTGTGTTTACATTAAACCGAAGGTCGTCTTGAGCGCGCGGTTCCCAGCGCAGCTGGCGGGTCGGCCCGGGGCCGGGGCTGGGGCGCCGGTTGCGCCGCGGGCGTCGAGGTGGCAGCGCCGGGTCGGGGGCGGGTGCGGGTGGGGGCGAAGGATTGGCAAGCCGCGAAATCGCCCACTCGCGGCCGCGCGCCTCCATCGTCTGCGGGCAGCGGCGCGTGTGCTCTGACCCTTCTACGGGGAACCGAAGAACAAGTGACGAGCGCCAGCTGCAGCAGCTACGTTGAGCATCACGCCATTACTTCCATCCCCGTCCTTGGTAACGAATGTTCCAAATTGCTACAGTTCACTGCTCTCATCTGACGTTTTCATATTGGTTTTCACTTTACAAGAAGCCTCTCGAGAAAAAAAGGATTCCCTGGAAAGCCAAAGGAGCCAAGTCCAAAAATTTTCAAAACCGTACCGAAATTTGTGAATATACAATAATATATGTAATAAATAATAAAAATATTACTTAAATCGATGTCTATAAACCGGGAAATAAAGGAGCAACTTTCCAAGAAATCGTAGCATCTACCTAGTGATGACTGGTTGCATGTCAACTATACGAATTCATACAGTTTATTTATTTTACGAACAATTAAAATTGGCATTTGGCTCCTTTGGCTTGGCAAGGCCAAATTAAACATCCCACCTTTTGTAAGAAACTTATTTCTTTACTGTCATGATACTCTCATTTGATGCAATTAAGACGTTTTTCCCGTAGAATCACTTGTTCATCTGAAATAGCAAGTAGACTAAAAAATGGTCGGGATAATTTGATGTTAAAATATATTGCTCTAGTGTTTGAAAATTACAATATGTTCGGTGCTGTCCAAAATTACTGATTGTAAAGTTGATAAATTCACAATATTTATTAATTGATATATATTTTAAGTACTGAATACCATTGGTTTCTTTCTGCAAATATTGTTCCTTTTCGTGTACACACTCCTCATAAAATAACAACTAGACCTTAATTCTCTCCATTTGCGCGCGTCACCGAAATCAAGAGGACACGCAACTTCATTTCTGAGACACCTTTTCAATAAACTTTATTACATAAGACTTCGTATTTTCCTAGAAAATAAATAGCATCATAAATACAAGGAAAATGAAAGTATGACTAGTTCAAAAATACAACTGACTTTATGCTGAACCATTTATAGGGTTACTAGGTGACTAGAAGATCCCCTTCCTCAAATGTCCGGTAACAATTCCCCCAGTTTTAAGGTTAGAATACGGAAAAATCAAGCATTGGACTTATTTAAGAAAATAAAATGTTTAATGACGTAAGGCGATGGGGCTCTTTTAACACTTTTAGGCGAGCCATGGGCTCTCTGCCCCCCTTCCCCACGCGCGCACGCCTTTATATTACATTATCAAACATTTTTCAAAGATTTCATTTGTTTTATGTATAAATGTTCAATAAAAATCAATATTGAATTTATAAAACAAAAATCACAGAATTTAAACAAATATATTATTTCAAGTTAAAAATAAACCTTACCTCCAACGTTTAGGTCCAAAAAGAAACTTTTAAATGGTGCACGAATTTACGAAACTTTAAAAATAGCCCCATGAGATGGCTTCAATTTTACAATAACTGATCTCATGAAATCCTTCTACACAGAGATCAAAAAAATAAAAATATATTTGATATAATTGAAATGTGTATTTGAGGAAAAATATTGCGAGCTTTCAATCTCCTCATTAGGGTAAGTTTAATATATATGAATTGTATATTAGTACGTGAATTGTCTTTTTCATGCCACCGGGTTCAGAATGGTAACAATCAAAATAAAGCAAGGAAATAATAAACATTAATAATTAATGGCTCTTCACCTCTTAACGGAATTGATTTATTAGTGTTTTTTGGCGCGTCAACTGCTAACCTACCACCTTCGGGGTTCTAACCTTAGGACCTCCAGGTCAGAGGCCCTACAGAGACATCAACTGATGATCTGAGAAACCTAAGCCGTTCAGACAACTGCAAACATGTTGAAGACATAACACAACACACACAACATGTTATTCTTTTCTATTAGCATTTGGAAACCCATTGACCGCCAAATGTAGTCTTGTTGGGACAGAAATAGCCCTTGTTCATGGTCACAAAATGTTAGCGCAATATGTGGTTTCTTCTCTTTCAAAAGGTCAAGCGGATAAGTATCGACGGAATCTCAAAGCGGTTCCCAAAAAATCCCGCATTCTATCCCTCACATTCTTTGTACTTCAGAACACCATTCTCATTGGAAGAAAAAAGCTTATACTCCAAAGAACAAAAAAGTCTGGCGTATTCTCAAGAGATAGGTCCACGTACAATGACCCCAAAAAAGAGAAGTATTGTAGCAAACACGACACACACAGATTGAACATCCTCCTTTTTTGAGCGCCTCCATTTTCGCGACAGTCGCAGGAAAGGATAAGGCCTCGCGAGGCCTTGACGAGACGAGTGTGTGCGGATCCTTGGAGATGTGCAGACCACCCACGCACGAGGACGGGGGCAGGGGCAGGGGCTGTGGGATCGCGGAAGCGTCTTTGGCAGCGCCAGATTACCACAAAGGCGCGGGGCCGCCAACAAAGCCTTTGTGGCCGCGAGGGCGCGCGGGGGCAGCGCAGCTCCCGTGCCAGGGGCGGAGGGCGACGGACAGCGCGGAGCGTGGCTCGGAACCCGCGACCCCGTCTGAACCCCACGCCCTCACTCTCCACCTAATGGGCCCCTTTCCCCTTTTCGTCACCTGACAAGGCATAGCCCGACTGCATCTCGTTTCCTTCATTTCCTATTTCAGAATAAGTAAAAAATTGGCATAAGTTTCTATCCGTTAGTAGCGCGAATAGTTCTTGCACCAGTTTAGAGAAAAACATTGAACACAGGTGAACGTGGCAAACTTCGGAATTGTGGTTGTTATATCACCGGAGCAATGTGATGCTCGTAATAGAACGTTCAAGTTTTGTTTCCTCACATTTTAAGTGTGGCAACGTCAATTTTCAACGTTGACAGTGCTCTAAAGAGATATGCAAATGTTTCTTCAAGTAGACAAATGGAGCAATGTACTACTGATGTAATCGTACGTTCGTCTTTCGGCCAGTTTATAACTTAACGCCGTTCTGGAACGAATAACGATGAATCTATAGATATTTCTGTCGATGCAGGGTAATAATTCTTAAGACATGTTTTGAGCAAAAAGAGTGAAGTGCAGTAACTACGAGATAAATACCTACGTTTTCTTTTAGTAGAACCAAGGAGCTAAGGAATTCTGCTTGGGGTTCTACAAGATTCTTCACAGATTCGAGTTTAAATGTCTCCGTCAAATAGTCCATCCATCCTTGTAACCTACGTATCCAAAAACACCATACAACAAGATCTACAGATTCCCATCAGAATCGAAGAAATAATGCAAAGCAGCACCAAATACTAAGAGCGCCTGTGCAAACACACGAACCATCAATCTTCTCGACAATAGTGAAAATCTTGAACGTCTCAAGACATCACATCCTAGACTTGCCATTCCCATCCAAATACCTAAGCAAGAGATATCCTGTACAATGTTGAATGTGTTTATGTTCACCAAGAAGAACTAATTTACTGATCGTTTAAATTTAAAAAAGAAACAGATCGTAAATTAGTCGCAAGTGAGAATCGCTAGGAAACGCGCACGTGAGCGCAGGCCGCCGCGTGGCCGGCGGCCGCGGGGGGCTAAGCGCCCACGCGCCCCCCGCCGCCTCGTCCGCCGCGTGGCGCCAGCCAATTACGCGCCGCACGCAGCCCCGCGCCGCCCCGCGCCGCCCCGCGCCGCCCCGCGGGGCGGCCCCCGGCGCCGGAGCCAGCAGCAACCCGATCGCCTGCGCCGACTCCTCCGGGCCGGGGGCGAGCATCGTGTTGCCCGCAACTCGATGCTCGCAACTCGTATTGCCCGCAACTCATCGCATCGTCAGCCGAAAAGTGATTGCAAAGCTAAAACCGGCAATACTGAATTATGAAATGGCGATCTGAATAGCCCGATTTTGGAGAATATTTTTCTTCACTGAGAATCACCATCACAATCGCATCGCCCCCAATACCATTGCTCATTGGCAGTTCGCAAAAATGATGCGATGCAATGCAATACGAGTATTTTTCAGTTCTTATGCATTCAGACTAGTACTTACCTCCACTTACTGACTGGAAAGTATTACTTTGCGGTGCGCAAACGGCACAGACTATTCAGCCGCACACGTGCCACAACGTATTCATGATCATCGTTTCCTATATTATCAGAAGTACACATACCATTTGCGTCTCTTACACGAAAACGATCTTTATAAATGAGATCTCTAAAGAAATATAATTTTACAGAGATGTGATTAATTGCACTTTCACTTTAAAACTATGAAGTATTTGTTTTAAAAAAGCATATAAATATTGATGTCAAATGCAACCCGCAACAGTTATATCGTTAACTAACTCCTAAACGAAGCGTTATAGGGTCTTACAAACAATAATATTGAGGCCGCACAGAATATATGCCTCCATGACCTGTATTTCAGCTCTTGGTGCTGGTTGTCACCTTCGTGACGTCACGCTTAGAAGGATTAAGAAGTCTTTATCTTATACTATTGATGCTTTCTGTTTACACCGTGGTTTGCCCAGACACGAGGTTTATTTGCATAATTATTAATTCAAGATTCGCTGTCCCGGCAGACAACTAGAAGTACAATTAATACTTGCTTGAGGCCAATGAAGATTGTGGAGATGGTCTACCTAATTGTCGAGGGTACTACGATGGAAACGGACCACACATTCCCACGTTTCACTTTCACGAAACCCTGAGGAAAAATTAGGGTGAGTTTAACATGCGAGAGGTCGTGCACGAGCACGATAGTATAAAATAACTGGATAGTGCAAAGTAAACAAAACACTGACACGACATGAATCTACATGGCTGAGAATCCCCATATTCTGTCTCATTCCAAAAGAGTATAGTCGTAGGTTCCCATGAATTTATACAAAAACAACACGCAAATCGTACGAAAGTGCCTTTGGTGTACTTAGTTCAAAATGCCGAGCTCGGTTTCTATCGTTGACGTACCTGTCAACATTCATTCCTACACCAAAGATCCACTTTCTGCGCTACTTATCTAAACAACTATTGTGACGCAGATTATGTAATACTAGGTTAATAGATGTAAATAAATGGGAAACAATTTCAACTCTATTTCACTTTTTTTTTACAGAGAAAATGTCATATTCTACTATACATCAACAAATTATAGTTGAAGGTAAAAATTAAAAGTCAATGACTGAGGGTTGCCGATCACCATTGCATTAAAAATGACCGCTTTTTTTTGCCACTATCACCTTAAAATACACAGCATACACAAGTGTCATAACAGTTATGCAGTGAACATGGCATGCAGGAGTGGGTTTAAAAATGTTTCTTGGTCGTCGGATTTTTTCCCAAGTACATTAACATTTTATTTCATTTGAAGAATACGAAACGTACATGGAAATTTGAAGAATATGAAAAAGGAGCATTCGAATACGAAGATTGTACTCAGAAAAACCGAGACTTCGAGGTCACTACTATGGACACCGTTCCATAAGAGATTTCATTTTAGGGTCACTTTTAAGCTGCTTGGGATCGTGAAGAGAGTAACAAGGTCTGCTTATTGCCAGATTAGAGACACAAGGACTCGCCATTAAGCTAACAAGCTTTCAAAGCAAACTCCGTTCCTTCCCTACACGCAGTTCCTTCTACAAGGTTAGTGTTAAGTAAAGACTTACACTGTAAAGTTATTCAACTTTTAAACTCCCTATTATTCAGACTAATACTGCCAAGTAGGACGATCTTGTGATATCATTTATTACACTTCAATCTCTGTTTATACCTTGAGATTATCAAAACCTTCTAAATCACTGCTTCTATTAAACTTGTAGGGCTACAACAGCAATACTTCCTCGCATTGTTTCTAAATTCACAATTTTCGAACATTCAGAGAGGTAAACGCAAATTGGAATTGAGCCATTCATTAAAGCATTCCTCGTTCTATTCGTGAGAAAAATCGAAGAAAAAATTTGAATCAGATTCGAGAATTTTTTATTAATTGAATAAATTTCATTCACGAATTATGCAAAATCAACTCGTTTTTTAAACTGTTAATGGCCTGTTTTGAGAGCTGATTTTTAGAAAAGATTTTGTTTTAAGCTAAATTATCCATCTTCACTATTGTAGTTTCCAAATGTTACGTTTTGTAATTTTCGAAAATGAGTTAGCTGACAAGTGGGCCATGAATAAATTTTTATACCGTCTTTTGAAACATAGGAGGAGAATTTTGAAGGAAAAAGCTTGAAACAGTTCAAGAGGGAAAAACTGTTTGAATAAACTTTCGATTTGAAATCTTTTTAATATTGAGAACAGTTTAAAAATTCATTTTTGTTCAGTTTTTTGTTTAGATTTTACAGTTATTGTGACATTAAATTCAAAATTAACTCTGAAATAAAAACGTACACATTCTTGCATGGTATTTTATACATCTTCCTAGGATTATTTTGGTCAGGTTTGTGTGCCTTTCGAATACTGGTCGCCACACGAACAACACAACAAGAATTATAATAAAAATAATTAAATATAAGGGGTGCGCGATCTGTAATATGCCTTTTTTTTTACAAAACCCATAAATGTTTCCTGTATTAAATATCTGCAACCTGCAACAACATGTTAAACGCTTTTTTTAAGAGGATTACACGTGAAGCATTTCAGACAGTTTCGGCCCACTCTGAAACCTCTGACGTACGTGACCACAAGGCCCTCACTAGCTGCTCAGCAGATCAAGTGCAAACTTCCATTAGTTTTACCTTGGTTTCCACTGGGGCCTGACACGTAATTCATGGACAGACCCTCCCCACCCCCCGAGTCCTCATCGTTCCTCGAGCAAGACCAGTCGTGTGAGCGCCGCGCGCGGAAGCAGCCGCTCGGCGCGCGTGCCTCGGCCTGGCCCCGGCCCCACCAGCCGCCAGCCGCCAGCCGCGCCCAGGGCATCCATCGCGGAAGCCACAAGCGCAAATGGGCAGCAGCCGCCCCACCCCAGGCCCTCGGCGCAGCAACAAGGCACTCCAAGCGCCCTGCCAAAAACGCTGTTTTGGCCCCCCACCCCGGCGGGAATTTTTTCTTTTTTTGGGGGGGCCCGGCCCCCCAAACCTTTTCCCCAAAATGAATTACGCAATGGCAGAGAGCGAAGGGAGCCTGCGCCGCCGAATTCGCTGTGCGATTGCGCTGATGGGACAACATCTCCATGGCAACTCTTATCACCCGAATTTGGTGTTGTAACTGCTATAGTATACAGCTAAAGCGCTCCTAACAGCTTAATGTCGATTAAACGAACCAACATTTTCAAAATTGGAAGATGCTGTATGGAACGTCGTTTTAATTGTCGATTTATGTTGATAGATTAGCTCTAAACGTATTAGCTTCCGCACCAAATGTTCTACGATTTGAAATGCGTTAATAATGACAAACTGAGTATTGTAATTTACATAAATGTTACAAAGTGCGAGAAACTACGTATTGTCTGCGTTTCCGTACGGATCCCTTCTGTGTATCGTCGCTGAGTGAGAAAAACAATTGTGGTGCTTATAAGAAACAGTGGACACCCATTGCGGTCATTTTCCGAGAAGATATTCTTGCCTTGAGAGAGTGTGAAACCGCGCGAATGGACCGGAGCCAGTCCGCCAACGAAGTCGCTCCGCTTGCAGCTTGAGTGTCTCTGGGCGCGCCAACCCCTTCCGTCATCCGTCTCGAGCGTCAAGTGCACATTGTGACCGGGAGTCGCGCGCCGACTCTCCGGTCGGGTTTCTCCCTCCCAGACACCTCCGCCAGTTGGACACCGCTCAGCAGAACAAGCTCGAGGGTCAGACATGTGTAGTAATGCTGTGTGTGTGTGTGACCGCGTGCGTCAGACAGACGGGGGAGAGAAGGGCCCGTTCGTTAATTTACTGCTCCGGAATTATCATGGCGTAATCGTAAGCAACTGTGTGTGTGAGTGTTTAAGTAAGTGACGAGGATAAAGCAAGGAAGAGAATGGAAAGATCGTGCGCTCTCCATGTCCTGTTTGTTACGGTACTGCTCCGGCATTCCGGCCTGGTGTTGATCGGAGAAACCACGGAAAAATACAGATCAGAGCGCCCGACCGCTAGAATTATCCACCAGACTGTGGATGAATTCCACATAGCTATCCAGCTAGAGTCGGAAATCCGCTACCCTCAGCACACGAACCCTGGCATCTCCAGGTCAACAAATGGTTGCCAGAGGCTTCTTCCCCTCCTCCCCCTGCAGGGCCACCGGCAAAGGCAGGCGTGTGCAGCTGAAGCCCACTTATTAGGGAATTGAAGCGTATTTATACTCGTAACATCTTAAAGTATGGTCACAACCGACTGTAGAACAGTAACCTTTCGCATCAACAACGCAACGCCTCAGGCGTTACCACCTTATGCTTCGCCTTATGGCGCAGGTGGCCTTATCTCTGCGGATAACGGATGGCACGTCTAGTAACTCACAGATTGAAAAGTCTTAGGTTTTTGCTGCAATGTAGAATTTGCATATGCATGGCCGTGCATAGCCCAGATCAAAAGAAGGCAACCACATTTCGGCTCCCATTTTCCAAAAAACCCATTTATATAACATATTTTACTAGATCTTATATTGAAATATTCCGAGAGCCTCTTTCTGGTTGAGAAAGCTTGTTCCCCAAATGTATGTCAAATCCCCAAATTTTCGCCTTAAAGAGGGGGGAAAACAAATTATTGTTAAGAGATTGTAACCTCTGATCCATGGCCTCCGCCCCTCAGTGCGCCCGCCTACGTTCATATGGACGCAATGGTCCAATCACGTGGACTCAATAACCGTGAGCTATATTGATATTCCATGGATCATACATGTGGTTCCTCTGAGGTTTGCGAATGAAATTTTAAAGCGCCACTTGTACATCGGAAATAGCTTCTTTATCGTTACAAGCACAAGATAAATTCTAAACACGTATTCATTATAGAGCAAGTTGAAGGAAAACAACGTATACGGATTATACGTAGGCACATTTAACGTCTTGATGTTTCGCTTAATTACAGAGTATTTTCGGCAGCTCGGATCCGCTGATGGAGAGGCAAGCCGTGAGGGGGGTGGAGGGGGTGAAGGGGGTTTTCGCTTGCCTTTGGCTCATCTGCCTATTCCGAAAAGAATAGCCAACCGCAGCGTCGATTTCGTAACTCTATTAAAGTCATTTCGGGAGTTGCTCATAATTTGATCAGTGATTTGTAAATAGTCCGCTATGTGACGAATCACTCTCTCTTTAATCAGTGGAACGCAGATTTTACGCTCTCCCTCTTCCTATCTTTGGTAGGAGTGGACTATGATGTCACTTCCTCAGATTCAGCAGCCTTCATTTACGTATTAATTCTCCGAATGGATCTTTCGGGAATATCTTTTGTAGTAGTAGACGTTGAATTAAGAACCACTTTACGTATTTAACACTGATTATTTCTTCATGCCATTATACGGTGTGTCCCACAATCTACGGGACTTATAAACCCCCATAACTTATAAACGGTTTACGATTACAAATCCAGTTTTCGCTCAATAATGCGGAATCATGAGGCAAGTACTGTATTGTTTGAAATATTTTTAGTTGTTGAGGAATTTAATCCTCGATTTTTAAAGGAAATTATGTTTTCAATATTTTGATAGTCATTTGAGTGAGATATTAGACTTTATGACGTGAGATTATACACCCAACGGACAATATTCCCCGAGCAGCCGCTGCAACGGTCGCCCCTGCGGAAGGTGACCTTGGCAGGCGACGGCGCTGTTGCGCCGAGAGGGGACAGGCCACGTGAACGTTGACAACGGATATTTGATGAAACTGATGTTGAAATAAAATTCCCCGCAGACCTTAAGAAGAAGTGCGCAGATAGTGAACTACATTTACGGTCCTAAACCAAACCAAAAGGACGTCTCAAATGCAACGCTTAACATTCGCCGTTTTACGAGACTTCACCAGCACGAAGTACACCATCAAAAACGTTCACCGCTAAATATTGATACGATTTTAGCAACTATGATAAGAAGAGCTATCGAGTCGACAGGCAGTGTCTCCGTGGGGCCGCCGGCGCGGGCGGGCACGAGCGTGGAGGGACGGCGGAGGCCGCGGCCACGCGACTCCCAGCGCGTGGGAAAACGGTCGTCCGGTTAGTTGACTGCGCACTCAACAGCGAACAGGGCGTGATATGTATGTACAAATGTACACACATATATTTTACAAATAAGACATAAGGTTTAAAAATATTCACACTGTATAATACATGGAATACTTGCACAGATCGTCTAAAGACTGGAATCACTATATTGTTTGTCAACTGTATTATCAATTGTATTATTAACATAATGTATAATCGAGAACGAGAGTCAAAATCTGAAGGGCTTTTGGCTTTCAGAAGAATTTACCCAAAGATTCTTCGTGAGACCTTTCACTCCTAAATAATTTGTAAATTACTTCCATTAATGAATGAGCCTTCGACAGAAGTTGCAAGCGTGTTTTTGAAGAATATATTCTAACGTCGACAAATACATTACCCTTTGTATACATTACAAATCTCAGTAAATAACGAAATTAAAAAGTAAAAATGTAACTTATTCATCATAATTTGATACAAAATTCTAATATTTCACGATTTCTTGTTATTGAATTGTTTCTTACCAGATGCAAATGCTGAAATGGAAAATATTCAAAACACCCAAAGAGGTAGAAATGTAGAAAACTTAAACGTAGCTTTCCTTCTGGTTCCATTTTAGGTAGTAATCCGTGAGATGATTTCCGTACCAGACCTGGGAAGATGTTGCTGTCATCGGTCTGATTGGCACTTCGCGTCGCAAGACCGCCTGCTCGCGGCCTTCACTTCGAGGCTATGTCCGTTTAACGAACGAAACTATATGCTTTTGTTCAAAACTCTTGTTCGAATTGTCAAAAGCACTTCAGAATTTCAGTATGTCTTTTTAATTACACACTCTCTGCTAGTAATGTCTCATAAAAATCCAAGTTTCCAGACATCGCGACTTGCCACGTCAACATTTACTCGAAACATGACGAAAAACCTGATAGAGTTGGGGAGCATTAAACCTTCTGTTTCTATGCTGCATTTCGCATTATTTTGTTTTTAATATAAAGCAGATTCTTTTAAATATACACCGCAAAATATCGATTTATACAAACAATTGGAAAACGAAATCGAAATGAAACATCTGAACTACATCATATGCTTTTGAACTAACTGATCTTGGAACTTTTGTGACAATTGAATAAAAGTTCTGAATACTGAAAATTGAATTCTGAATACTCTCAAACACTAAAAACTGCAAATTCATTCACCATAGACGCTTAAATGATTTACATGTTTGGCAACATTTATATTTTATACATGAACAAATTTACTTCAAAGCAATGGTTTACAGATAGTCGCGATGTTTATAAGAGATACGAGTAATGCAGTCCGCTGAACGATAAAAAATTCGAGAGAATCGTTTTAAAGATATTTCCATTCTTGAAGAGATGCAAGATTTCATTTACCACTTTAATACTGAGAATATATAAGAATGTGAAGATATAGAATGTATCGTATATGTGGCAAACACAAGATCACTGAACTGCATAGTAATCATGTAGCAGCCGCTTGCTACTTTCAACATCGGAAGAGAACGTCTGCGTTTTTATGAATTATAGACGAATGCTTTGATCTGTTTCGATGTTCTCTTCTCGGTATTGGCAGAATCATGCAGAAATCAATGACAATACAATTAACAAATAATTGTCTATTCACATTTTACTTCAGCTCTCTTTTAATGTATTACTGAATTTTACCACGTACTTATTAGCAACATCTTTGGTTCTAGTTAATGAGAATGATATGAATATTCACTAACTTAAGTGAAACATTAAAGTATTTGTGGAAGATTGTCATTTATTTGTTAATTTTACTATCATGTTTACAATATGTTTGTTAGAAACTGGAAAGTACTCACGATTTATAAAACTGAAGTAGTTGGTGACCACACAGCACTTTGTATAAAATATACTTCAAGACAGAGGCTTCACAAAAGACATAAAATGAACTTGATGTGGGTAAATAACTCAAAAAACACGTAAAACTGAAGAGTTCACAAGCGATGCACTGCCAATAGTGCTCGGAGAATTGGAAGTAGAAAGTGTTCACTTCAAGATTGCCAACTGCTGAATAAGCAACTATTGTTTTTAACAGGTCACTGCCTTCTAGATCGTAACATCTCACGCATGCCTGTTCGCACAATAAGGAAGTAACAACGAAAGGAAAGATAACGTTGTTTTAGTATTATTGTTTTAATGACACAAGTAGTTCATAGCTCACAGAGATTCCCAAATATAATTATTAATTAATTATTTTTTCCCTACAGTTACGTTATTTGTTTGTTTCCTTGAATACATTAGCCCACTGCTTGTTTCAGTTTACATGAGATGCGAGTATGTAGAAGCTTGTGACATCATATAAAAAGGCACTTTTGAACTAAGGTATATGATAAACTACGACATTTGAATCTGGCGGCGGTAACTTCAAATTCTCAAAGAAAGGATTGAACATTTCTGTTAATTTACGACAATGAATCAACGACACATGAAGGAAATTACAAACTCAGTTTTACTATTTAACATTTCAATTTTTAAAGTCCGTAACACAAATTACCTTATATAATTAGGGCTTTAGTCAAGAATTGGAAACTTCTATCGAAATTATGTCGGAATTCTACGTTATTTAAATGAGTTAGTGTTATTGCAATTGTTTGAAGGATTCTATTTATTCCATAACTTTCAACAATATCTAGCTGTAAAAAAAGTGTGATATGTTGACAACAATATATTATAATTAAATAAATAAAATTTACTACTGGGAGATTAATTTGAAATACTAAGAGGATTTTTTGACAATGAATCCCAACAAAAGTGTTTATGACATTGTAACAGAAAAAAAGAGGGAATCTAAGTAAAAATAATAACTAACTTAATATACTACAACTTGATCAATGTTTGAAAAAAAATTACCCTACACACATCATTTGTCATTGCATTGCATCAGTGCATTGATGTTTAAAATAACAGTTACAAACGTTAACAGTTGATCAACAGGTTAAAAACTTTGGTTACATCGTACGGTGTGAGCAAAATAAAATTAATAGTTGCCAAACAAACATTATTAGCAAAAACTGAAAGATATAGAGAAAATCAATAAGATACATTGAAATGTTGTGTCCGGAAGGCCGGGACGCTGCTGGTAGACCTTGTAAAGAGCTTTTGTGACTAAGTACATTCATACAGGGAATTTAATATTGTGGTGTAATGAAATAAGGAATTCATTTAATCAATAAATTTAAATAATTAAAAACATAAAAAGTGGATGTATAAAAGACAAGTAGGTCATTAAGATTAAATGAGATGGGTTAAATATATTTTATAATTTGTCAAATAAACAAAAGAATTAGAAAAGGATCATTATATATTGAAATAAGTAAAACGAATACTATCATTGAATGCTGATACTGACGATAATGTTGGGGTTGTTTGTGTTCGTGATGTGTTTGTTACTGATACGAATCATTTCTGCCGAATGTTTTTGTGAAGTAATGACCGAAACTTCATAATCAATGTAATGCAAATATCCACCCTGCAGAGGGTGACATGGAGTGTGGTTAGAAGAATGATAATTGTTGATATTTTTGTGATGATAAACCCTATTTTTAGCTTGGTTTGATTCGACCAATATAAACCTAGATACAATTTCTTCAGGGGAATTTTTATATGAGGTTGAACATGAAACTAATAGGCGTGGAAGCTTCTTGCTTATTAATAAATTGGGGTAATTTATTATTTTTAAGATAGACTGGCTTAAGATTGTATTTTTTTCTTTTTATATTTCAATTAAGGAAAAATTGGTTCGAGTAGGGCAAGGCGATAGAGGAAGCAGATTGAATATTGTGATCAGATATTGTTGAATCAGAGTTTCATCATACTTTATGGTATCCATTGCACCAGGCGGTGAGCGCACGGTCCCGTCAGCGAGCTTCGAAGTCTCATGCAGCTCCCCGGAGGCACTTCATTTCTTGTCATCACGTGTGGGATTGCCCTGCCCCCCTCCCCCCCCCACTCACATACACACACACACCGACTATCGCTTCTGCTATGACCTATGGCTTGCGTCAATCGCGGTCGAGGTTTGCAATTTAGAATGTCGCTCTACACGTTGAAGTGTCTCAGCAGGTGATTCAAAATTGCCCTCGCAGTCGCGAAGTGGGGTCCATGTTGCTCGCGATGATGCCATCTCTGCCGAAAGGAGTGTGAAAAGCGTTGTTCTGAAATTTTTAAAGAAAATTTATACGGGCAGTACAAAGAGAGGGTAATAAACATTGCAGTACAACAGAAGTCATTGTCCATATTAACATTGTCAAATTTGCTTTCCACATTAATATTCTCAAATTGTATTATTAATGTAAGCTTAACGTTCGACATGTGAGAGATTATAAGCGATGCGCACGTTCTCGGGGACGGGATTTAAAACAATAAGGGTTATCACAGATGCAGTGTTTTGTCTTGAAGTGTTCCTTAAGAGATCCAAAATCATTATTGAGTCACCATAGAAAGGAGATGTTACGTTGAAGGTATATTCATCACCTCATTTTACTTCATCTATCATTTAATTTCATCATCTATACTTCATAAACCTCACCAGTGGTTTCCACTTTGACTGAGATTTGATCTATTTTCCCTACAAATGCGGTAAACTCTGATCCCGTAAGTTACATCTGGATTATAACTGTATTTTTTAACCCTTCCAAATGACACATGTTGGTCTTCCATATTAAGTACAATATTTTATTGCTGTCTCTATCGTTTTTTTAATATCAGCATTTTTCTTTCATTTCTACTGAGGGGTTGACATGATTCAGAGAATCCTGGAGTAGATGACAAGGCAGTAATGCCTTGGCGATCTCAGACGAAAGATCGCCGTTTCGAGTGCCGCCCTGGGTACGGCATGTTTTTAAGAATATTGTGTGTTGCACGGTTTGTGCATGTTTGTATGTGTATGTCGTCCATTCATCCTTCATCATCATTCCATCTCTCATCCCCCCAGGATCAGCAACCCAGGGGGATAAAAACTGGAGTTAGTGCTATGTTGATCTGCCCCTAAAAAAGGAATCGCATAAACTCGCCACGAGATAAATGTTACTCAGCCTCGGTAGGTGCAGGTGTACGTCCGCGTGATCCTACACCACCAATTCGCGCCCAAATAATAGTAGTAAATTATTTTCAGCGAAAGGCTTTCGAAAACTGTCGCTACTTGAGAGTTCTTGGCCACATCTCACATTAGTGTTTCTCAAGCGCATTCACAGAGGTCGTGACGCAGCGCAGCGTCCACCGGTTCCGTTCGCGTCGCGTTCTTCGGCGCCGCACGCAGCGCCCCTGGGGCGGTTCATTACTCTCACCACCCGTCGATTACCATCACCAGCCCCCCCCCCTCGGCGCAGGTCCGCTCGCGTCCACCGCGGCGCCCCGCCGCGGCCTGATTTAAGGCCGCCCCCGGCGCCCTTGGGGCACGCCGCCTCCGCCGCTTTATTAATTCAATTTCCGGCCGCGGCGACCGCGGAGGCGCTCGCGTGCGCGCCGCCGCCGCCCCCGGCCGGGCTCTCGTTACCGCCCCCGCAGGGCGCCTCCCCGACGCTGGCGCCCCGCGGCGGCGCCGGCGAGAGTAAGTGGCACGTGCGGGAGTGGACGCCCGCCTGGCTTCCGCTTCGGGGAACCGCTGGTCAACCCCTGGTCCGGCCGTGTGGGAGTTGTGGAGCACACAGACAGTGTGCAGTTGTCTGGTTTCCCTTACATTGTTACCCATCGCCTCATTCCTCCATCGCTATTCAGATGACTTCATTACTCATCATTACAGCCATTCGCTCCAGGTGCGCCCGAGACGAGAGGAACTGAGCTTCGCAAAAGAGACTTGCTGATAAAAGATTAGCCAAAAGTTAAATTGATCAACAAATTTCGAATTTTGGATTATTCCGTTCTCATCAAAATATTAATTGGTAGAAATTTTTGCTATATTCACCTTCCAAGCGGAAAAAACATGTACACCACGTTTATTAGTGAGATCGTTGAAGTATAACTATGGTTATACGCTTGTATTATTTTACCTTTCTTTGATGTATAACTATGGTTATATGCTACTTGGTACACGTGTCTCCCTCCCCTCCCCATGGCTAACCGCTGCCCATCATTGAGCCGGCAACGGGGCTCAGTAGATTGGATGGGTCAGCGCCTTACATTAGAAACAAATGTGGACTTTTACTTCCACAAAGATGTCATCAACGCGCGTGCTGAATGGCGTTTCTGCCTTTCACAACGTCTTATGTACACTTTGCGACGGAGGGAGCAAGGGAGAGTAACTAAAAGATTAGTACCACGAAGCATTTTCAAACCTGACAGGAATATACAAATTTTCAGAGAAGGTTATAAAATTTAACTGATGTCAATATGAATAGCATTTTCTTTATAATTTTAGAAACACTGAACACTAATTAGAAGTTTAAACAAATTATTTTCAGATTTACAGACTGTAAACAAACATATTCATGTCGTACAAACATTTATTGCGGATAAATTGGGTGATAATACACGTTATTTTATTAAGATGGAATTAAGATTATAGTGAACTAAGGCACAAATTACTACTAACTTCTCAGTTCTTGGATTACAACCCTCATCAGGTGAGTAACAATGGAATAACAATTTTGGATACTTATGTCCTCGTTCGATAAGAAATGTGTAGCAATACGTGTGGATGGAGAATGATGATTATTGCTACGCTCCTATAACAGGATTGGAGACAATAGGTGACAGGATATATTTTGAATTATTATAAAAATAATAAATTATAATTTAGCGTTACCGGTTGATCTTGGGTTGGTGGTGCCACTAACTCTACCCCTCGTCCACTGCCATAGAGCAGGAAGATATCGTTTGCCTTGACAGGATCCGATTCACAGCTAAGAGGCTGGTGAATGGTTTTTAGTAGACCAAATGGTGAAGAACGTCATCGTAAAATATGTTACCTTCAGTAAGTTATGTCAGAATCGAAAACAAAGAGCACGGTATACCAAGGGGGTTGAAAAGCCAGTTAAAGATTTTGAATGAGATTCTTGAAGAATGAATTTTCAATGATAATGAAGCTAATCTTTTCAAGAAATATAATACCTCAGGAATATAAAGTAATTAAAAGAATAGTTACTATGGTGAAGTGCTAAATATATATGCAACCCAAACCTAAAGTAGCTTTTTATATGACTGAGTTTTTCGGTATCTATTTGCATATTCAAAGTGTTTTGGGTGTTTTCGATGTGAGTCATCTTTTAAATTGGTTGGTATCTTGGTCTAATAAAACCCACATCTCTTTCAGTACGATGGATTTGTTATATGTAGCTTTCAGTTATGGCACTGTGTTATTGTGGATCTAGTTTGATGTTCTATTGATGTACTTTGGTACCACCAAAAGTAAACTTGACATCTGTGTCAATTACGAGCAAAGCAATATTGAGATAAAAAATAAAATATTGGTGATATATCTGGGTCAACCACATCATCATGAATTTTGCCTAGAGGTGGAAAATGAGGTGTTTTATGTAATAAAATATCCTGTTGGTGGACGAAACGCCAATCACTTTCATTAAATCGGACTCACGGTGCTTTCATATTGACGTGGAGGTGAGCCGTCTTCGCAAGACAAAAGTTCAGGGGCAACTATTATTATTATTATTATTATTATTATTATTATTATTATTATTATTATTATTATTAGCCAACTATACATTCCGTTAAGAATAAGGGCCTCATGCATGTTCAGGGGAAACCATTACTTTCCATCCATTGCAGGTACAGAGAAGAACCAAATTGTTTGTCTTGCCAAAACTGTCACCTCCAAAACACATCATAGACAACACTTTGTTTTATATTTCATCACATTGGGAGAGTTCAATAATATTGCTAACATGTTTGTATAATAATTCTTGAATTACGACTAAAATGTATTTGTGTGGACTTAGACGGCTGTTTTACTCCCTTGTCCCTATTTTGAGTGTGATTAAGTACATGAGTTCTACTTACCATATAAAGTGGTGTAAGTGAAACCTAAAATATTACAGTTCTCATTTTCAGACAATTTAATTAAAGTAAAGTGATAGCACAACGTATTTATACATTCTTGAAGAGCAAGATTAAAGCTGTCACTTATTGCATCCACTAAAGTTTGCATTGGAGGTAATAATGGAATCTCCACTTCAATTGTATAGATTTCACTTGACCCGAAATACCCTGATTCAAAAAGGAATGCAGCCCTTTCGGACCGGAGTCTTTTTGCACTTACGTGATTTTAAAATATTTTCAATTTCCTAATAACTAATTTCTTTGTATAAGAAATTGTCATATTATAAAAAATAAATAAGATTAAGTTTATACATAAAATGATTACTAATCAAGGGAAAAACAAACAAAATAATATGAAGTTTGATGAACAAGTTAAGTAATTTTACCGTTAATATTTCAATAAGTATATGAAGCAATATATTTATGGCCATATCGAACCCAACTCAGAAAAAGTATCTCCTACTATTGTTCCTATTACTTTCTACCTTTTCCAACTATTTTTTGCTAATGCATTGCTTATAACACTAAAGGGAAATCTGTAAATAACATCTGATCCCACCTAGTTTCCATTCCGGTTTAGTATGGACGTCCTCCATCGAGATCGAAAATGTACCATCGCAGGTGGCGAGTGGGGCGCGGGCGGCTGTAATGTTGACGGACGGGGCGCAGCGTGTGATGAGTGACAGTTGCACCCGCACTGCGCTCCCTCGCAGCAGCGCATAAACGAACAACGGATAACAGGTGAATGCGAGACAAAGGCCTGCGACTGGTCCCCGACCGGAGGCCGTTTCCACGATGAGGACACGCGCTCTGCAAAACCTATAGGCAGCCTACCAATTCTGTTGCGGCGGACACAAAGCCCCGTAAAACTCCCAACAATAAAATCTATCTAAAAAAATCGATCTCCCTTTCTACGCATGCGCGCTCCGAGAAGCTCGTGTGGTATTGCACAGTGCAAATTCACCTATCTAATTCTCAGTAAAATGTTACGCCTTTTTAACTCCGCAACAACACACGCCACGAATGTGACGACAATTTCGGTATGTTTGAGTAACTTTTCTTTACCCTGAAACAGAATAATGTAGTAGAGAAAACGCCCCGAGGCTCTCGCGCACGTATACACAAGCCGTTTGGAAATGTACGTACGTGGAAACCGCAAAAAACACGCAGCAAAAAATCCGCCGGGAGAGACCCATCCTTTTCATGACGGTCTCTTTGCACAAGTGACACGCCCACTAGACGTCTCTCCGCCGACACTCTGCTCGCTCTGCTCGCTCCCCCAGGAGCCGGCGGAGGGAGCCATCTTGAACAGTTGCACGCACAACCTGCAAAAGAGAAGAACTAACCAATCCTTTCTTGAAACAGCAATAATAATAATAATAATAATAATAATAATAATAATAATAACAGTGATAATACTGTTTTTAAAATTTCCCAAGATGATACATGCCGCTTTTGCCAGGAACAAGTAGAAACCTTTGATCACATCATCTCAGCTTGTCCAACTCTAGTAAACACCGAATACTCGAAAAGAGTCGGTAAGATGTGTAGATACCGCCATTAGCTTATCTGTACCGTCCTCCAAGTTGTAAACATGCACAACAGTGGTATGAACACTCACCAAAATCGGTGACGTCTGCTCGACTCTACACAATACTGTACGACCATCATATTCAAACTGATCACACGATAGCGGCAAATAAACGTGATATTGTTATCCGGGATTTGGAGACAAAAACCTGCATACTTTCTACTTGAAGATGTGTCTGTGCCGTGCGATCAAAACGTACCCAAGGAGGTAGAGAAACGTCTACAAGAGTTTGTGTGATTGTGATCAGCCGAATGTGATGCATAGAAGCACATGTGGTCCTGATAGTTATCGAAGCGCTGAGATTTGTTCCTCAAAATTTGTGTACGAATTTGGCCCACATTTTCCGCAATGTGCTCGTTATGAAGAAACCTGGTTGCATCCCAGAGTAGACTTTAGTATAATCAACTGATTCACAGCATATTTAGTAGTGAATTAGAGGAAGATTATTATAATCTATATACTAATTAAAGCACTAAGGATTTCCCTTGAAAAAGAAATGTAAGTATTTTACTCAATCAAATTTCGTGATATGTGCTTTAAATAAAAGGTACAGGGACCTAGATGTGAAATAATTTGCTTTGATTTGACTAATTTTAGTTACACCCTAAAGTTTCAATAATGTCTTAAAATTAATAGAATGAACTCTTATCTGTCGTCACTTTGCATTACGTTGAATTCAACAACCACTAGGCTCCATGCAGTTTCTTGTTTCAGTCATTTTGATTTGCGAATAGCAGTATATCTAAACAAAGCAGACAACGTTTTATCGAGAGATTTTTAGGTTCGAAGATTAATGAGCATCTTCACATGCTGCAAGTGAAAGTTTATGACCACAATGCTCATCAACCGTCTCACATGTGTCTTTACAAAAATTACGTTCGTGATTATACTCCCTGTACAGTATTTGAGTAACTCCAGAGTGTGTGTATGTGCATGACTGTGTGTGCAGTTCCGTCCCTCACAGTAGAACACTTTCCGTTCACCAATCAGTCATATGATGACCCCTTCGACGCGTCTCGGTTTCCCGGTGGGCAACTGATCATTTGTTTTAGAATCTAGGCAGAAGATTAAAAAATCTAAAAACAGGCTTCTGTGTGTTTAAGCGCTGCGATCATGGGGGGTAGATGGAGAATTAAACTAAAACCACCTAAATAATCTATGTAGGTGGTGTTGATTAAACCCCAGTACTCTGGGGTTATTTACAGTCCACGACATCATAACTGTCTCCCATGAAGATGGCATGACTGATTGTTAACAAGCAATTTCAAATGAAAACCGCGCGTCAGAAGTTGTTGTGAATTCGTAATTTTTCATATTAAATTTGCGAATTACATTGGAGTATTAAATTTGAAGCACATAAAGTAAATACGTAGAAAACAAGATCTGTAAGTAATACAGTGTTTTTGAATATAGAAACTAGATTCATCGTCTTTTTCGTTTCCAGGGCTCTGAAATAATAGTGTTTCTGCCCCAAAATCGCCGTTTTCTCGTGCAGCATTACATAACTTTTTATCTACTGCGTAAGTGGTAGCGAGAAAGTAAAACTGCGTCTTAATGAGAAGGCGGCCAAGAGGGGGTGCTGCTTCACAAACTAATCAAGAAGTGCCCAATGACACAAAGAATAAATAACTAGAAAAAATGCACTTTAAATTAAAAAATACATTAAGGTAGTTAATTATGAATATTTTATTTAATTTTTACATTTCAAAATTTTAATTGAATGCGAAGTGCTAGGGAATTTCTATTTATTAGAAGTATTGGGAATTTAAAAAAAATATTGACATTGTATAAAGAATTGTATAGAACTAATACCTGGCACATCCTAGGAATGATATTTGACCCTAAACATTCACGAAAACATCATATCATTAATCTCAAAACCACTTGCAAATCAAGATTAAAAATTATGAAAAAGTTATCATAAAAAAGTGGGGTGATGAATCAAAGTGCCTCTTGAGAACTTAATCGACCTTGATCCAATCTAAAATCGATTATGGGCACAGTGTTGGCACACAGTTGGGTACAGTGCAGCTCCTAGATATTTAGTGCAACTTTTGCACCCAATAATCAACGCTGCATGCCACGTAAGACTCGGAGCTTTTATATCTAGCCCCTGCAATAGTCTTTTAGTGGACGCTGGACCAGCTAATACCATTGAACTTGAGAAACTATTACGTCTAAAATATGCGTATTCAAGACTCTGTTAATACAAATATCCCATCCAATAAATACATCAGCAGTCATTCTAAAACATAATCACGACGAATATATCAATTTCGTCCAGGTTTTGCAAGACTCCTTCGGGAAAGACTTCTTGAGTATGAAAAATATTTGATATTGAAAAACCATCTTTCCTCCCAAGACATCTACGCCCGGTTTCTCCATGGGAACCATTCACTCCGAACATAGATCTGGAATTAAACCAGTCTTCAATGCCAATGCTGACATCACGTTCTCTGAATGTTTACATTCATGAGAAACACGAAAATATCAAAAATGGCTTACCGATGGGTCCAAACGCGACGGGTAATCTGGATTATTTGCCTAAAAGGTCTAAAAAATTGTACTCTTCATATTGTACATGGAATGAGAGGAGGAGACCAAAAGAATGTCACAAAACAACGGCTATATTGAGGCAACTGTAAAGTGGGGACAAGACGGCAACGCTTGCAAAGACGGTCTAAAGGGCAGAAGGACGGGCGCGCTTACGTCCTGCATGTGTGTGTGTGTGTGTGTGTGTGTGTGTGTGTGTGTGTGTGTGTGTGTGTGTGCGGGATCTCCCGGCAGAGTGCACGCTGCGCCGCCGACAGCTTTCGGAAGCACAGCGCTGCCCCCGAGCTGCGTCCCCGCCCCGCCCCCGCTCCCGCGGGCCGCCCACCAACGCGCGGGCGGCTGCAGCGGGCTCCTCGTTTATCTTATTTCGGGCTCGATATTACATGGCGCATTCGAAAATTTTTCCCGTAAACAAAAGTTTAAGCGAAATGTTTTTGAAAGTTATAATAACCTAATTATATAGGAGAGTTTTCCAACGATGAAAAATATGGTGGGGAGGGGGGGAATATGCATGTTAAATATAATGGCTATGTTCGTTTTTAATTCCCTTCTCTGATACGTTTTTCCCCCGACGTTTGAAGCACGCCGAATGAAATATTTTTAATAAACGCTGTTATAATGATCGAGTTAATTAGCGGGGCGTTTGTGGGTGCGCGCTGTCTCCTGTGCCGCGCTGCAGAGTGCGCGCCAGCGCTTTGACAAAAACGCGCGGGGGCGGCGGGTGATGTGGCGGCGGCGGCGGCGCGGGGGGCGGCAGGCGCGCTGAACCGGCGACCTCGGCGACCGTGGCGCCGCCCGCGGCGATCGGGCAAGCTTGTGCGCGGGGGTGGGGGTGGGTGACGTGTGCTCGTCGTACGACTGGGCCGCTTCGCGTGGAAGGTGAGCAGATGTGGTCAAAGGGCAGAACGCGGCAGAGGTGGTGCAGGGTGAGTCACTCAGCTTTACTTAACCTCTCTGGGTGAAATCTGTGTCGCTCCTCTCCTAGTTGTGGGAAACTATTATCTGAAAAATACAGGAGAACCATATTCTACCTATCGGAATGTACTAAATATTACCATCTATTAACGAATACTCGACAAATTATTATAAATGGTAAATATGTGTCAATCAAATTGTTAATTGTATCTGAGGTCACTAATGACCAGGGTGTCGAAAAGCCAATTAGTACTAAATTATTTCTCCGATATAACACATGCAAAAGAACGATGGGCAAAATACTACATTTGCAAACGGGCAATTTGTTTCGCAATCGCTAGCCTATGCTGCATTGGCGCAATTTTTCTTTTTCAGGAAAGAATGGTCGAAAGGTGTGGTGGATGGACACAAAAGAGACTTGTGTCCGTCTTAAAACCGCACCTTAACCGAGGCCTTAAAATCGCACGAGATTATCGAGAGAATGGGATTGGGAGAAGCTTCTGCAAGCGTTTTGAGATTTTTTGGGCGTCCTTCGAAAAGGCAACGCCAGTGAGATTCCCACGCTATCACAAATGTTTTTAAGGATGCGTATAACCGAATGTGTATGCGTAAATAAGAAATTATTAGAAAGGAATATCAGAATAGAATCTCTTATTTGCTGAACACTCTGAAAATGGTGAAACTGAAATATCGAAGAGCCCATCAAGAAAATTATCAATGGTAAATCATTCTTATTTGGGTTGGTAATGAGCTAATATTTAATTTTCAATTCATATTTTGATGCCAAAGTTGTAAGTTATGTAATAAGTGCGCGAATTGCCTCGCGATATTATTATTATTATTATTATTATTATTATTATTATTATTGTCGTTTGCGCACGGTTTGTTAAAAAAATATCATTTTCAAAAACAACAAAGCGAAGAGTTAAGTGCTTATTCAACAAATATCGCTCTCTTACTAATTTGTATTGTAATTTTGTTATTATACACAAAAATTTACACGACATTTACTATAAAATATTTTATGTTCAATTGCATTACTGTGATTGCAAAGAGTTTCTAAATCGTTTGATCTGGACTGCAATAAAATGTCCTGTATTCACGAGTCCTGAAAAAATTGACATTTTCAAATAAATAAAATGTCACTGTTATGTTATTACAATGGAATGAAATCTAATAATACTGCGATTGAAAAGGCAGAAGCGTTTTCGGATGAGTAAAAATGATATTTTTCACGCGTATTGGCAACGAATTAATTTCGTTCATGTTTTCTTACATCCGTTTACGCAAGAAAATAATTGAAATCGCAATTCAGGTAGAGTCTGCTAGTAGTGATTTGATTGATCGTCATAGACAGGAAAAAGTTTAAGATATGTGATTTCTACAATCTCCAACGCCGATAGCTAATGATACTAGTAAAACGCACGGAACTTAAACATTCCTCATACAATATAGTTTTTGTCACCTGAATTAAAGTGATTTTGGAGGTGTGAAACGTTTTTGAAACATTGAGAGATTTCCAGAATATAAAACGCTCGATGCAGCCTATCGGAGTGTCTTACTTTGAGTGTGAGTCTCATTAGGCGAAATTCGGGGAGGAGACTTATCGATACGGTAGGGTTCGGAGCCAACACCCAAACGACCGATCAGAGCACACGCCGCTGGAATTGCCCTCCAGGTGTTGTCGTCTGATACGGCTCCGGTAAGAGAACTGTCGGGATGTAAACCTCATTACTCTCAATTTATGAACTTTCAATTGAAGTCAACCATTAGCAAACGCACTCGATTTTTGAAATTTATATACCGCAAAAGATGGGTGCTTATCATTTGTTAACAGTTAGTGTAAAGTATTTAAGAAAAATACTTTTAATGTAAACCAAGATATTTAAAAACAATTTATTCTTGACAATATCAAGCACATGTAAATTGAAAAGAACAACTCTGTGAGAAACTTTTGTAAGAGTTTATAAAAATGCATATGTTTCAACAATCTTATGTTATATTTTTATATAGAATTAGTGAACGTAATACCACTACGAAATATTTTATTTTGTAAAAGATAAATTGTGAAATGAAAGTATTTTCGGTTACAGAAATTCACATTCAACCCGATACCCCCTGCACGCAACGTAAGACTGGCAAGGATCGTCTGGTGCGCGCGGGGCGCGATGGCGCCGCTGCCCTGTCGCGCCAGCCAGGGAGGCGAGGCGTGGCACGCGGACATCGGGAGAGGGCGACCGGAGCAGATGCGGGCAGAGTGGGGGGGAGGACAAGAGAAAGCTGAAGGGATGTCGGAGGAAACAGTGAAGGGAGTGGAGAGCGAGTGGCGAATGTGACGGAGCTACGAGGCTGGAAGTCAGGCGGACGTGAAGAGTGGGTGAAGGAATGCTGAAAGCAGGTAGAAAGGGAGTGTGAGAGAGGGGCCGCGAAGTGAAAGTGGGCTCGTTGTATTTAAGCGAGGGGCGGAGGGGGTGAGAGTGTCGATGGAAGGGGAGGGGTGCGAGTCGGTGCAGAGGTCGCAGTGGGGCAGTG
>BOPP01000032.1:4295659-4308233 GCA_017312745.1 Gryllus bimaculatus
GCCGCCCCCGCTCCGCCCCCTGCTCCTGGCCATGGGCGGCGGCCGGGTTCCGGCGTGGGAGACACGGGCGCACCTTCATCGCTCTCCGCAGGACGAGGAAAGCAATTGTAAAATAGAACTACAGGCAAAAACACCAAACCTTTTTTCAAACAGAATAATTATAATTAATAGCTCAATATATTACGAACATAAACCTTTAATTATATCAAACAGTTTATAGACGATATTTGCGGCCAACAAAATTTATACAATATCTGAAGTAATAGATTTTCATAAATAAGTAAATCAACACAAATGGATGACAATCTACCCCTCAAACTAATTGATATTGTGAGAATGTATCTACATGGTATCAGATAAGGTTCCATAACTGAAGTTTCTGCGTTTAATTTATTACAATCAAACGCAATATACTTTGTAAAGCACATTATTTAAAAGCAGCAAGAGATCACGAAGTTCCGCGCAGCGGGCGAGTCGGGGTGCAACATTTCTGATATTCTTGGTACGTAAAGAAATGTCGGGAAATCGTGATGACTGTTTTTGTTAAAATATTTAATTTATTGTAGTAATAGAAAATTATTTTATTTGCTGTTCTTGAGAAGTGTACAGGCTTCGCTTTGAAAAAACATTTTGTCTGTTCTTCAAAAGCATATTTGCTGTTGCAAGATACTAGTTTTAACTAATTGTATCTTTTTAACTTGTACCATTTCTACAGTATGTCTCCAGGAGTATTTTAACAGTATCGTTTCCTTTAGATTTGTGGTTACTTCTTTCGATACTCAGAGGTGGAGGGGGAGGGGGAAAGAGAGAGATAGAGTAAGAGAGAGAGAGAGAGAGAGAGAGAGAGAGAGAGAGAAGAGGGAAATTTAAACTATGGAAATTATTTATTAAATTTGACACATCGTTGATTTATCGTCAATAACAATACAAAAACTAAATGTGACGTGTGGAAAATTTAAAATTCTGTCAAGTACAATACCTTCATTGGATACAAAAAGCTTCGTTTCTCATTTAGGACCCCCTGGAGGTACGGAAGGTGGACGAATTCCACGGGCGCAAACAATACTGCTTCCCAATTGAGAATGTATTCCTAGAACACAGCTTCTCTTAGGAAAATGAACATGTATAATGAATAACGCGACAAAATACTTTTCATTAATCGAGTGATAGATTAGCGATTCCGGGCACGTCAAATGATAGGTCAAGGGGGGAGGGGGAAGAATGAAGATCGTGCGTGGTGCTTTGCCGTTTGTTATGGTATTCCCTTCGGCATCCTCCAAGCATTGACCGCAGGAACCACGAAAAACTACCGATCAGAGCAGCCCACAGCGAGAATTCTCCTCCAGACAGCGACTGCATTCGAATTAGCTTGTCAAGGTAGTGTAGAACATCCTGCCACCGCCGGGACTCGAAGTGTAGGACCTCCTGGTCAGAGGCGCTAACCGGTGCTCTGGCGAGAGCGTGCTGATGGACGTGGAAAACAACTTGCGCCAACTGGACAACGCAGGCGGCCTGGCGGCCGCTCTTCGCTTGGGTCGACGGTCGCCCTCCGAGGTGTTGTGGAACCGAATCTCTCGAGCGAGGCAAAGGCGACGTGATTAGTGCTGCGCTCTTTCCTGCACGAGGCGGCCCTCGGCGTAGCACAGGTGCACTCGCTTGGGACTGCAGACAAGAGCGAGTAGTCGAACACCCAGCTCTGGACACTTCCCTTGTTCTCTCAGAAGAACATTATTGTGGGGGGAAATGTTTCGGGCTCTGGAGGTGTTTTATTCAAAATAGATTGGGGCGTTAAATTCAATTATTTGTCAAGAAGAAGATTATCGATTGTTCATAAAATGTTCATAAATTTATCCATATTACAAGTTTTTTCGTGAAAAACATGCTCGTGAGCCGGGAACCGGCACTAGGTGGAGAAAATATGGAATAATTTGAAGCCTATTGTACCCAGGGAATCGAGCGATAAGTGTAGCCCCCATAGAATAATAAAAAAATATCCAAGTTTCGAATCTTATAACGGACACATTAAATAATTCAAAATAAATGTGAGAAAAGCGTACAATATGAGAAAGACGGAAACAAATTATCAGAAAATGTTTCGGTTTTTTGTAATACATAAAGCAGTTCAGTCATTCTACGATCTGAATTGGCATTTGGTTATCTTTTTCAGAATGTTTGATAAAGCGTCAGCTGAGAATCGTATCACTCTCCTTTATTTGTGTAGCAAATACAAAAATTCTCTTAATTTTGACGCGTGCGTACGCACAATGTGCGTACGTACATATCCCTAGGCATTCACGTACAACTTGTCGGTGAAACGCGAGGTTTAAAGCAGCAGTTTGAAAAACCATTTGAATCGGTTTCTAGCAGATGTCTTTCACATGAGCCTCGCGGCAATACTGCAGAAAACAATGTTGAATTTCAATGGTACTCTGTAAGATAATGTGTAGTAGTAAGACACATATTATCATTTTATTTGTTCGTTATCTCTTATATAGAAACAATTAATACTCCATTTTTACGCTGCAAATCATTCATTCACGTTCTCTTTTAATATCTATACGTTCGCCGGGAGGTGAAGACATAATAGCTGACCTTGTGCATTACTATAGTCATGAAAAACACAAAAAATACTTTACAATTGAAGAATATTTAAAATTATTTGAACATGGAATACAATAAATATTTATTACTCGTAAGATAGGAACTTGGACTATTCGAATTTAATATCGCCTCCAGTAGAAAAAGATACACTGTAATGTTGCAAAAAATCGATCTCGAAAATTGACATGATTTTGATAAGCGTATTTGGAAACGCATACTGTGAAAAAGTGTTGTTTTTTTAGTCTATCCGGTCTGCAAGGTGGTTGTTGAAAACACACCAAGAAAAACACAACAAGGAAGCACAAAACATGGATTTTGGATACAATACGTACTCGATAAAGTAATTTATTACAAATAAGAACAAGAAAAAATAACATTTTCGGTATTAGGCCCATAAAACTGTTTCAGTCGAAATATTGGCACCTTTTCTGGCAGCGGTACATAACATTTTGTTTCTGTGAAGTAGATGCGGGAAAGTTAATATATGTTAATAATATTAGCTCAGCACCACGTATTTCTTTCGTCGATCATTTTTTCATTATCAACCCGCTTGTCGTTTTTGCTTACACGCTCTCGTGTTGCAGCAATCTCTGCAATTCTGTTGGTGCACATATTGCCTGAACGACGAGGAGAACCAGAAGAAAAGGTATGAGGAGACGAAGATAAGAAGAAGAAACCTATGAGAGAGAAGAGAAGACCTATGAGAGGAAGGAGGAGAAATGGGAGAAAAGAAGTAGAGAAGAATAGAAAGTAAATAAGAAATATGTAAAAAAAGGAGTAGAAGAAGAAGCAAATTTATTGGCTTACCCAATAATATGTGGTCTGATTTCACTTAATCATACGTTCTGCGTATACTAATTTATAGCTTATGAAGCTCCGCTACGGCGAAATTCCGAATGTACACTGTTGTTTTTGCAAACTATGATTTTGCCGACAATTTACTAATTGAAAAGAGAAGAGGGAACTGAGATGTACAGAAAAAGATGCTGAGAGCAAAAGACATGAAAAGTTCGAAAAGATTCGAGATTGTACCTCTTTCAATTCAGGGGATTGTCCTTCGTTTTTGGATGAAAATTGGCGGCGAATTTTACATCTGTTATTTTGTGAATATTAATCGGCGGCAGAGGTTGAGGCAGCAGAGAGTGGTAGAGGAGGGAGAGGGAAGAGTCAGCAGGGGACGGAGGAGGAGGGTGGAGGGGGGCAGGTGGCACGCGAGGCCCCGCATGCTCTGCGACGTGACTGCAGGAGCCCAATTATTGGAAAGAAAGGACTACAGAGTTCAACTCTTCAAAGCTTAAAAGTAGGTAGGAAGATTTAAAAAAAGATTCGAAACGTGCGAAAAATTGCAAAGGTCCCAACACTTAAACGACAAAAACGCAAAACTGAGTTTTAAAATTTTGTTCACGTCGTGGAATGAAATATTCGAATGTCCTTATTCTAATTGTTTCGTCACGGTTGTTAAGGCAATATCGCATTGTGAGCATTGATTGCGTCTGCCCTCCCAAGCCTTCGCAGTTCGATTCCCTGCACGGATCTCCGCTGCGCTGCGCCTTGCGGGGGCGGCGCGGGGGCCCTGGCGCAAGGGCGGCGGGCGAGGCGGAGGCCGAAGGGCGCAGAGGATGTGCAGGCCGCGATGGCCGACGGGGCGAGGGGTTGTTGGGGCGGAGGGCGGGCAGGAAAGGAAAATGAAGGGAGGGAACGAGTGAAACTAGAGATTGGTGAAGTGAAGACAGATGAGAGAGCTGTGGGCGCGCCGACCAGAGGCAGAGACAAACGCGGGACAGCAGGTGGGACAGGGACAATGGGCTGATAGAGAGGACACGTGTGGGGGGCGTGGGTGAAGGCAGGCGAGGAACAACGTGGTTGTGCAGGGCGAGATGGCGGCTGGGGTGATGGGATAGAGGTGGGAATTCGTGCGAAATGAGTGATCGTGCAGTAGAGGAGGAGGGAATTGGCGAGAGAGAGAGGACTGGCGGTGTTTGAGGTAGAAAAGTGTGAGAGATTGAACGTGCCGGACGGACACAGGTGCTGGGTGCTACGCGGCGCGAAAGTGAATTCAATGATTGATTATTTAATGTTTCACTTGGTCCTTTGTCGCGTAAGTGTAATACATGCAATATCCCCAGAGGCGGAGGGTTCAACCCCCGCTGGAACGTTCGACGGCGTCTGAGGTATCTCCCCCAATGCGGATAAGCTCCAAGCCAGCTTCTGGCCTCCCGACATTATGCGCATGCGTAGTACTTATAAGTGAATGGGTCCAAGAGCAGAGACTTCAACACGGAAGAGAAAGGAACGATCGCGCGCAGACCGTGGCCCATCTGTTACGCTACTGTTCCAGTAAATGTCTTATATTGATGAGAAAAACCATTGAAAACTACCGATGGTAGCAGCGGGCAGCCCGCTGGGTTGAATTCGACAAAGCTCTGTAGCTAGCGTCGAAATCCGCCACTAGCGGAACTCTGACCCGTGCAGTATCCGCACAGCGATGCTCCGGAGGCGACGGGAAGCTGCTGTGTTGCGAGAAATGCAGACGGAGCGGCGAACAGCCCGAGCGCAGGCGCGGTGGGCGAAGCGCCAGGGGAGGTGAAGTGGGAAGGATCGAGGGCGAAGGCAGAGACGACCAGTGCGAGGCGAGGCGAGGCGAACGTTCTGGTAAAGTGAAAGGGCGGGCGAGGACAGAGGACAGCTGGGGGCAAAGAGCGGGAGTAAGAAAACTGGTAGGGCGAGAAATTGGACAGAGGAAGGGCAAGGCGACAGGGTTTCTTAAAAGAGATGACGGACGGAGATCAACGGAGGGACGGAGTGTGGAATTGGTCGAAGGAGCAGAGAAGTTAGAGGAGGTTGCGTCACACTACTGAAACGGGCTTCGGAGCGAGTGTAATCTTTTCGAGGTAAAGGTAAAGCTACCCTCTGCATACTCTACGTGACACAAGGGGAATGAGAGAGTAGGGCTCCGTCTATTCGTTGCCGCATTATTGCATAAAACTTAATAATTAGTTTTAGTTTCTGTCCCAAATCAGTTGAATTTTCAAGCAATATGATTTAAAATGAAGTCCAGAAAAAAGTAATAACACTCAGGTTATCTTGGTCTCATAAAAAAATTAACGACTGTGTGTATTGAATGTAGAATGCAAGAAATATATTGTTCTGTGAAATTCATTTTCATTTAGCACCCCCTGCGGAAGGAAAACCAGGATGAATTTCGGTTCTGCCTTTAAGTTAATGAAAAATATGACATTCAAATCCGGTAACTTCTATTTCTTCTTGCAACTATGAAAATGAGTTTCTGCTCAGAACGAAGTGTTATCTTTTTAAGAAACGTTCACTTATTTTGCTTCATATGCCTAACAAATAAAAATTTCCTGACGTTTAAGCAATAATAATTAAATTCAGTACATGTAACATATTACGTTTAAATAAAGTTTCTTATTCATATTCATGTCATCCTAAGAGAACCTCATTTTTCCCTTAGATTTTTTTCAAATAGTTAACATTTGAAAAAACCATTAACATGTCAAAATATTGGAAAAAAAATTGCGGGTTACAAAATACATCATTAAAAATGTTACGAGCAATAAAACTTACGGTCAAAATTACCTCGGCCAGGAAAAGGAAATAGTGCTTTTGACTAAATAAATAAACTAAATGAAAGAGGGTGAGTATACAATTTGCATCAAACTGTTAATACGCTAACACAATACGTAACGAAACAAAACATCTAGTAGTCGACGCCTGCAGTACAGCGCTCTCAACGAACCTACGTCCAATTCGTCACGTCGGTACCACACAAAAATGTTCGGGCCGCGTCAAAAATCGCGTGTTGCTTGTTATTGCGCCAGCAGCTAATTACCGGGACGACGTCTCGAAACACAATTGCTTGTTGTTGCTCTTATGTGAGGAGGAGGGTGTGTATCCACCGTTAGAACAACAGGGCAGACCAGCTGGCCGCTTCGCATATATTACACTAACATAATAGCGCGGCGCCGGGCGGCCTCCTCGGGGGGCGGGGCGGGAGAGATGGGGGTTATTAATTATTTGTCAAGAAGACCGATTATAGATTGTTTCATAAAATGTTCATAATTAAAGTCCATATAAGTTTTTTTTCGTGAAAAACATGCCTCGTGAGCCGGGGAAACGGCAACTAAGGTGGGAGAAAATAACTGGAATAATTTGAAAGCCCTATTTGGTTACCCCAGGAATCGAGGATAAGTATTAGCCATAGAAATAAAATAAAAAAAATATCCAAGTTTCCCGAATCTTATAAGGACACAATTAAATAATTTCAAAATAATTGTGGAGAAAAGCGTTAAAACAATATGAGAAGAGTACGGAAACAATTAAATAAGAATGTTTCGGTTTTTTTGTATATCATAGAAGCAGTTCAAAGTCCATTCCTTAATCGATTCTGAATTTGGCATTTGGGGTTTATATTTTTCAGAATGTTTTGATAAAGCGTCAGCTGAGAATTTGTATCATCCTCCTTAAATTTGTGTAAGCAAAATAAAAAATTCCTCTTTAATTTTGAACGCGTGCGTACGCCCAAATGTTGCCGTACGGTACAGCTATCAGGCTCAGTAAAACGTGTCGGATGAAACGCGAGGTTTTAAAGCACCAGTTTTGAAAAACATTTTAATCGGTTCTAGCAGATGTCTTTCACATAGCTCGGGGCAATATGAGAAAACAATGGTTTGAATTTCATGGTAATCTGTAGATAATGTGTAGTTAGTAGACAAATATATCATTTTATTTGTTCATATATCTCTTATATAGAACAATTAATACTCCATTTTACGCTGAAAATCTCCCAATAAACTTTTGTTTTAATATCTATAGTTCGCCGAGAAAGGGGGGTTGAAGATAATAGTCTGACCTGCATTACTTAGCTCATGAAACCCAAAAATCTTTACATTGAAGATATTTAAAATTATTTGAACATGGAATACTAATAATATTTATTTATGCGTAAATAGGAATTGATCTATCGAATTTAATACGCCTCCAGTAGAGAAAGATACACTGTAGATGTTGCAAAAATCGATCTCGAAAATTGACATGATTTTTTGATAAGCGTATTTGGAACCGAAACTGTGAAAAAGTGTTGTTTTTTTTAGTCCTATACGGTCTGCAAGTGTGTTGAAACCCCCCAAAAAAACATCAACAAGGAAGACAAACATGGATTTGATACAATAGTATCCGATAAGTAATTAATTACAAATAAGAACAAGAAAAAATACCTTTCGGTTTAGGCATAAAACTGTTTCAGTCGAAATTTGCACCTTTTTGGCAGGGTACATAATTTTGTTTCTCTGTGAAGTGATTGCGCAGAAAGTTAAAATATGTTATAATATAAGCTCAGCACCAGTATTTTTGTTCGTCATGCATTTTTCATTAATCAACCCGTTGTCTTTTGTTGCTTTTACCAGCTCTGTGTTGCCTTGGCATATCTTCCTGGCCAATTCTGTGGTGCATATTGCCTTGAACGACCGAGAGAACAGAAGAAAAGGTATGCAGGAGACGAGATAAGTAAGTACAGACTATGAGAGAGAGAGAAGACCTATAGAGGAAGGAGTGATAGAATGGAGGAAAGAGTAGAGAAGAATAGAAAGTAATAAGAATTATGTAAAAAGGAGTAGAAGAAGAATCAATTTTTGGCGTACCAATAAATGTGGTTGATTTCACTTATCATAGTTTGCGTATACTAATTTATAGCTTGAAGCTCCCCGTACGGCGAAAATCGAATGTACTGTGTGTTTTTGCAACTATGATTTTTGCCGACAATTATACTTGAAAGAGAGAGGACTGAGAAAATTACAGAAAAAGATGATGAGAGCAAAGATGAAAGTTCGAAGATTCGAGATTGTAGCCTCTGTTCAATTCAGGGATGCGAATTTTACATCTGTTTTTTGTGAATAATAATTCGGCGGTGAGGTGAGGCGGCAGAGGAGTGGTAGAGGAGGGAGAGGAAAGAGTCAGCAGGGGACGGAGGAGGGGTGGAGGGGGGCAGCCGAGTGGGTGGGGGGAGGTGGCACGCCCGAGCTCGAGCTGCTGCGAGGTGATGAGAGCCCAATTATTGAATGAAAGGATACAGAGGTCAAATCTTCAAAGCTATTAATAGTAGGTAGGGAAGATTTAAAAAACGATTCGAACGTGCGAAAATATGCAAAGGTCAGAACATTAACGAAACGCAAATGAGTTTTTAAAATTTGTTCAGTCTGGATGAAGATTCGAATTCTTATTGCTATTTTTCGTCACGGTTTGTTAAGCGCATATGGCATTGGTGAGCATTGTTGGTCTGCCCTCCCAAGCCTTTCGCAGTCGATTCCTGCACGGATTCGGCGCCGCCTTGCGGGGCGGGCGCGGGGGCCTGGCGTAAGGCGGCGGGAGGCGGAGGCCTAAGGGGAGAGCATGTGCAGGCCTGCGATGGCGACGGGGCGGGGGTGTTGTTGGGGCGGAGGGCGGGAGGAGAGGAAAATGAGGGAGGGAACGAGTGAACCTAGAGATTGGTGAAGTGAAAGCAGATGAGAGGCTGCGCGGCGAATCAGAGGCAGAGACAAACGAGGAATAGCAGGTGGGACGGATACAATGGGCTGATAGAGAGGACATCGTGTGGGGGGGGGCGTGGGTTAAAGGCAGGCGAGGAACAACGGTGGTTGTGCCAAGGGCGAGCATGGCGGCTGGGTGATGGGATAGAGGTTGGGAGTTGTAAGCGATGAGTGATCTGGCTAGTATGAGGAGGAGGGAATGCGAGAGAGAGAGGGACTGGCGTCTTGTTTGAGGTATGAAGTTGTGTAGAGATTGAACGTGCTGGAACAGGACACAGTGTGCTGGGTGCTAAGCGACGCAGCGAAAGTGAAAATTCTCATGATTGATTACTTAATATGTTTCACTGGTCTTTTGCTGTGACGTATATATACATGCTACCCCAGGAGCGAGGGTTCAACACCCCGCCGGCGAACGTTGACGTCGTATGAGGTATCTCCGCTCCCAATGCGGATAAGCTTCCAAGCCAGCTTCTGGCTCTCCGACATTATGACGCATGGTAAGTACTTAATAAGTGAATGATGGGTCCCAAGAGCAGAGAGGACTCAACACCGAAGAGAAAGAAGATCAGGCGCAAGACCTAGTGGCCCATCGTTATCCGCTTTTACTGTTCCTGCAGCGATCACTTAATGTTTATATTGATGAGAAAAAATACATTGAAAAACGTTACAGTCTAATAGGTAGCAGGCGGGCAGATCCGCTGGCAGCTTGAATTCGACAAAGCTCTGTAGGCTAGCGTCGAAATCGCGACCTAGCGGCAAATCTCGAGCCCGTGCCAGTATCGCCAGCGAGTGATCTCGGAGCGACGGAAGCTGCTGGTGTTGCGAGAAATGCAGACGGAGCGGCGAACAGCTCCGAGCGCAGGCGGTGGCGAAGCGCAGGGATGTGAAGTGGAAGCGATGTGGCGAAGCAGAGAACCGACCAGATGCGATGCGAGGCGAAAGCGCGATTAACTGTAGAAGTGAAAGGACGGGCGAGGAAACAGAAGCAAAGCTGGAGGCAAAGACAGATGAGTAAGGAAAACTGGTAGGTGATAGAATGGACAGAGAAGGCAAGGCGACAGAAGAGTCTTAAAAGAAGAATGTACGGACGGAGATAACGGAGGACGGAGTGTGGATTGGTCGAAGGAGACAGAGAAGTTAGAGGAGAGGTTGCGAGCAATACTGAAAGAGGCTCAGGAAGTCGAGTGTAATCTTTCGAGTAAGTTAAAGACTACCTCTCCTGCCATACCTAACGTGACAAGGAAGGATAGAGAGCTAGTGGCTCCGTCGATATTCGTAAATGCCGAAATATATTGGCAATAAAAAGTTAATAAATTAAAGTTTTTAGTTTATGTCCAAATCAGTGATTTCAAGCAATGATGATTTAAAATGAGTACCAAGAAAAAGAGTATAACACGTCAGGTATCCTTGAGTACTCATAAATATTAACGACTGTGTGATATTGAAAATGATAAAATGCAGAAAATATATTGTTTCTGTGAAATTCATTATTCATTTAGAACCCCAGCGAAGGAAACCAGAGAATGAATCGTTCTGCTTTGAAGTTTAATGAAAAAATATGAATTCAAATCCACAGGTAACTTCTCTTTCTTCTTGCTGAAGATATGAAAATTGAGTTTCTTCTCAGTAACGACAGAGTTGTATATCTTTGTCAATTTTAAGAAACGTATCAACACCAACAACCACTATTATTTTGCTTATATTCTATTATAGCTATCATAATAAAAGGTAATATACCATGATTCATAGAGTCTTAATCCAAGCAATAATAATAATTCAGCTACACGGTGTTCTTTAATTACATAAATATATAATGGTTTTATAAATATATTTGAAAAAATTTATATTATTCATATACATAGGGAGTAAAATGCACTGAGAGTATTAACTATTTCGCGCCATTAGACTATTTTTAATCATATGTATAAATTTGAAAATACACATAACAGGTTATAATATTTGGAAAAAATGTGTTGACTGGGTTACAAACTACATCATTAAAAGATAGTTACTAGCATTAATAACTTACTGGTCAATTACAGCTCATCGGAATGTATAGAATAGTTGTTTTAGACTAAATAGTAACCATATGAGAAGGAGGAGATATAATATATGTTTCAGTCAACTGTTAATACGCGTAACCATACGTAACGGTATATAAAAAAACGTATAAGATAGTATGACGCCGTTGCGAGGTAGAGGCTAGTATAGGAATATGCGTCTTCAGAAGAACAGCATTTAATTTCATCAGTTTCAAGAAAATAGAGTTCCTGATTTGGGATATGATCCTAACCATAGTTTTTTTCATACTTAAAGGACTAAGTACGAGACCCTGGTTTAGAGATCAGCTTCCGTCAGGGGTGCTGAATGTAAATTGAATTAACAACAGATACGAAATAATTGTTATCTTGCTTATTCGTATCATTGCGCAGAAAGAGAATCACACTTTAGATGAGACCAAATAACCGAGTGTATTACTTTTTTTCTGGACTTCATTTTAATTCATCTTATGTCCAATTTAAGATACACGTTTCCCAGCTGAGCTTGTGGTGACATGAACATTAAATAATTATAGTTTTCTGATAATGCGGACGAATAGACGGGAGTATATCATTCCTTGTGTAGTAGAGTATGCAGAGGGTAAGCTTACTTTACCCGAAGATTAACCGATCCGAAGCCGTTTTCAAGTAGTGTGCGACTCCCTACTTCTTGCCCCTTAAAATAAATCCGTTCGTTGTTCGGTATTCTTTAGAACCTGTCGTGATTTCGTCATTTCTCGACTGAAGTTTTCCCTAGCTTATGTGTTCGTTGCTTTCACTTTCAGAAAAGTGCTCGGGGCCAATGGGGTTGGCTGGCACGTCTTCCTACTGGCTGCAGGTGGTGGGTGTTCACGTCCGTTGATTTTGCAAGACTAGGCATTAAGATGTGTGGATACGCCGGTAGTGAGGGCGGATGGCAGGAGGGCGATTCAACGGTGCGCTTAGGTATTCAAAGGTTTTATAGAAATTTACCTGAAGTAGGAACAGAGTGGGAGGCTGAGCGCGTGTTTCTTCGTGTGAGTCATGTCTGGACACCAACTAAGTATAGTAGGCATGTGGGAGGGCTTCAGCGAACAAAATGTTCGGCGCGTAAATCGTCGTGTTGCTTGTTATTGGCCAGCAGCTAATTACCGGGACGACGTCTCGAAACACAATTGTTTTTTTTTCTTGTTGTTGCTCTTATGTGAGGAGGAAGGGTGGTGTATCCACCGTTAGAAAACAGGGCAGACTAGCTGGCCGCTTCGCATATATTACTAACATAATAGCTGCGGCGCCGGGCGGCCTCCTGCGGGGGGCGGGGCGGGTGGCGGGGCGGGGGGGGGGGAGGGGCGAAAACTGCTCGCTCGCAGGATGGTCCCGCCGCCGACGGGGCCGCACGGGGGTGGGGGGATA
>BOPP01000032.1:4324577-4334647 GCA_017312745.1 Gryllus bimaculatus
CGCCCTGGCACCTGGCCCCTCCGCCCGCCCCCACGGCCCACCATCCGCGCCGCAGGCCCGTCGTCCCGGGAAGACAAACTGCCGCGCGCCGGTTGACAGTAAAATGTTGGCATTTAGGACCGCACTTATACTTTGCGAGCGGAGATATATTGCAGTTTTAAAGGAACGTAATTTCTTAATACGAAAATAATGCAAGAAATGGCGCTATTAAAAGGGCTCGCGGAGCGATCTCGTGCCGGCGCAGGTAGACTCAGGGCTGTGGCCAGACCTCGGCCCACGCGCCTGGCTAAGTGGCGCCCCCAACCACGGCGATTACGGCGCCGCCAATTGTTTTTTGGGGCGGAGGGCCGTGCTTTATGGACGGGGCCTGGCTTTGCTGCGCTAGGGGGCGCTTCGGGTGTTGTGCTTTGGACGGCGGTGGGATGGAGGGATGAAGGATTTCTCGGCCCTTGGTCGTGAGACATGAAAATTTGTTGTGTATCGGACGATCGGTAAAGACATGATTCATGCAATGGGGTGAGATGATGAATTTAAACAACAAATAAAAATACTGTCATTCAAATGCTTATATAATTGAACATACAAGTGTGTTGTAGAAGATAGCGTCTTAAAGAAAATAAATTAAGGGATAAATATCTTAAATATTTTATAAATGAAGTATAAAACAGCAAATTGCTTGAAATTATGATAATTACAAATTCAAAATATATCTTCTCTTAATTGAAACTAATGTCGAAACATGTTTATATCTTTACACCTTAGGCTTTCATCATATCATTACTTCTGGAGGTCATTATTATGGGTAGTTCTTTCTTACACGAAAAGTACATTTTTTTATTAGTAGGGAAAGGCTTTTTTGGTTATAACAAGTAAAATATGTTCAATTAAAATGCTTGATAGTTGGATAATTGATAAAAATTTCTGCCTACAAGCACTTCCAATTTTCAACACTCAACGTATCTCAATGAATTTATTATTTTCCGGGGCTTCAACTGCCCCGGGTCATTGACCACGTTTTTGTGACGGGGTGTGGTTGCGGGGTTTTCGCAATCCCCAGCGGAGGGCCGCTTCAGTCAGGACGAGCTCTGCTTTCGAGCGGTCTCCCGTGTGCAAGGACAAGGAAGAGGAAGGAAAGATCGCGCGCAGTCCGTGGCCCGTTTGTGAGGGCATTGCTCCGGCATTCGCCTTGCGATGATCAAAGTAACCTCATAATACGGACCGCTCGCTAGAATTGTCCTCCAGGTATCGGCTGAAACGCTCAGCCAAAGAGGAGCAGATGTACAAATGTTTTACTAATTCAGAAGTCATTGAACACTCGCCTTCACTACAACATACTAGTATTTTATGAAATATAAATCACGTCGTTAGTACATACAAAGTTGTTTCCGTGGGACTAGCGCATGTCGACAATCTTAATGCATAGCCAGGCAGGGATCGGTGGGTGGGGATAAGGCGGCCATACCCAACGTGTTTGAAATCAAATTTATTTAAATCGAGTACCACATATTTATTGCATAACATTTTGAAGGAGCAATCCCATTAGATCTGAGAGGCCTGAATTTCGTTACTAGGGTCCGAACTTTGGGACAATGGCACAGGGGTATATGATTGTCGGCGGTGTGCAGGCAGCTCGATCAAAGAAAGGCCTGCGATGATATACGTCACATTTCGATCGAATAATGTGCACGCATGGGCTCTAGGAAATACGACTACGTGGTTACAATTACTTCTGTTTCACAAACATCCCTTCAGCCTGGATTCCGAGAACGCGGTTTCCGAGAAGCAGAAGGTCAGGCGGACAATTTACGGCGGAAGTCCGGGTCATAGAAGCGCAGTACTGCATTGCTTTGTTCTCAGAAAGGCGATTCCTGGCATTTATGTACATGCACATGCAAACTACTGGAGATGCAGCTATGCAGTGAGGTATTGCCTTAGGCCGTGTAAGTATAATTAAATGAAACGAAATATACAAGAAACGTGAAACAATAGTACATTATATCAAATGTAAAATATGTATATAAAAAAGTAATATTTGTAAATTAAAAACGGTTTAGCCAATTGAAAATGTCTTGCAACCTCGAAAAACAGTGATTGAAAGCAAACATATTGTGGCTATAAAAATGTATTTGCATTAGATTTGAATGGCGAGATGCTATTAAGCAATGACTCAATTCCTCACTCTTTTGCACTCCAAAGCCTTCAAAAGAACAGGATGGTCTGAATGGTTTGTGCACATGATTAGAACAATGACTTGGGAATGAATTTGGGTCTATGGTTTTTCTCACTTTCTATCCTAAATTTGGGTCATGATTTCATTTTTGCAATGTTCAGCCATAATCTATAATTCTTGTGACAAGTGTAGTCAGCGAAAACGGTTAATTTGGCCAAAGGAATCAGAAACGAGAACATTTCTAGACGTCGGTTTTCGCCGAATGGTGGTTTTGAATCTCCTCCAAACGAAGGACCTAATTGGTCTGTCTGTATGAGTACTTTGTAATGGAGAACAGCATGCAATAATATTCACGTACTCAATTTTCGGTATGGGAGAAATACGTGCATTTGTGTAAAAAACTGCAGGTTCGTCTGTAGCTTCTGAAAATAACTGACGTTTAATAATCCAATGTGGTAAATTACGTAATATAAAACCCCATTCAATTGTTTTTTAACTTTTTGTCCGTCTCTCCAGGCTAATCTCGTGATTGGTGTTTTGGTGAGGTTTTCACTTGAACATTAGAGTACTTTGTTTGGTTTATTTTTGGCTACTTTCTTCCAAATAATTGTTTTATTATAAAAATAAACATACTTATTTGATTTTATGGATGAGTATACAGTTTTATTTCAATATTAATAAAGTTGTGTATGCGTGACCTTCAAAATAAGAGGAGAGATTCCGTGTGTATGAAAGAATACAATCCCCGTTTTCTCTTTCTGACTGCTTAAAGCAAAATTTAAATTTACATGCATTAAAAAATACATATAATGTACCAAAGTGAACAAGATATCTCTAACTCCATAATATTTTCTAGAAAACGATTTTTTTCATTCCAATGGTGCAATTATGTCTTGAGTACCTGAAAGTCACAATTGTTGGAAGTTTGCCGGGAAACTAAACGAATGCCTATGTTTACAGCTGCCTCTAAGAATGACGGTCGTGACGGACATTGCGGGCGGTGCTGACGAGATAGGGAAGGGTGGGCAGGGCGGGCGAGACTAGGAACGCACTACAGATATAGTTCATTATTTTTACTTTCTCGCGAACTATTTACGTAGTATGGAGAAAATATTGTTAGTCTGCGGCAAAAATCGGACATTTATTCGACAGAAAAACTCGTACTGTTAGGCCTCGAATGGAAAAAGTAAATAAATAGTGTTACTAATGTAGTAAATTTCTTTTTTAAAATGTTGTGTAGTCAAAATCTAGGTTTTATGCATCAATAAACAGAAAAAAATTTGTCGAGAAAACGTCTGATCGTCTATGGTCAACGTTAGACCCTAAACATTGAGACCATTTCCTCCAAAATCGATATTCCCCAATTGATCTGGCTGAACACGTCGCCCTGGAAGTTTGAAACGGAAACTTTAGTTTTGTAGCAATACTGAACATGAAACATTAACATTTTCAAAATGTTTTCAAAATGGCTGCAAATTTTTATGTTTTTGATTTGAATACAGCGAAAGATGTCTACAAATGTCACAGGTCTAATTTTGTTGAATACTCAGAATTTTCAAAAATTGAAAAAAGGTACAAATAATGCGAGAAAGTATGTGCAGTTGTGAGCATCACTAGGTCTGTATAAAACGTTATTGTTAGAAATAGGGAACCGGACTACGCGGAGTAGTAGAACAGGCAAGAAGTCGTCGTTGTCAGACGAAGTCACGAAAGTTAAGAAAATTCAAGACACCACATATTCGTGGTAGGGTGACTGTCTGGGAACTCCGTTTACTTACGGCGCCGAGCCCCTGTCCATCGACTGACTGCGACGTTACGACAATAATGAACTTAACGGAGGATTATCCCAATGCTCAAAAAGAGGTAAAGAAACGTGTGGCGTAAGAGACAACAAATGAAAAAATAATTATTTATAATACGAGTGTCAGAATTGTTAATGTTTCTCATGAGGCCGACAGTCCGAGTGGTGCAATCCTAGGAGAAAAATAAAATCACTTTTACCACGAGTGTCATACACGGCCTTACTCACTTTCATTTTATTTTTATTCAAGTATTTTAATCACTTAAGGATACAAGAAGGCTAGTAGTAGCGTTCAGAGGAAATTATTTTGTTTTCTTTGTTGGTTTCAGAGATTTATTTGAGCACATGAGCATCGACTTACTTTGACCGCTAGTGCTAAAGCGTGCCACGCATGCCCTGAGAGAACAGCTTCAACTAGTGTCTGCATAAAAAGCCGAGTCCGGGCGTGCAGCCAGGCTTGCGCACCCCTGCGCGCCCTGCCGCCCAAAGCGCCCCGCCCACGCGCTACCTTGAGGGCGGCGCCGCCAGCGCGCCCAGCCTTTGCCCCGCCGCGGCTTTAATAAGGGATTATATGTTGTATTTTTATTCCTTTGATGTCTCGCGGGTAAAAATAGCTTTGAAACCGAAAATTAAATGAAAGTTGTGATCTCTTTCTTCTGTCTCGCCTTTCGGATCATCTCGCGCGCGCGGGCGCAGTCCGAATTGCGGCGTCTCTCTTTCTTTGGCGCTTCCCGGGCGGCATTCAATTACCTTCTCCATCCAGCAGCCCGATTATTAGCTTTTGCCCTTTTAAGCAATGGTTTTGGCACGCGGGACACGAGAGTTAGCAGTTAGTTGGGGGGATATGAATAAACTTTGCTTCTGTGCGAATTCGTAGCCGCGGAACAAGATGTTTTCTCAAACAGCTTCTGAAGGCTACGAGGGATATTTGGAGAGATGAAATGCATTAAATATTTCCTGTCTGAAAATGTAACACGGGAGCATGTTTTATGCTTCCTCCTAGTGCCGCTTACAAAATGTATATGTTTAGTTCGGGATACAATGAGCCTTTAATAGAGGTCGTTCGATCGTTCATCCACTAAACATCATTCGCATCATTTAATACAGTGTTTGTTCAGTGATATTTCATAAATTGAATTTTTCGACAAATTACAAAGCATGTATTCAACATCAGCGTATTAATTGCTTTGGAAAGTTGCGACTTAGGAGGAAAAGGCATATTGACACAAACATGACATTTTTTAACATATCTGCTGTTTGCAGCAGAACAGTGCAGTCTCGTGTTCAGAACACTTTTTTTTTAGCTGAAGCTGTGTTAAGTGTTTTTATAAAGCTTTTGCTGAGAAGGCCTGTCGTTATCACGAGTGGATAGGTTTTTAAAGCGTTTAATTTCCAAATATGTCTGACTTCATAAGATAGATTTTTATATTTCGATTTTTTTTCTATTTATTTCTATGGTATGATGGTACTGTTATCACTGTTATTAGTATTTCTTTCTTCTTTTATCTAAAAGGAATACATTGTCTACTGTGATTGTCGGTATGGTCAGTGTTTTCTACTTGAAAGGAGAGTGGAACTTGATTCCAAGTTTGGAGCCGAATACTTATAATGTGGTGGTATTGCTTCATCCAAAAAAATATGCTCTATTGCGATTGCCTTATATACTATTTTCGCAACTACATTATCCATAGTTTCTCCTCCACTTTTTATTATTATTATATTAATATTATCAATATTATCAATATTATTAATATTATTATTATTTTCTTTAGGTTTATGTAACCTAAATAAATATATGTCTTGGTAATGATTCTAATGAATAATGTTTAAGTGATACAATGAAATACGTTTTGCAGCATCACCTCTGTAAAACAAGGATCTCCAAAAAAGTTGAATAAAAATACCTCTGTACAATTTATTCAAATATACCTTTGAATATAATTTATATAATTTTACGTCAAAGCTAGTAGTACTATGAGCATGCACATATTTTTTGCACCGCTGTTTTAATGTTTAAGTAACTAGGATTAACTACTGCCTGGACAGACAAAATACCTTGCCCCATGTACTGAGCCACCAGCAGTGACTTGTACAGAGCTACTCAATTCGTCATAATCGCGTTCTTTCTCCTTTTGTCACGAGTTCAGATTTGTAGGTTTTATACCATATTTGTGAATACATATGAGAACTCTCACCAAAACTTTGTGAACAATAGGAGCTTTGAAAGCCCTTCGTATTAAATTGCAAAATATTACCAATCATATTAATCATTAATGAAAATTCAATTTTATTGTTAGAGGTTATATTACATATTCGACATTTTAAAAGTTGAAAGAAAATCATGAAATTCACCTTGATAGTTACTAATAGTAGTTTCTGACAGCACACTTACAAGTGAGGAAATTGCTGCATAGCAAATGTTGCACAGCATAGCAAAGCAAATGTCGGTTCTAATATTTCAGCTAGTCATTAATTTTTTGTCGCATCATACAGACGTTTTTCACTTCGCGGCACATTTGCTAATATGATTTATAATTGTGTCTCTAACGATTTTGTTACGTATATTTAATATATTTCATTAACACAATATTTTAATTCAATCAACTAAAATGTAATTAGATTACACTGAATACATCCCCGTTATTATCGTCCTCTTCTTTTGCGAATCTAGAGACATCAACCGCATCATTAGCCCTGAACCAGATCGCAATTAATTCTCATCTTTATGTAGCGTCTCTGGATATATCCCAAGCTTTCGCTTTCTCCCACTCCAGCAGTAACGCAAGGTCTGTCAGGTAGGCTGCGCGAGAATGTAGCGCTAAGAGCAGCACTCGCACCCTGTGAGGGCTGCTTCGCCAGCTGGAAGGCAACCGGCGCTTCGGGCTGGCTCGCAGGGGCCAGCTTCTCAGCGCGGGACCGCCTCCGCCCCCACTTCCCCTAAATGAAGGGGACGGGGGTGGATGCCAGGACAACTGGGGGCCGCCCGGCAGAATACTCTTAGGTGCTCGCACCCCCCCCTCCGAATCCTTATTGCGTGCATTTGGCACAGGCAATGTGAATGACTGACAAGAAAACTGCGCATCTGGGCGGGAGATTCCAATTCCTCGTGAAGGGCGAAGTCCCACCCACGCCCATCTGGGTTTCAAAGTCGCTCTGCTATTCTCATTAGGGAGGGACATCGATGTCGAGGTTTTGTGATCGAGGTTTTACTTTTCCGATGTTTTGTTTTTTTAATTCCAAGATCACAATACTGTAAAAGTTAAAATATGAAATAATAACTGATAGTAACACTGTTATTCATGTGTTGGATCCAAAATACCCATGTTCGTAGTACCTCTGTCTACCAAACTATCTCGCCCGAGATGACCTACATGGCCTTGTATTTCCTCTTTCTGCATATCCATTTCGCACATTGAGATTTCAGCAAATACCCCTTCTTCTCGTACCCTTATTTCGCGAATTGAAAACTGTCAAATTAAATTTTAATGCACATCTACGTAATGTTAGAGGTTACTAATCCAGTCTAAAAGATCGATGTTGAAAAACATCGATGGACATTAGTCGCTGTATTTTTTATCTTTTAATTTTGAACATCGCTGTTTGCTAACATCGATGTTTTCTTATCGATGTCGCACCTCTTGAACAGTAAGATAAAATAATAAACAATAAGAAAAAATTGCTATTGTTCACACTAGTAAAATTAAAAAGTTAGTCTACCGCTTTTATTTTTACTATCAGGCGTTTTTATTGACATCATGACTATGACCTGCAATATTTCACTGTTTTACGATTTATCTATTTTCTTGACGTATAACTAAACCATTTATGAAAAGATGTGGAGGGCTCAGTGGAAGACCCCAAAACGATTTGATATTATAATTGTATTTGAAATTCGCCTGTCCAATGGACAGCATCATTCAATAAAAATTCTGTTAATTAATTTAATGTTATTTGTAAGACTGCCATTGATTCAATGATAGGTTGTATTGCATTGTTACATTCTCGCATATTACATACATAGTATAAAGAAAGTTATGTAATCCTGTAGCGACAAACGACGATTTTCGACAGAAAAACTCTTATTGCAGGGCCTTGGTCTCCAAATATTGAACTCTTCGTACCAAAAAATTGGTTTATGGCAAAACGTCTGTCCTTCTATCTCCCTAGGACGGTGTCAGGATTTTCAACCCTAGCTTGTCAGCTAGGTGGAATTCAGCCGCTCTCTGGAGGAGAATTGCAGTGGCCGGCTGCTCTGATCGGTAATTTTCCGGTGGTTTCTCCGGTCAATGCCACGTGAATACGGGTGCAGTGCCCTAACAAACGGTACGCGCGCTATCTTTCCTTCCCCTTCCTTGCCCAATAACACCCCTTACTTATACACACACTGACATGCACTACACTACCACACACGCCGAGCGATCAGTCGGGAGCTTAGAGCTTGGCCCGGTCGGGGCGGAGCCACGCAGGTGGGAGACACCCAATTGGGGAAAACCCCCGCAAGCTGACCTAGGTCGTCGCCACATATCGCCATCCACCGGGACTTTACTTGAATCTGTCGCTTGGGGAATTGCCAGACGTTAACCAGTCAAGGGAAGCAATTTACTTGTGGGCCCGAATGAAGGTCAAGAATGCACCCCGGAGCGCCAAAAGCTTCTGCCACTCTCCGTCCGCAGTTTTATTAGCTCACAGTTGCTCATCCCTGGGCGGTCGCAGCGCGACGGCTCACGCCCTCGTTTGCCCACCCCTGCCGCCAGGGCGCGCGGCTCCCACCGCCGCCCCCCCCCTCCCCCGCTGACAAAGAGCGCAGCGAGGAAGAGCGCCGCCGCCAAATGTCTCTATTCTCTCTTCCTTCTCCCCTTCCTTGCTGCCAAATTGCTAAGATTCACGCGACCAGACAGTTCTTTTTTCTCTCGTCCCTTTTTTGCTCCTCTTTTCTTTTCCCTTTCAAAGGACAGGCAGGCGTGCAGTCTTTTTAAAAGCGTTGCATGATGGGGAGAGCAGACGCCGTAGTTGTTTTCAAGTTTTATCGCCAGAGGGCCTATAGGCGGAGAAGAGGGAGCCCCTAACTTAAAACACCATCAAAAAGTCTTAGAATTTATTATTATTATTGTTATTATTATTCATAGGATCAAAGTATTTCCCGGGCCGAGAAACGTCGGAATATCACGACGACTGAAACCAGGAAACGCGAAGAAAACGGAAAGCACAACTCTCTTCTGACAATGCAGATTTGAAACAGACATGTCTCCGTATATGGGCGTTTACGAAGGAAACTTGTGAATGCGTATAATTCTCAACCAGCTGCAATTTGCCTCTTAGAGAACTTTTTGTCGTGTCATTGAAGTTTGGTAAAAAATATTTTCAAACTTGATGACCGTCACCATTACGCCTATGTTTTATGCCTCCATTGGAGGACAAATATACTGACCTCCAATTTATACGAAAATGCAATATATTTGACGAGTAAAAAAATGGAATAATGGCTCTCACATATATGTACATTTACAATGATCTACGACTTAATCTTACGGTTATGTAAAAGACTTTACTAGTTTCTAATTCCTAAAACGATGTTTAATTTACCCAGGAAGAGATTTCACATTGTTACAGGCTTTTCTTCACAGTTTTTCAAACGGTCTGACACACAAACCAGATCGGCTCACAATTTCTTTAAAAAAGAGCACTGGATAAATTTTGAATAAATGTAATTATTACCCCTAAAATTACCGCTAACGGCACCCAAAAGCGCGAACTTCCCGAAAAGATGCTTGAGAAGGCATTGCATGCAAACCGCGTTACTCAAACACCACAGCAGATCTCGAAACGAAACATATGACATGCGCTACGTGCACAAGCACGGGCATTCGACGTCTGCAAACTCAAATCAATTCAATCAATAATCTGCGATTGATTAAATGACTAAATGAAAGAAATATAAGCGGTGGATTTGCTACCCTGCAATCACAACTGACCCCTACCCCTACGAAGAAAAGTGCAAATCTGAAGGTGTTTTTCGATACCAACAACAAAAAGTGGCTCTGAGGTCCTGATTAGAACTGTTTCCTATTTGTGTTAACCCATCATCATCATCATCATCAT
>BOPP01000032.1:4338120-4359687 GCA_017312745.1 Gryllus bimaculatus
CACACCCAAAAAGGAAGGAAGGAGGAAAAACTAACCTCCAATCCCCCGGCCCCCTTTCATTTTATTCCCACTTGCCCCAAAACGGCAAGCAAAATGCCTCTTAATTTTTTCAACTTGTTTTTATTTAATTAAATTTCTTTTCTATTGCCTTTTGTGGGGCTAAAAACTATTTTGTACTTAAACTTAATTTTAGCGGAGAAACCAAAGTTTTTTATTCCTATTTTTACGCCAAAAAAGCAGTGGAGCCAAAGAACAAGTTTGTGGACACCTATTTGGAGATAGAACGGCTTGGCTGCTTTGCATAATCGTTAATACACACCTTTACAAAGAACATAGCCCAAAAAGTGCGGACAGTATCGTTTTTGCCCGGTTTTTACTAATAGCGGCACACTCCCGACAAATCATGTTGAAATATTGTGCTCTGAGTTTTGGTCCGTGAGTGAAGCATTAAAACACTTGGTTTGGCTTTTTTGTACTCCGCTTATTAAGTTTCTCCACGAACGTTTTTATCAACGTTTCTGTCATTAGGAGGCAACAACTTTGTAATTTTCCTTGTGGAAATTTCTAGCTAAACGAAATTTAAACAAAGTGATGCTCCATCGTCCATTTATTCCACTAGTACGTTGCTAACGTCCATACAAGATAGATCTTCTGTGTCGATTGTTAAACCTCTGGAACCCGCAGCCTCCCCTTGCAGTTCTAGACGACCCTCCGTCTATAATGCATCGTAGTGCCAAGGCCATGTAAAATTGCTCCTGTGATAAAGAAATAATGAATGCACCTCCCCCATAGCAACGTATGATGGGTGTAAAAGATGGTATGTGAACAATCTGTTAAATTTCATAAAACGTATTTATGTTCCACTGAATTCAGTTGCAACTGTAATTCGTGTTTTTAATGAACAAATTGTAAGAGCTATGCATTATACTGATCTGAACAAAGCATCAGACTTTAAGTAATCCTTGAATTAATATGAATGTTTTTCCAGACCTTTTAATGGCAAAATGTACATATGCGTTCAGCCCGTTTCTCCCTACCATACGTGATATATCGGTTTCAATTAACGCGCTAAATCTAAATATTATACCAGGGCTTATATAAGAATTTTTTAAACTTTCTCATACTCAATTTCGCGTAGTGACCAGTACTAATGCTCTGAGTGGGAAATTGCAATTTTTTTACCGAACAACTCGTACTGCGACTGAAATAAAATGCTATAGTTCTTGATAATATGCGTAGTAATATACCTCTAAAGGAGCGTCCATAGTCATGTTTCTGTTGAGTAATTGAAACGCGAAGCCGTTTGTTTACGGCAAAGACGTCTATCCACGTTCATCCCACCACTGCTTGTTATGAAAAACGCTTGCTGGATCACCATAGGCAGGATTTCCTTCAACCTAAGTTTTAATGATCAAGGTGAATGTCGCGGCTTATATTGATTTGAACGGATATTTTGTTTTGAGCGTAGTACTTTAGAGAAGACACCTATGGATTTTCAAACTTTTCTAACAATGTCTCAAAATCCCTATCTCATAGACAAAGTAGGTTTATAAAAAATTGTTTTGTAATACCGACTTTGTTAAATTAGTAATTTTATGAAATGTTCATTCGGTAGGATGATTTAAAATACAATGTTGATATGTTTTTCTTATGATGTTTTTAAATTATTCTTATTTTTAAATTTAAATGACACTTTTTTTTCAAAACACAGTAATTTTATGCGTGAAATCGAGTAATTTTGAAATTAAAGACTTTGGTCAAAAAGGCCAAATTGTGTATTTAATTTTTTACACTATTTAATGAGAAGTGGATGCTTGCAATAAGAGCATAGACCAAATCTGCGTTGGACTGTCTTCATCTTGAAAATGTGCAAATTTTACAAATCCTATCAAGTGTTTGGGTAACTATGAGCGGAGTAGCCGGGAATCCGTACACAGTTAGGCTCTTGCCGGCACACATTGAGGCAGGCGAGATGCCATTCCGACGCGACTCGGTCTCCTAGTGCGGCAAACCCTGATAATTTGTTTCGGGATTCCGTCGCAAAACTACGAAGAATTTCAAAAACTCGTGTTCTTTGTCTGGGCGGCGACTGTAGTGAGGATTGCCCGGAGATACATCAACCGCTACGGAAAATTATCAATGTAGGTGGCGTGATTTAACCCCAGAACCAGACGGCACAATGCTTACGTGCTGTGAATTATATTATCCTCGAGAATGGAAGCTGATTATTGGCCATCTTTAAGTGAACAAGTGAATTCCCACGCGACTCGCGCGGCAGATTCATTTCATTTTCTATCCCAGATACTTGTTTCAAAATAACGAAACTATTGGCTTTGTACATTTAATTAAACTCTTGAAGAACTTTCAGTGAATGACAGGGACATAAAAGTCTCTGTAGAATTCCTGACATGATGAAGTTCTTACCTGTTTGATACCCCATTCTTGACGATTCTGTGTGAAATACTGTTTTCCAATGAATGTGGCTACCTAATTCTTATTGAACCTTAATAACACTTTATTCACAATAAAGACTACTAAAGAGTCTACTTGTAATGTTCTCTACGATTAATAAAAAGGATTATGGATTGCAATTGCCGAAGATAAGAAGTGACAAATTAGACTGAATTTGGGGAGTTTTAATCTCTTCAAATTCAGGGAAAAAATTGAACGCATCCGATTAAGTTTCAAATGTATATTGTAGAAACCTTTTTCCAACCGAATTTCGAAACTATGTAATAATAATCTATGTTCATTAATAATAAGTCAATGTAGATACATACCGCAGAAGAAATTTACAAGTGATTTTTCTATGTGAAAGTTTGCCCGAATTTGGCAAAAAAACAAAGCTGTACTACATTCTAGCCTCTTTGCAAGTATTTTTTATGCGGGATAACACTTTCTACAATTGCAAAATTCGCAGTTAGTACCCCAGCTATGTAGATAAGCATACAATGACCTGGGTGTTGGGATTCTTTTGAAAGCAGGATATAACAATTACAACTACTGCGCGGTTCAGTATAAAACTGTACTAGTACAAATATCTTGAATCAAGCTAGGATGAAAGAATGATGTGAGATAACCTTTTACACGTGAATAAGTACATAACGAAACGAGTGAATGAGACAGAGGAGTATATATGCGAAGTGGCTATATTAAAGAAAAGCGATGATTCAAGGAGCTGGTTTCGTTTTAACAAGAGTCCAATTAATACCCTATGTATCTCATAATTAGCCTCCAACATATTTATTTCGTTGCATTTCTATAATAATTTAAATTATGAGAAATCAGCACTCTTTGCATATCGCGGCGAATATTGATGACGTAATCATTTGAACAGGCCTATTTAGTGGGCTTCAATTAAATACCTATGATCGTACAGTGTCTTAGCAGGATAAAGAATTATGTCAAACGGAAATTATCCGGATAACATAGTAAGAAAGCTGAAAGCATTAAACGTTCTTCTATGAGAAAGAATAACATGTCTAAACGTGAAAAGTTAAAAATTGTCAACTTCTGGCACAGCAAGCTTGGCTGGTGGATACTTTCTTAAAACAGCAATTACAAAATGCCGTCAGTTAGCTTGCTTTAACTATGACCAAGTGTTTTTCATGTAAAACTTTATTATTGATTGTTAATATTTTATAAGTTTCTATTAGTGAGATATCGATTAGACCGTATATCATTCTCCATTTTCAGTTATGGAGAATTGTTTATATATACGTTGATGTATGGTAACTATTCCTGTGATTTTTTATCATCGTGATCGTGGTCGCTGGGATAATTGGCTTCAGTCCGTGTGTCTATACCCCTCTTCTTTAAACGCTTATGATCTTTTTCTGAATTTCGAATTGGTAGCTGTGGAGATTTTAATTCTTCTTCGGATGGGAATATTCTAATTGCACAATGCTATTCCACAGTTAGAGATTCACGATCGTGGAATTAATGACATTTTTAGATACCTACAAGACGTAAAAATTGTTATTTAAACGTTATACAGCGGTTTTTTGGTCCAACCGCACATTTCAACCGAGAATAGAGAAAGAAGAGTGGCTGTTTCAATATAACACCCTAAATGTTCAAAAAATATGGAATTTTTCAGCTTTTTCTACTATTTCATCCGGATTAAGTCTTCCGTTTGACATAATTCTTTATCCTGTAAGACACTGTAGGGATCATAGGTATTTAATGCAAGGCCCACTAAAATAGGCCTTTTCATAATGATTACGTCATCAATATTCGCCGCGAATGGTAAAAGAGTGCTTGATTTCTCATAACTGAAATTATTATGAAATGAATACAAATAAATATTGAACGTAATATGAGGATAATAGGGTATAATTGGACTCTTGGTAAAAACGAAAACCAGCTCCTATCATCGCTCGTTTTCTTGAATATACCACTTTCGCAATTATACTCCTCTTTATTCACTCGTTTCGTTAATTACTATTTCACGTGTTGAAAAGTTTTCTCACACTTCATTTCTTTCATGCCTAGCTTTGTTCAAATATGTACTTACAGTATAACTGAACCGCAGTAGTTGTTAATGTTATACTCCCGTTCAAAAATTCCCAACACCCAGTGGCATTGTATGTTATCTACCATATGGGGTATGAACTGCTAATTTTGCAATTTAAAATTATGATCGCCATAAAAAATACTTGCAAAGAGCTAGAATTTAGTACAGCTTTGGTTTTTTGCCAATTCGGGCAAACTTTCACATAAAATATCACTTGTAAATGTTCTTCTGCGTTATTATCTAATTATTATTATTATTAATATAAGATTATTTTTAATTAGTTTCGAAAATTCGGTTGGAAAAGTTTCTACATATACATTTGATACTTAATCGGATTTGCTTTCATATTTTTGTCCCCTCAATTTTGAAGAGATTAAAACTCCCCAAATTCAGTCTAATTTCTGTTCACTTCTACTTTGGCAATTGCTCTATTAATCGCTTTGTATTAATCGTATAGAAACATTACAAGGTGACTCTTTAGTATGTTTATGTGAATAACGTGTTAGTTAAGTTCAATAAGAATTAGTTGTTAGCCACATTCATTTGGAAAACAGTATTTGCACACAGAACGTCAAAGTGGGTAGTCAAACGTAAGAACGTTCATTCATTCTCTAGAATTTCTCAGAGCTTTTATTCCCTGTATTCACTTGAAGTTCTTCAAATTTAATAAATTACAAGGCAATAGTGTTCGTTGATTTTTTTAAATACAGTATCATGGATGAAAATGAAATGTAATCTGCCGCGCGATTCGCGTGGTAATTCACTTGTTCACTTAAAGATGGCAATAATCAGCGTTGCCATTCTCGAGAAATATAATTCACGCGACGTGAAGCGATTGTGCCTCTGGGTGCTGGGGTTTAATCAACGCCACCTACATTGATATATTTCCGTAGCGTTGGTTTATCTCCCGGCATCCTCACTAAGATCGCCGCGCCAAAACACGTTTTTGAACATTTCTTCGAATCTTCTGCACGGATCCGAAAACAAATTATCAGTTTCCCACTAGGAGACCGAGTCGCGTCGAATGGCATCTCGCCTGCCTCAATTGGTGGCCGGCAAGAGGCCTAACTGTTGTTACGGATCCGCACTCACGCTCATAGTTACCCAAACACTTTATAGGGATTTGTAAATTTTGCAATTTTCGAAAATGAAGACAGTCCAACGAGTATGTGGTCTATGCTTCTTTTGCAAGCGTACTTTGCATTACATGTTAAAAAATTAAATACACAATTTGGGGCCGTTCTTGAAAAGTCTTAATTTCAAAATTACCTCGATTTCACGCAAAAATTACTCGTGTTTTGAAAAAAAGTGTGCATTTAAATTTAAAGAATAAAGAATAATTTTCAAAAACATATTTCATTAAGAAAAACATATCAACATTGTAGTTGTAAGATCATTAGCATTTTACAATTTTCAAAAATTCAGATAATTTAACAAAAGTCGGATATTCTCAATTTTTATAAACTTACTTTGGTCTATTTGAGAGGAGGGAATTGGAGAATTTGTAAGAAAAGTTTGAAAATGCCGTAGTGTCTTCTCGTAAAGTACTACGCTCAAAACAAAATATCCGTTTCAAATTCAAATAGCCGCGACATCAGCCTGATGGATTTAGAAACGTTAGTGTTGAAGGAAATCCTGCCTATGGTTAGCCGCAAGCGTTGTTCATAAACAAACGGATGGATGAACGGGTAGACGTTTTGCCGTAAACAAAGGCTTCGGTTTCAAGTACTCACAAAACATGGATTATGACGACTCCTTTTAGAGGGTTATTTACTACGCATATTATCAAGAATTATACGATTATTTCGGCAGTACGAGTTGTTCTGTAAAAAAATCGCAATTTTCCACTCAAGCATTATACTGTCACTATACTGCGAAAGTAGTATGTGAGAAAGTAAAAAATTGTAATTTAAGCCTATGAATATTTAGATAGGCGCTAGATTGAAACCGCATGATATCACGTATGAGTAGGGAAAATCCTGAACGATATGTGACATTTTATAAATTCTGAGAAAACATTATTTAATTCAAGATTACTGTAAAGTCGTGATGCTTTGTTTAATCATTACAACCATAGCATTTCAATTGTTCATTAAAACCACGAAGTTACATTGCAACTGAAATTCAGTGTAAAATAAATACGTTTTTTATGAGAATTTATAAGATGTCACATACCATTCTGGTTTACACCCATTCATACGTTGTATGGTGGCATATCAGTTGATGTTCTTTATCACAGGAGCACTTTGACATGTGGGCTTGCGTGTACTGCATTTAGACGAGTGTCGTCTAGAAGCTGCAAGAGTGCTGCGGTTCCAGAGGTTTAACACTCGATGCAGAATGATCCTCTTGTATCGGGGTATCAACTCTACAGTGGAATAAATGTGACATGAAGCCATCGCTTTTTTTAAATGTCCTTACTAAGTTTTCACAAGAAAATCAAGTGTGTTGCTCTAAGACAGAACGTTTGAACGTCGTGAAACTACATAGCGAGTACAAAACCAACCAAGTTGTAAGCTTGCACTCACGACCAAACTCAGAGCACAATATTTCACATGATTTGTCGGAGGTGCTGCTATTAGTAAAGACGCAAACGAGTACTGTTTCCGACTGCTATTGTCTTTGTAAAGGTGGGTGGATACGATTATGCAACACCCGTCAGCTCCAAAGGCACAACTTTTTTGTCTCCACTCTTTTTGCGTAAAATAGAGAAAATGTTTCGCTAAATAATAAGTACAAAATAGTTAGCCCACAAAGCAATTAGAAATAAATTAAAAACAATGAAAATTTAAGAGCAGTGCTGCCGTTTGCAAGTGAATGAAGGGCGATGATTCACGTGCTCTGCTCTGGTCTGTTCTGACACAGTAGGGTGGACACACACGTCTCGGCTCACAAGAGATCTTTTGGAGCAGTTCCACGGGAAAGTGTTAGACCATCTACCCTATAGTCGGGATCTCGCCCGCAGCTGTGCTGACAACTTTACGTGCTTCAGTTCGTCAGTGCGTCGCAGAGTTGTGAGTGGCCGTCAAACAGTGGAACCTATCCCACGCAGCAAGTTTCTACACCACATTGATCCCAGGGTTTGACTAATGTCTCAATTCCGATGATGATTAAGTGCAAAAGTGGCGCAACGTGCTGTATTTGCTGCAATAAAGTCTTCCACTAAGTTTTTTCTATTTGTTGAGGACCTCGTGAGTGTTACTTCGCGGGAGTTCGCGATGCTGCCTCTTTCCTTCCCCCGCCGCCAGGGGCGCCACCGTGGTCGGGTAATGGCGGCCGTGGCCGCACATGCGCAGTCCGGCCCCGCAGCCACGTAACGAGAATTTAATTCGTATTCATATTAAATATCGTTATGATTTGAATGTTAAGCCCTGCTAATCGCTTTTGACATTCCGTTCATTTGAAGCGAAACAACTAAGCTAATGAAATAAAACGGAACAAAAGGTTCCGGGGCTCGACCCGCCGCACCTGGACGACGTCCAAGGTGAGCCGCAGCAGCGGCGCCGGCAAGCCTATTAGACGCCGCCTCGCGTCTGGCCGTTGCCGAAATGCTAACGATGTGAGATCACCTGGGCTGGCTGCTCGCAGCAATATCTAGATGGAAATGAGGGAACTGCTGACGTCGGTTGGCTCTTGAAGTGGGTGTGGCGGTGATGTGATGAGAGTGGTGTGTGCTTCTTTGTTGTTAGCGTGTTGTATGTATGGTGGGGATGTATAAAGCAAAGGTGGGAATGTAGTGTGAATGTGGTGGGTGATGAGAGATAGTGGAATGGTGATGATGTACAGAGAAAGTAGAGAGAGAGAGAGAGAGAGAGAGAGAGAAAGAGAGAGAGTGGTTCTCTGAGGCAGTGTAAGATGGTTGTGTTGGTGTAGACAGATGTGGTGGTACGGAGTTATAACATCACGTGGCACGCAGAACTAGTGCTGCAAGTGGTAGTGTTCAATGTGGTAGCATTTCTTATTTGTGTAGTTGCTGGACAAGTATTGTTTTCCAATGTGGAGTAAATAATTTTATTTGCATGGGCCCTTCGTAAGTTTTCTTCTCGCAAGAAATTTCAATATATGTTCACGTGTGAGTTTTTAGTGAAGCACTCTAAATGAATTGTGCAAATTTGTTTCAATGTCGAGATGAACAAACAATGCATGCACGTATGTGAATATGAAGGTAAAACATGCTAATGTATTAAGGAGGAAATAACAATTTGTTAGGTTAAAATACCTTGGCACATTGATCATTCAAATCATCTCACACTATTCTGAAATTTAAAAAAATAATATAAAAAATATAATACCCCATCATGAATAATTCTTGCTAATTTCAAGCACATTTTTACTTTTCTACGAAGTAATAATATGCAATGCTCAACTACGGCAGTCAAAGGCTTCTAAATTGTAACAAATCACATTAAATGAGAGTACATTTCTGCTTTTATCCATGCTTTACAATGAGATTTTTCTTCAAGTTAGTTCACTGAAAGAAGAACCCCACACCCAACCATTGGCAAATAATAAATTACTATTAGCCGCGACCACAGCTACACCAATCGGTGGCTATGAATTTTTGCGAACATCCCGCCTATGGTTCCTGATTACGCTGGCGTGGTTCCCACACGGAAGAATTGACGTTTACCCGTAAACGATATTTTCGAAATCAAGGACTCAGTAACGAGGAATCTGCAAACGTAACATTTTATAGGAAATTGTTCACTGCATAAAGAGTAATATTTAGCCACTTTTGGGGAATCAAGAGCCCACAATAGTTTTTCGGTCGAAAATGCTTCAACATTACAATACTTTCTCTATATTTCATAGGTAGTATGCGAAAAGTCTAGAATAGTGCACTTCAAGAACACATTTTTAGTACTACACAAAAATTAAAATTAAACTAAATTAAAAAATATTATGTTATAAAACAGTATGTAATTAAAATATGAAATATATGTTAAATTATTAATTAAAAATTAAAAGTCGAAAGGAATGAATATCTCGGTTTCAAAATGTAAGTGTGCGAGAAAATTAAAATGTAATAGTAGCATTACATTCTCCTTCGAATATTTTCCATAATAAAGAAATAAATATTAAACTGTTATATAGATAATATTTACTAATGATTGCTGTACTTAATGTAGAAATAATATAGCTCTTTTGTTATATATTAAATACGAAGGGTTGGGTTTCTGGGCTCTGCTTGTTGACAGTCGTTCAAAAAAGTGAAAGCAAATCGAAGAGAGAAGCGCCTGTTTGTAAGCAACCCACAATAACATTATGATTTTTTTCAATATTAAAACAATTTTAACGAAATTATAAACGATAACATATAGTCTAAATTACTCCGTGGACATTGCAGGACAATTCTAACTTTCCCGAGTCTCCAACGATCAAATACCGTGAGCGCTGAGAGTGAATATACTCAGCCACATCACCCTACAGCCGGGTGCAGAGCTAATGCAAAGCTGTACACGAAAAAGAACTGAGTTGCACGCAAGAAAATTGCACCGGACGCTAGAATTAAGTGACGTGCGGCGGTGAGTCGTGAATTCCGACAGTGCACCTGTAATTTTCATGTTGCAATAATAATATGATAGCATTAACCTGAGGAAAACATTAGATGAAACATTCTAATTCAAGGTTATATATAAGAAAAATAAAGCAACTCTGAAGTTAACTGAGCTGAAAAATGTATGATAAAATTCCTTCTGGTCTCCATTCACGTCTTCACGAAGAAAATAAAATTTATTACAATTTCAAATTGCTACGAGTATTTTCATTAACTCTTTCATTATATCTGTGCTATCTTTTGGATTTTGCCCCACCCTTTTCTCAGCTGCCATGTATTAGCGACTAAAACATATTTTTTATAATTTCTCAATTTTTACTAGAGTACCCAACAGTAAAATTGAAATACGTCATTAAAAAAATATAGAAAGGGAAAATCTGATACTACATAAACATTTTCATTGAAAACTTCCGAACTTTTTTAAAAAATAAATGTCGGGTGAACATAGCTGAAAAAGCACAATTGCACAATTGCACAAACTCATATTCACCAAAGCTATTGAGTTTTCGGGTTAATTCTCCCAAAAATTATTTGAAGTTTTGTACTCACAAATTCAATAAGAAATGCCAGTAGTGCAAATATTGACAAGTGAGATTTTCCAAAAAATTACACTAGTGCAATTGTTTTAAAACCAACAAAAGAATACGTCATAGTGTCATGTATGCCCATGTTACTAAATGGAAAATTTCAGGAATGACAGTGTAAGTTCTTACTATAAGTTAAAAGAAAAACATTGGAGCCTTTTTTGAGAAAAGTTTGAACATGCTCCCAGGCTTCTTGTGAAGTAGCCCCAAAATTAATTTTTTTTTCAAAATCGTTGGATATTGAGCCGAGCCATCGACGGGAGAATTTTCATTTTGAAAATACAACCTACGAATAGTTTCGGTGCCAGTGTTGTTCAGAGGCGACAAACAAATAGAAGGACGAACGAACGTTCTGAAAAAACACTTTGTTCGTATCAGGGGATCCAAAAACGCGTATTTCCGTTGAAATCTTGGAATTGATTTTCCGCAGCATTCCATAACTTCCTCTATTCTACGTATATTAACGCACTATACAAGAAAGTAAAAAGTCCCCGATTAAGGTATGCTTAGAAAATTATAATTATAAAAACTTTGCACTCATAATATTTCTGGGAAAGCAACTGACCTGAACTAAATATCCCGTTACAACAATTCTAATCCCTCCGCCACTTGCGGCGGTGTCAGTGGCCGAAACGTTTCCGAGACCGCATCAACGTCACTTTCTTCTCCAATCGCCTTCTTGTCACTTGTGAGCGTCTTGAAGCAACGATTTTATGGACGTGGTCTTCTGCAATCAAATAATTGGAGATACGTTAAGAAATGTATTTAGAAGCCAATAGACGGCAGCTATAAAGAGAGCGCGGCCAAACCGAGTAACCCAGACTAAAGACATAACGACATTAACTAGTACGAGAAAGTCTGTACCTTTATGTAGCAACATTAGTTTAAAGATATTATTTGGCAATGCAATGGTATGAGTAGTTATGCCCTCAATTCAATGGTATGAGTAGTTTAGATGATTTGCTATTTTTATGTAAGTCTAGAACTGAAAAAACATCATTGGTCTTATCATTTTGCAACATACCTTAAGGCTACGTATATTCAAAGTCTTAAGGTCGTCACTGCCGCCAAGATAGTTAAAGAGTCGTTACTTGAGTCGAGGGGCAGCTTAACTGATTTAAATAATACAGGAAAGAAAACTACTTCGATAACAACAGTAATACCTCTCAATCTCTTATCCTCCGTTACTATGGACTAAGTTTGGAAATGTATAAAATTCATATTAGAATATTTGAGATTTTATTTTGCTGTAATATGTCTTTGGTGAATTAAGTAAACTGATTTGTGTTGTATAAAAATCTGGAGAGATTTGCAATGTTAATATTTGAATGTTTATAATTTTAACAGAATTAATTCAGTACTCTATTTACTTGTGAATTAAAGTGGATTAGGGGATGGAAATGATTGTTCACAAACACGGTATTGTGTGAATTTCATCTGGTAATGGCAATTCTAGAACATTTTAAGTGTAAAGTTGTTGTTTTATTGTGTTTTTGTTGCTGTGTGTTGTTTTCTTAATTATAATTTTCGAAAGACTTCAGAATTCATAATAGTTTTGTATTGTGAAAGGAGTCATATGTATTTTTGTCAAGTACATGAGGAAATATATTGTTATAATCGCAACGTGTGTGTCTGTTCGAATTTTTAGCCTGAGTCTGCGACTTTAGTTCAGTAACTTTCAATCTAGATCCTAAAAAGGCAGATATTTTCTTTGAATTTCCTATTAACTTAGCAAAATATTCCTGTGAAAAAGGTGGTGCACCGCCCACCCTCGCCAATCGGATTTTACGGGAACGCGGAAAAGCCAGATCATCTCGCACCGCTCTCCGCACAGAGCGTAGTCATTCACGAGTGTAAGGGAGGTCACATTGCCTTAAAACGAAAAACAGTTTGTAAGTATAACATGTATTATATCAAGGAACTGCGAGGATGTTATAAGTATGGCCGACTTCTGTTTGTTCTTCACAATATTGCTAGGGATCTGTAAGGTGTAATTGTGGCCCCTAACCAGAGCAAACAAAGGAGTAAGAGGATTCCTGGAGAAAGAAAGAGATATTTATATAACATGAGCTTGCAAGTTGAGAAGATATGATTAATTATGATAATTTTAAGAAATTAAGACCTACGTACAACAAGGTTTAAACATTTGATAAAAAAGCATCGACAGCTCTAAGATTCAATGTTTGAGAAAAAAATTATTTGGAATAGAATTTGCAGCATACAATAATATTTCATTTTATTTCACAGGAAGTAAGGAAATATAAAATCCACCATATAATAGTATACTTACACAAAAATCGAATACTCATAAGGAAACAAATATTAATGTTTCGTGGCTAATTCAGAAGCTCATTGCAAACTAGGGAAAAATGCTTTCATCGTGGAGTAATATTATAAATCTCATAATACTTCAGATGCGGAACGATCCTCTTAGAAATCAGCAGAGAACATAATCTCTCACAAATCGAAATAGTGATTGTGTACTATTTGTTTCCGCCACGTTTCCCGCGTTCGTCAGCCCACACGCAGTAAAATGGCCACCGAGAAACGCAATTCAGCGCTCATATCTTTCCTCACGCGGCCCTGTGACTCGGAACACGTGTCGTTTTAATATTCCACGCGCCTCTGATATTCATGTTTCTTTGTTACCCTGGTCCCCAGGCGCAACCGAACGGCGTGGAGCAGGTGGGGCGGGGCATCAGCGATGCCACATGGCAGACACACTCCCGGACCGCCAGGATGCGCGCAGCCGCGGGGCGCTCGGTATTCGATTAATTACGTGTAAGAATTAAAACAGTAAAATTCGCTCATCTGGATTCATGCATACAGAATGGCCGTTACGGAGCCACGGTTTATTCTTTGACGCTGTTTCTGTTTCCATTATGCCACGCTCAACTCGGGAAAATTCATCAATATTCAAAATGGCCTTTTGAATGCGAGGAAGGCTGTATTCGCTCGAAATCCTCCTCGCATAAATTACTATTTTCTATGCATCATTCTACTCATGAGACTTAATATTATAATAAAGCAATAGAATTTTTTTGCATTAGTATGTAATAAAACATAAATTTTAATGAAGTCACAATATTTCACTAAAAAGACGAATGTTTTGAATAACAAATATCGAAAACAAATACATTGCTGATCTAATCAAAAATTAAAGTTTTTATCGCTGCTCGGAAAATTACCTCAACAAAAATGTATAGAAAATAAAACCCAAATGTATGTCGTATATTTCAGATGTGGGGGTGATTGTACACCTCATTTGCATCAAAAAGACGTAAGACAGAAATGGGCTATTTGCGCTTATGTATAAATCATCACGATGTAGTCATATCTCCAAGTTTAGTGATTAAACATCCCTTCCATTGATTTGAAAGGTGAACTTGAAGTGTCTTCAATGTGAATTCAAATCCGATAAACCCAATTCAGAAAAGATCAAATGTCGTAAAACCGCATAGAGGGCATGTGAAAACGGTTTTGTACTTCGTTTAATAAAAGCAGTAACATTTTAGTACAACCGTAACTAAGTAAGCCAAGCGAATCAAATTGACCCTTAAAAGTTTTCAACCTAAACATGAGTTGGAAATTATGGGTTTCCAATACTCTAGGTCGTTCATCGCAGAGGTTGAAGACGGTAGCAGGAGACAAAGAAATGTGAATGACAGAAATAAAACAAATTGTTCGCAAATATTATTACATTCTCACCGTACTACATAATTCTGAAGTAAAGAAACAATTGTAATTCTAGGACGAAAATCAGTGGTTTTTCGATAGAAAAGAATTGTATTCTCAGGCTCTGTGAATTACAAGGTGGATACATCTTGTTCCCACATATAGTACATTACTTTTTAAACGCGAACATGTGTAGTCAGAATTCACAGTAATTCCTACATAGTATAGAGAAAGTATTTTAATGCTTCAGTGGTGAACGGCGACTTTTCCACACAAAATCTCGTGTTAAGCATCCCTGGTATAAAACAAGAGGATAATACGTGTTTTTTGGAGTAAATATCTTCCTGTAATACACTGTGCAGCTATAATAGTCGTCTTATGGTTCCTTGATATCCAAAATTGATTTATGGCAAATGTCTGTCCGTCCGTGTGCCAGTCCGCTTGCGAACAACGCTAGCGGCAAACCGGTTCCCAGAATTTTCATCAAACTTTATATATTCCTATCGCTTTGACCGATGTCGCGACTTCTTCAATTTTTAAAGGATATTTTAATTTTTGTAGTCTTTACCTGAAGCCCCAACGTCATTGTCAATTTACAGATAATTTTTGTGCATTTTTTTTCTTTTTTTATCAAATAGAGCAAATTATGTTTAAAATGCGCAGTTCCAATTTTTGTTGAATTTTTTGTTTACAAAATTACAAAAGATTGAAAATTTTAGGCCTTGTCCTAGAACTGCAATATTAGACAGATTTCTTGCATAATAAAATATGTTCTTCAAAAATACATCTTTAAAGAAGATGGTGTTTATTTTTTAATATTAATAGTGTTCACGTAATTTTGCTGGCAAAAACGCAATTCTAAAAAAAATTTTCTCACAAGAGGCTCCATTATCTTCTTCTTTATTTTGTAATCGAATATTGCAAAATTTTCAATTAAAATAGCGTTGGCTTTCTGAATTTTCGAAAAAAACGTTTTCTATATTTGCAAATAATGTGAGAAAGTGTATGCTGGCGAGGTAGCTGTAGTGTATTCGTTGATTCTAATGAAGCCCGGGGCTCCGCCGCAGAGGCGGCTTCGAACGCCGCGCGCGCAGGCGAAGAGGCCGCTCTGCAGCGCTTCGGTGTGCGGAGGGTTGCAGCTCTGCTCTCCCAGGGGCAACGCGCCTCAACGAGCTTCGCTTTCGGCCCTGAGCGGGCGCTCGCCCAGCCCACCTCTTCGCTGCGCCAAAAGATCACTGTGAACGGTTGCTTGTTCTATCTTCTCTTCTGGACATAAATGTAGCTTAATCCCAGAAATATCAAGGAGGAGGGTGTTCAAGGAGCCCACCTCGTGGATAGTGCTTTCACGTAACTTGAACGTCACTCTTCTGCTCAACATTATTGAGAATTAATGTAATTGTTGAGGCAGTTTCACTCCTCGTTATCCATAACAATGGCAGAAGATGTGTATCTTTTTTTTCAATATGCGTTTTATTAGAGCGGGGTTTGATCAACTTTCCTTCGTAGAAGACCCATTTTTCCTTTTCAGTGGTTTTACTTTTCCTATTGTGTCTATATAGGCAATTGTGTTTTTCTCGCAATGTAGACAACATTAACGCTTTCTTGTAAACGCCCCCGAACAAAATTGGTGGTAAGAGGGCGATTATTTTTCAGTTGGTTCTTTACTCCAGATGTAAGAAATGTTGGCTGAATGAGAAACAACGGAAACGGGGGAAGTGGGTTGTTATTTTGTTAGTAATGCTGCGCCTCCAATTGTGGGAAGCTAGGATTGTTATGTTTGTTATGCTATGTCTAAGCCAAATTGAAGAACTATCTGGAGTAGAACTCTAACTGCCGGCTGCGTTGGTTGCTTTCCGAGTTTTCTTATCTTCAATAAATACCACACGAATGCCAGAGCAGCACCCTAACAAAGGGATGACGGACGCGATTTTAATGTCCTTGTCGATGCCCCCCTCTCCCTACTGACGCACATTTACACGTACTACACCACCGCACGTGTAGGGGAACCTGGCAGGGAGACGTGCAGGCCCGCGCCGGATCTCACCACGCGGCAGGGCAGACCCGCAGCCGCCCCCCGGTGCAACATGTACAGTTGACGCTCTCGGAAACAAAATAATCAACCTTTTTACACAAGAGTTGAAAATCATACGAGAAAGCCCGTTCTGTATTGTAGCGTAGCGGACCCAAATGAATGAATCAATGAGTGAGTGGAGCAGTGGAGAGCGGCGAGGGGGCGTGGCGGACGGCAAGGCGCTGGCACACGTGATGGCGCAGGGCAAGAAAGGAAGTGGGAGCGACTCAGAAAAAGGCCTCTCCAACTTCAGGAGGTTTCATTTCGTGTGAGAAAGTGAGTCTGATGAAGCAGACTGCTCTGATGGGTCATAAGATGATTTGCGAGGACGTTTTGGTGAAGTGTCTACAACAACGGGCCACGGTGTCCGAGATATCCTTCCTTCCCCACCTTCTCAAGGGCCATGAGCTTATCGCTTACGATCCTGTCTTCTGCACAACTTTTACTGTTCAATCACTCTCTTTTATATACAGAGTCACAAAATGATTGTAAGAAAATTACTAGACAATGGTTTGATAAGATTCTCAAATTGTAAGAAAAGTAAATGACATCTGGAATGTACCAAATTGTCAGGAACTTTTATCTTAATTTGGGAATAGGGAACACTTTGTTTTTCGTTCTGGGTGTAATTTTGTGTTTTAGAATGCGAGAGAGAGGGATTATTGAATTTTCTTTTATGGTGAATAGTGTAATATGTATTTTAAATAATATGTTTGTTTTTAACCATTCAAAAAATGTAATTTTTTAATCCTGAGTTAGGCTGTCTCCAAGACCTCCATTTCCCTTAACATAATTCTGTCATCGAGCAACATCTGGCCAAATGCAGAATAAATAATATATCTATAAAAATCACAGATAAACTAACTAAAATAAATTATAAAGCTGTCAAGGAAAGCTCAGAATATCATTTTTTATTTTTCTGCAGATTCTTCTTATTATTATTCTCACAACTTATGAGATAATTTGGCATTTTTCTGAGATAGTTCGCGAATTGACTGCCGAGTCCTCGAGTTACTACAAAAAATCTTACACGCACGCGCGCGTGGGTGCAGGTGTTAGAATGAGTGAAAGAGAGAGAAAGAGAAAAGAGAGAGAGGGGAAAGAGAGGGAGATGGAGAGAGAGGGGGAGAAAGAGAGTGAGAGAGAGAGAGAAAGAGAGTGAGAGAGAGAGAGAGAAAGAGAGAGAGAGAGAGAGAGAGAGTTCGCTATCGCACACCTACAATTGCGAGAGAAGAGTGAAAGGTAATAATAGAGCGAATAAAGATCGAGGTTTATAACCAAACAAGTCAGATACTTGCGACATTGGTCATGTTTCGTTTCATAATACTCTTTGTGTTACAACTTTTTATAGAAGACGAAGAAAAGTTATGTAAAGGTCATAAAATAATAATAATAAAATTTGTTTACAGAAATATCCACACCTTATCTAAGCTCATTTCTTTCGATTATTCTTAACGAACGGCCGACTAATTCTAACGGATGCCAGCCGTTAATATTTTTTAAAATTTCCTCTGGTAGTGATAAGTGGATGCAACAGAAGCGAGCGAAGGAGCCGATTTGAGCCGCCCGCGCCGCCGCCCAGCGCCGTAACGAGGCGGGAGGCATCGCTGGGGTGAGCCCCGCCCCACTTTGAGGGCGCGCGCGCCGTCGCGCTTCACACGACGCAATTCGCTCGGAAGCGGTGCGATGTCTGCCGGCGGGGACATACAGATTGCTCAGAGCCAATGGAATGGATTTAATGGACGGCTCTGTTTGGTTTGTATTGCATCTGGTGTATTAATGCAAATAGATTCATCTGAGGTCATTAATGGTGCATTATGAGCATATTTTGGAAAACACGGTTTGGTCCGAAAATCTTAGCAGCTAATTTTCTTCAGAGAGTGGAGTTCGTACACTCGCTAAAAATGCAAGCTTTGGACACGGCGTAAGGCGTGAAAACAATTTTGTTCTAATTAAAAAAAATTGCAAGCTTTTTCTTGCTGATTTGTCTCTTTATCAGCTCCATAATACTCCGGAAGCCGACTGTGTTCCTTCGTATCTCTTTGATGAAAACAACGCTTGAAATGATCAACTACATCAGAGAAATCATTAATTGACTTATTAAGGCAGAGTCGATGTAAATGAATCTATGAACGTGTAATTTCAAAATTTTGTCATAATCACAACGCATGTAACCACTAACAAAGAAATTTTGAAATTTCATCCCCTGAAGAACTGGGATAGGGATTTGCTACAGCAAGTTTGTCGATTGATTGATGATTAATTGAGCCAACTGCGTCATTAGTCCGGCAAGGGTCATCTATTATAAATCAGGAACATGCAAATTTGAAATGGGTATTTTGATTTTTGACAGTTCTTTACATGAAACCTTAAGATTTTTCTTTCTTTTTATCAAAAATAGCCCGAAATTTTTTTGTTAAACTTTTCCCTCAGATAGAACAAAGAAGAAACGCTTAAAGAAATGTTTTAGGTCTCATTTTTGTTGAACGCCCTGAATTTTCGAAAACTGAAAAAGTTCACAATGTTTTCGGCGTGTTCCTACTTAAAATGTTGAAGATAGATTTTTCCTTGATAAAATCTTTTCTTTAGATAATTAGATAATCTTAAATAAAATAGATCTTTAAACAGGATCGTGAACAAGTTTTCCGAAAAATAGATAGTTTCGCGTAATTATGCGCGAAATATTGGCAATTTTGAAACAATTATTTTCTAAAAAACAGTGCAAATTTCCTTATGTTCTCCTCCAACACAGCAAAGACGTTAAAAAATAGCGGTTATTCTGTTTTCGGCCCTATGTTTTTGAAAATTTAAAAACATATTTCAAACGTGCATGATAGTGATTCATGACAGATTTTTTGAAAATACAAAAAGATTTTAGTGTACTTTTTGCTTGAAGTAAAAGCAGTTTATAATTAAAAGCAGGTCTCAATTTCATTGAAATCTGTAAATTTAAAAAAAAACTGCAAAAGTCACAAATAAAGCAAGAATGTGTGTGATATTGTGCCATCACCGGTTACGAATTAATTTCGGCGTTTTTAATGAGCCATCGGTGATGTTTTGCGTTTTCTTAGAAATCTCTCCCCCATTCTACATTTTTTCTGAGAGAATCTTCAAATCTCTAAATAAATGTCTAATACTATTTCTTTAAAAATCTCTTTCATTACAGTAACAATGGTGACGTTAGTCAATGTGAGGCTCGAATTGTTACTGTCGGCAGAACATTATTATAACAGTATTTTTTCTTCTTCTAAATGAGTTTCAATTTCTAATTTATTTACATATTTTCTAACTTTATTCAATCTCCATTTCTTTTAAGTTTTTTTCTCATCTAATCCTTTCTCCCTATATCTTTTCTCTCGCTGCCAATGAACACGTATTAAAAATTTGCAGTCGTTCGTCGTATGCTAAGACTATGGCCTACCTCATTCGTGCAGATACCTGAAGGAGCTTCCCAACCGGAAGGCCACCGTTCGAGTCAAGCGTGAGATGCTAAGTGTTAGTACCGTATGGTTCTAGCGTTGGTTTCTCATTTGCAAGCATCATCAATAACATTAAAAAATTGTTCTATATTCCAGCCAAATCATGCCCCCACCTTTTAAATATATAGCAGCTGGAAGGTGTGTCCCGAAGGCAGTTTCCTCTCAGCATCGCATCTCAATTCCCCGTGTCCTGTGCCGGCCGCATTGCGATGAGGTGTCCGGGTTGCAGCGCTTGGATCAGCCGCGCCGCGTAAATTGCTACTTTTTCCCGGTTGCGTGCCGCCGCTCTCCCCTCCCCATTGCTCCGCTCCCCCCTCCCTTTTCCACGCTCCCTCTCCACTTCCCGTTGCCCCGCGCTGCAGCCACCGCATTGTCAGCCTGTTCGGTCGGCGCATTTACACGGGAGACGCAGAGTGAACCCCTCGTTTTCTCGTGTTTGAGGCACAATCATGAGTTCGCTAAAAATATTAATTCTGTCGGATGTTCCTGTAACATTATATCCACTGGGTGTTGAGCAAATGCTGTGCATTTCTTAATAAGTTGTTTATTCGAACTTTTTTTTTCTTTTTCTGTTGCAGGGTTGGAGAATCATTGAGATGCGCGTCATGTTTACATACAGCGCCGCTTCAAGCGACAACGGACGAAATGTTCTGTGTCTAAGTTCTGCTGGCGACGCTGCGTCGTGTAGGTGGGCCATGACAAATGCAGAAGTAGGGGAGCAGGAGAAGAGGTGAAGATCATGGCCGTAACAGCGAAGATTGCTGCCTCGTGCGGAGCAATTAACAAATACTCGACTCGATGTGTTTGCGAGATGTATTATAGCAGCGTTTCTGAATGTGGATACTAATTAGTTTTCTATATATTTAGTAATTTTAAGAATTTTAAAAACCATATGTTGGAGTTCGTTATTAATTCGTAAGTAACAGTTATCAGAATCCTGTAGGAAATTGTTCAGGTCTGTAGGGCGAATGCTAGGAATAACGCGATATTCTGCATAATAATAATCCAAACGCAAAGTTGTTTTTCGTAAACCTCATTTGAGATAACGAGATTATTTGGGAATGAGTCACTTTGAAGGGCGTTTTATTCAGTTCATTGTTTTCGAATTTACTTCCAGCTTCTAAATGCATGTAAATGCATGATTATTTTAGAAACTTCAATTGTTGCGTTTGTTTGATCGCGTTTCTACCAGCGTGTTGATCGTGTCCCAATGGTGGTGAATGCCCCCGCAACTCTTTAGCCTGGCAGTCAGCTATTTCCTGTTACGACTCGCGTCCGAGCGCAGCTCTAGTGCGCCCGGCCACCTTTCCCTCAAGTTTAACTATTTTTCTCGGCTCGTGTGCAAACTCCCAGAGTCGCTTTCGCCTTCTATCCCCTCCCAATTCGCGAGCGTTCCTCGCTCGCGCCGCGCGCTTCATTTTCGCCCGGCCCCTCGCCTCAGGCCACTCCACGCTCACCTCCTCCCACGTCGAAACACCCTCTAAACGCACTGCCCGCCTCCGCAACCTCTCTCTCTCTCCTGCTCCCAATTCAGTCCGAGGCCTTCGCTGCTCCTCGGCACCAAGTCCACACCTCCCGCACATATGCTCCCCGCCTTCACCGTGCTTCGGCCCGTCCCTCCACGTCCACTGCCACCGGTTCTGCTCTCGCCGCTCTCGACCGCGGCAGCGCTTTCCATCGCTGCT
>BOPP01000032.1:4360234-4391677 GCA_017312745.1 Gryllus bimaculatus
CGAGCGTCACACCACCACAAACGTCACTACCGCTTTGCAGCCATTTCCGCTTTTCACTGCCACCTCACCTCCGCCACCACTTCCCCAAACCACTAAACACAACCACCGCCCACCACAGGCCCTTGCCTCCCGCCGGCCGCTTGGCGGTTGCAGACTATAACCGGATCCCGCCGCCGTAATCCAGTTTTGGCGCGCGCGGGGGCGTGACGTCACCGGCGGCGGGTTGTCACCGTGCGGCGGGCGCTCATTCGTCAGCTGGGCCTTTGTGCGCGCCGCGTGATTAAGGCCGCTGCCTCCTCACCGCCGCCCCGCCCCGCCCCGCCCCGCCCCGCCCCGCCCCGCCGGCGGTCGATTCCGCGCCGCGCCAAGACCGCGCTGAAAGGGCCGAGGAGGCGCGACCCGGCGGGCCGGGCCGCCACGTGGCGACAGACAACCACTTCAATTGAACATTTCATTCTAATAAATACTATTGAATAGTTTTATTTAAACATTTCAATGTAATGACACTGTCACATTAAGAGCCGGTGTTCTAACTAAATACTCCACAACTGAACTGTTCGGAAACAGATGATTCAGCGCGGTAACGAACACATCATTGTATGTATGTGCGAGGTCGTGGGGTAGAAGAGAGATTCCATATTCACAGGGGCTACCTGGGGTATATCTACAGGTATCTGGAATGTATTGATCAAACACGCAATTCAGCTACTCTTTCGGAAGTCTGCACACTTGAAGGTATATGGGAGCAACTGATTCTAAGTCGAGTGGAAATAACACCGAACGTACGTTGCTAGAAAGACGCTAGTGGCCTAGGTTCGACCTCCGATTTAGGACGAATTTGCTTTGGACGAATCAGCCTGATGGCACGAATGTGATGAATGACCAAACATGATTTTCATGCAGTATTCTCACTAAATACCTTACTGTCGCCTCAACCATCTCAAGAAATTGTCTCAAGAAAACGAACACTTTTTTCAGAATTTTCCAATAAATAACATCAAAGCACGGTCCTGCATGAAATGACAGTAGCGCCAGATCGAAGATTCTCACTACGCAGTCAATAGAGAGTTTGCATGGCGTGCGGGAATATATTGAATACGGCACCTATATTTGTTGTGGATCTAAAATGAAATTTTTTCTTTGAAATACTAAGTACACTGAAGTTTTTTTGTGGTAGACAGTAGATCTCAAGCCCGAATAATAGGTGTTGTAATGTATTTTTTAAATTCTGGCCTTCTAGAGCTTCTTTTCACTGACAAATTAATATCAGCGGCTCTTATGAAAATCTAACTTCATATAAGTGTCTGCAAAAGACCCCAGGAACAAGTTACGTAGGAATGGCAAGGATTCTTTGGCTGAGATGGAAATCAGCCTTCGAGCAAGTACAATGATCTCTCGCAGAAAATGTGTTAAAATTTTACATTGTGTTACATAACGCAAAGAAAATTAAAAATATAGAAACGCAGTACACGTAAAAGCTTAGAGTACAGGAGGGAGAGGCAGGGAATGTTAAGAGATCAGAACTAGAGAGATTCATTACGGTTCCAATGAAAATGAAATCACGTTTTCGGAACAGTTTGATCGATTTGGTAGCATTAAACTCCTCATTGCAAATTAAAATAGAAATTAGGAAGAACTTGGAAGAAAGCAAACACCTTGCAATATAACTACGGACATAACAAGTTTCAACGACGGGAAAATTAGCTTTCAAAAAGCACAAGCTCCGCGCGCGCCGCGTGCGCCAGAAGCTCCTCGTCTCAACTTCCAACTTCGTCTCAAATCGCGCGGGAGATTAAGTCCCGCGGTGTCACCGCACGGAATGGCCATTATGTTAAATACGTTCCGAACAAAGTTCATTAACTCTCTGCATATCCACATATATATACTCGCACTTCGCGTCTTCCTTAAACGAAGACAGCAGGGGCACACCGCAATAAACATGCAAATTGAGGCCGGAACATCATCAATAAACGCTCCTGCGGGGCCCCCCCGCGGCAAGGAGGCGGAGGAGAGGGAGGGGAGCGGGAAGGGTCGGCGCACGAGTCTGAAGCGCTGGCGACGTTTACCTCCGCTTTGACGAATCCTGCTGCGCTCGACTCCCGAGCACGGAGGCGCACGGGGCGGAGAGCTTAATGGCTGAGACCTGCTGAGTGGGCTCACAGCGAATCTGACCGGGCGATCCAAGAGTTCGAGTCCTGTCACTGGCGGATTGTCGTAGATAGCTAGGTGGAATTCACTCGCTGTCTGGAGAATTCTAGGCGAGTGCCAGAGCAGTTCCCTAGAAAACGGGCCACAGACCGCCCGCGATCTTTCCTTCGTCTTGTTTCTTCTACGCTCTTCCCTTGCACACACATGCACTACATCACATCACAATGTGCTGACAAGTCAGGAGCGTGGAGCCCGTCCCGGCCCCGCCGCGCTGTGGGGGATGCAAGTGAGGGAGTTACCCCGCGCCAGACTCAATCAACCAACACCTCCCTCCCCATTGCTTCTTCCCTGCCTCCTTCGTATTTCGACCATCACTGCCGCCACCAATGTCGTTAGGAACTACTGGTAACATATGCATCCTGGGTTGCGTGCTCCCAAATATGCAAGTGTAAACTAGTGGGAAACAAGAGTAAACAAAAGGGCTCCGAATTTCTCGTTCTGGTTAGTTTTGTTACATCTTGAGTTCCGAATAGCTTTTTGGTACAACGCCACCTTCCCAGTAGCTACCTATCGGGTAGCTAAAACATATTTTTCTCTCTTTCTCAATGTGCCAATCTCTTAATAGTGAAATTGAAATATAAATTTCAAAATATTGAAGAAGTAAGAGTATTAATTCGGTCGTATAGGCAAATTTTCGTTGAAACGTTTAAAGCCTATCTGCAGAAAATATTTGAGCGTGTCTTGAGGTTTTCGAGAAAATTCATCAAATTCTCTTAAACCTCCTATACTCATAAAATCAATACAAAAATCGCGCACAAAGTAAATAATAAAGACGTGAGAGATGCATGAAAAAGCACATTTATGTAAGTCAAAATTTGTATAAGTAAAAACATATACATCAAATTAGCATTACTGTACAAAAGAGTTTAAAGAAATATGTGGAGCTGTTTTTGAGAAAATGTTTTAATACCTCCAATTGTGCACTCCAAGTTGCGCAAAAACCACTAATATTTTCAAAAATAAGACCTATTCTGTCTTTTACGCATCCTTAGATCTATCCGCTAAAACAAATTGAAGAGGTTTTAATAAAATCGTGTTACATAAACTTGCCTTTATGTCACCTAACGTTTCGGTAAAACTATTCATATTTTGGAAAAAAAATACTTTATGTCTTATTTTTAGTTTTAATTTTGAAGAACTGATTTCATATAGAATAATAATTCATATCTCAAATTTGTGTAGGAAGACATCGAAATTTTTTTAACGTTTGCAGTTGTCGAAAATGTGAATCATTCAACGCAAATCGAACATGCACCTTTTTCATAACCATTCTTTAATCTACCCAAAAAAATCCAGTCCAAACATTTCACTCATTTTTTGAAAATTTGAAAAAATGTTTCAGGGGCTTTATATTAAGTATCCCTAAATTTAGGTTTCAAATTCAAGGGGCTGCGAGATCACTCAGATCGATGGGGAAATATCAATCCTGAAGAAAATCTTGCTCAGGTTTAGCCACTAGCATTGTTCACAGACGGACGGACAGACGTTTTACCATAACCCAGTTTTTCTGTATTAAGAATGCACAAAACGTGAATTCTGATTACACAATGTATTACAGGAAGTAATTGACTACTTATTAAAATACAAATTATCCACGTTTTCGGTATGGCGACCAACAATACGAATTCCAAAAACGTAATCGCAGCAGCATTACATAACTCTCCGCATTCTATGAGTCCAGTCGAAAGTGAAAATGAAACTGGAGTTTCACAGCGCACGATAACAGTTATATGATAAGATCCAATTAGATTTTCGTCGTTGACAGGAGTCAGTAAAGTATATCTCTTACAAATTTGAAAGAATTTTACTCTTTTCGAGTCCCTCTGTCAAAATCCCACCCTTACTCCCAAAGTAAGCAATTAGGGCAACTTCCGAAATTTTGTTTTGTTGTCCCATATCTAATTGCTAGACACTCATCACCTTGCCAAACATTTGCGCTGAAAAAATTAAAATGTATGCGTAAGAGTTAGCCAAACGTGAATTCGCCAAACAGCACACGGAGTCCCCCAGATGTGGAATTTCTTTGTTTTGCATATTAGTAGCAGTACCCTGGGTGCAGCATTTAAAACCAAAACAAAAAAAAATAGTTGGGAACTGTGACTTGAAACGGCTTCCTAAGAGACAATCCGTCCACAATGCCCCAGCTGCCGGTTTATTATTTATTGAGAAACAGGTTAAGCCAATGAACGAATTGAACGTGTGTTGAATGCGCTTTACAATGCATAGTGAGTCAAAAAGATGTGCGTGCCTGATTTAGTCAGCTTAACAAATAATCACAAATTTGAGTTGCTTGCTTTGCGCATTTACAAGTCAACGGCAAGACTCCAGTCTCCAACCAAACTTAAATCAGGCTTTAATGTATCCATCGCAAATTTTCCAATAATTTTTACACCACTATATACATTTTTCTTATCTTGTCTCACTTCTCTTGTTAACTTCTCGCCAAGTATTTCTGTATGTTTCAATAGAGGCTTTCCACACCTGTTCCACCTCTCCGCTAGCTTCCGCTCTCCGCCTCCAGGCGGCGCACGCGGCGGCGCCCAGCCTCCGAGTGAGCGAGCGAGCGCGCCCGCTCCTTGGCGCGGGGCGGGGCGGGGGCGGGGCGCGTCCCCGGCAGGAGCGCAGAGATTGCCGTATTGATTNNCCCCGCCCCCGCCCCGCACGCCGCCTGCGTCTCCGAGGGACTGTCACACGCCGGCTGCGGTGGCGGCCGCTCCGATAATCAGAAGCACGGGAGTAATTGAATTTGGGTCCGCCTTGGGTGGGACGGCGCAGCTCCCGACGGACCCCGCCCCCGGCCGCCCTGCCGTGGAGGACCCGCCGCCGCCGCCATTTTGATGGCGGGCCCTATGATACAGCGCCGCCTCCGCCGTAATTGGATTGCTGGTCGATAGCACTGAGCCAAGCGATTGGGCCCGAAACGCAACCCGCTAACGAAGTCCGCGGACAATTGACGGTCAAGATGTCGGTGTTCCTTTGGAAGGTAACGGATAATGGGGGCAATATTTATACGTTGCACAAAATCGGTTCTTGATCAGATTAGGGAAACCCCAAATATGTTTTTCATCAAAACCTTTCTCCGTCGTACAACACTCAAGATATATAAATGTCTCACGTATAATGTACAAAATATAAGATAAAATTGAATTTTAACCTCACTAGTTAACAAAATTCTGAAGGTTTTGAGATATTTTAGTATTCAAATCACTGTATCTTACAAAATTTTATCATATCACTTGAATTTTACTTATTTTTTTCAAAATTTATGTATTAATCAACTTTTCTGCTTAATTTTTTTTATCGAGAATGAGATGTTACATATATAGACTTCATGAAAAATATGTTATTTGTGAAAAGAAAAAGCTCGGAGGGTAAATACGAAACATTAATGTAACTACTCCACATTAACTCAAAGTCCATTATCTCAAGGATTTCCACCAAGACAGGTGAGAGGACGTCTTGGGTGACATTCCTCTATGTCACTTGCAGGTTTATCAGTCAGTTTCTTCAGGAGAGCGACTTTTGAAACCTTCCAGTCGTGTGGATAACAGCAACGACCAATGTACAAATTGTATATGTTTAGAAGTTCCGTGATTTCGCTCTGGAAATCTTTAAGGTCTGGGAGTGCTGTTTGTACCATTGAGGCTTGAATGCCGTCAATCCCCGGTGCCTTTTCTTTCCCAGACTCGCTACGTGTCCAAAGTTCCTTTTTGTGAAATGGTTTGGTTCTTGCGCTGACAGTTTAAAACGTATTCTTTCCCTCATAGTCAAGTGGTATTGATTCTCTCCTTCCATTGTGTCTGAGGACAACTGTTCTAGGAATAGCTTTACGTAAGATTGACTCGGGTATCCAATGTAGCTACGGCAGATATAACCTCTATCATCCTCATCTTATCGGATGCAATCTTATAAGAAAACCCCATTGATATGTCTCCGTGGTACTTTTAACATTCTCGACAATAACGACTCTTTTCATATTTTTAATTTCTTTTTGAGCTTATTTTTGTGCCTTCCTTTTTTCATACTTTTACAGTTTATTATTACCGCACCATCTCGATCAACTCGACACGCCACCATTTGGCAATTTTCTGTCTGGAACAGAACTGTCTCGGACGGTATTTAGTCCTTCGCTGCTTTGAATAAGTCATATGTCACCATGGCATAAATTCCAACTGAGTCATCGGGAGGGATTCTCCTCCATTTCATTCCTGGCAGACTACTGAAGGTCGCTCCAGTTCACTCTCTGTACTGGGAACTTGTCATTCGGCTGGCAAGCGACATCTGATTGGTTCGGTGGTTAGGCCACTCGAAACACTCTGGATCTCTCGTAAGATATCACCCTCTCACACTGTTCATTCACGGGTGCAGGGATGGATGTCTCTCGCCACAGTAGTTGATCCAATTTCCTTCGCAGTTATCCCAACTTTCAGAACTCAACTGAATGTTTCCGATTTGAAGACCTCATTCAGAACTTTGTGATAATTTCTTATTAATAGATAGTGTATGTAGCCTTCGTGGAGGACCTGTGTGTAACTTTCCAATCAAGTCTTTTGCATTCACGTCTATCCCAGGGAACACTTTGGTTGGTAGACTGTTCAGCTGCCTATAGTCTTTCTTCTGTGGACTCAATGTTCTCAAGCAGGGACATGTACGTCGAGATTACAACAATAGGATGCCTGTTTTCTGGCTTGTGTTCACGTTCAGCAATGTGTCGTGACACGTACTACGAAAGTGCTAATGTTCTGACGTGTGGGTTGATGATTAGTGTGGCTGCTCTTGCATTAATATTGCCATCGGTTTCCACGATCCGTTAGGACCTTTGGGTTCCGTTGGCTCTTATTTCGCGTTTGTGATTTTTGAGGTTGATTTGCAGTAAACTAAATTCAATAATGCGCCCTTGAGGTTTAAATTTGAAGGGAACGCAACGTGTTCAATGGCCTTCCTCTTGGCCCTCGCGCTGCTCTTCCCAATTGTTCTCTGCGTATGGCTTGCACTTTGCGCGCATTCTCTTCTGCTTCCATACGGTCTTTCTGAGCCAAAAGCGCCAACACCCGATGGCTTCTTCATATGTTTCCCTCTGCATGAGGTGAAGTTTCCTATTCTTCAAAGCATTTCTAGACGCGGGAGTGACCCGCAGCATCCAACTGCTAAATGGATGCCTTTACTGTCCCTGCCCTTCTTCAAGAGCACCTTGATATTCCCGAAATACTTTTATAATGGGAATCCCTGTTATTTTTTAAATATAATTTATCCATTCTCTTTCATTCATAGTTCTTGGCATACCGCGAACAATACGTTTTGAGGCATACTTTGTCTCGCAAATGAGGAAAGACAAAATATTTCCGTAGTACACAATTTGAATAAAAATTTACCCCGAGTTTTGTATGAAGCTTCCATGATTTGCAGTTAAAAAATCAGAAAGACAGCTTTTTCAGTGAAAGAAGAATTTTATCAGTAGGTCTGTAAAGAGAATGACGGATCAAATTACCTCATTTTAGCATGTCTTATAAATTGCAGAGTAACTACTACGCATTTTTTTAATACGGGAAATATGTCTATACAACTCGCGTTGGGAAATGATCCTAGTGTGAGTGTGTCAGGAGAGAGAAGGAGAGGAAGGTGGAGGGGGAGAGGGAGAGGGGGAGAGAGAATTTCATGCCGAAAAGGAATGATGAAAGAGAACAGAATAGAAGGGCTACTAAAAAGAAATAGAATTGAGTTAAAGCGCGAGAGACAAAGACGAAGATAATATATCGACTCTATATCGCTGATCTTGGGTGAATCGGGAGAAAAAGACATTAGGCAGCACTAAAACATCCGACTCCCCCATTCGACGGAGCGTAAAAGACCTTAGCGCCAGTCACTCCGGGGGCTATCGCTCCGCCCCGCCCCTCCCGCATCGCCGCTGCCGCTCGCAGCCCCGCCCTCGCCCTTCCGCCGCCGTCGCCGTCGCCGCTTCGTGGGGGCGCCATGTGCGGGGTCGCACGCAGCGCCGCCCTGGCTGAGAGCGCGCCCGTGTCCGCCCGCGGGCGTTGCGCCCCGCCCCACCGCGTCGCCCAGCGCAGCGCACAGGCCGGGTGCCACGCCACGCGGAGCGGCTAGGCGGGGCTGCTAGGCGGGGCGGCGCGGGGCGGCGCGGGTGCGAGAGGAGGGCCATAGGGGCATAGCGGGCGAAGAGATGGTGAAGGATATTCAACGAAATTGCATGTTGTGGTGATGGTGGCGAAGGTAATGGTGGATGTTCCATGGTCGTAAATCCTTGACATTTGCCACTATCGTTGCAGGGGTGTAGGGTCCGAGCGGAAACCTCCCATAGGTTTTGTGAAAGCAAATGTAATGGCAAATAAAAATTACGTAAATAACATATTAAATTGTAATGTCAACGTATATAAATGACAGGAAAATATGTCTGCAGAATTCGTCTGCCAACATCTGATGCACCCACCTGGATGCCAGTTGACAGATTTAATAGTCTGGATTACGTCACTGAGGCAAAGTGTCCTACAATATAGCTTTAGGCGTAGTGGTAATATTCACATTAAAGAACCTGAGACAACAAGAAATATCGGGATTGTGGTGAGTTTTCGTAGGCATTTACAATGATTGCTTTCCATTGCTTAGACATCATCTTCAGTTTTCTGTCGTATGGAAACCACAAAACGCCTACATAGTCGTTTGTTTCTCGTCGCCCTCGCGGTATAGTGGGTCTGATGCACAGTGGAGAGACATGCAAAAGTGTGTGTATGTACCCAGGGAGAGGTGATGTACGGATGAGGAAGGAAAGAGCGCGTGCATAGGTCTCTTGTGAGGGTACTGTTTCAGCTCTCGCGTGGAATTGATCGGAGAAGCGTCAGATCGGAGCCGCCTGCCGCCAGAATTCCGCCTGGAGAGCGACTGAATTCAACTAAGCTGTATAGCTAGTGCCGGAAATCCGCCGCCGCGGAGACTCGAACCCCAGTCCTCCCGTCCGTGGACGACCGTCCAGGAGTTGAGCGGGGCGGGCGCGTCTATGCAGTCGGTGGCTCTCGCGAGGCGCGGGGCGCGGGGCGCGGGGCGCGGGGCGTGGGGCGAGGGGGCGGGGTGTGAGACGTGGGGCGTGGGGGCGCGGGGCGGGGGCGCGGGGCGGGGGACGTGGGGGCGGGGGCGGGGGTGCAGGGGCGGGGGGCGGGGCGGTGGGCGGCTGACAGTGTCTCCGGACGTACGCCGGCAGAAGCGCGCCGCCATGTAGACCGACGCGCCGCTTCGAAACAAAAAAACGCGGAACAACGGGCCAAGGAAAGTCAGCAGGTTCGTTAAGAGAGAAGCGAAACTTTCTCCCGAGCGCCCGAGGGCTTGCGCGGAGCGGGGACTGGGCGGGGCGGGGAGGGGAGGGGCGAGTTACGAAGTAACACCAATTTCGCCGGCGAGTCGGAGGAATCGACCCAAAGACGGCGGCGCTCATAATTGAGGCTAACTCCATTACGGCGGCGGCGGCGGCAGCGGGAGACAGCGCCGGGCGGGGCGGGCGGGCAGCTGGGCGGTGGGGTGTGCGAGGCGTGGAGGGCTAGGGGGGGGAGGGAGCGTGACTGTAACGAGGGTAGTGCCGCCTCATTGATATGGGAGCAAAGCACAGTAGCTTCCAAAATCCGAGCTCTTGGGATCAAACCTGACTGCGAGTGGGGAATTTTGCGAAAACGGAAAATTGTTAGTGCGCCTAGTCACCCTTGTGGGACGTGAAATAACTCTGTGTCTATCACAATTAGTTCCTCCGACAACCTCCCGACGAAGGTACTCACATCTCTTGTACAGCCAAGGAACTACACACGTAAAGATAAAAGGAGGTTAGCGTCCCTTCCGAACGAATTATAGGACTCAAAAACTAGTGGCGCTACAACAGCATAATTTCTCGTATTACATTTTGTCATGAGTGCAGACTCTCTGGAGCTCTGGGTTGGAGAGAACAAACACCAGTAAAAATTTAACAGGAAAATTTGAAGCCTTTTTTAAAAAATTATTTTATAAATTCAAGCACAAATAACGCAAAAACGTACCATTTTTTCACACAATTGTACTTTACTTTATGTTTTTAAACATACTGTATTTAAGCAAAAATCATTATCTTCAATATTGTACTACTTTTGCAAAGTTAATTTTTTGCAATTTTAGAAATTCGCCAAAAAGGGGAGCAACACCACTTTCTTTACCTTTCTTTGCTAAACACAAGAAACTATTGGATCAGTTAAAAAAAATTAATAATTGCTTATATTTCACCCAAATAACGCAAAAACTACACGTATTTAAGAAAAGTTGTACATGATCTCCCTTCCAGAATTAATAGTGAAGGACAGATTTCATTAAGCAAAAATTAGTACTCAAAATTTGTATTGCAGCAAGACTTTGGACATTTGCATTTTTCAAAAAATTATATCATTTTAAGTCGAGAACAAAGATATCCCAGGAAAAATTTAACCAGAAAATTTAGGTCAATGTTTGAGTCTTTGGGAGTTAGTCGACATTCATCATAGATCAATATTCGAGAAACTCGTCTGAATGGTTTAGGGATTTTTATTTACCACAGTCAGACAGAAGGACGAACGGACATTGACAGACAGAAGTGTTGCCGTCAATCAATGTTTCGTTATCAAGGACTCACGACACGTCATTCCAATACACGTGCTAGAGGAAGTAATTTACAAAGTATCTAAACAAGATTTACAAGATTTTTCGTACCAAGGGCTAACAACAGAGGATTTTCTGTCGAAAAGTAGCAAAGTTTTGTCGCACTATTAAAATACTTCTCCACAACAATACTTTGAGACCACAGAAAAAAAACAAAAACAAATCAATCCTCAAACTAAGGAGGTAAACAGAACAAGACGCAGTCGGGCTATGCCTTCCAAGGAGGTAGGAAAACGGCTGAGGAAAAGTTGACTGAGGGAAGCAGTCGGTATACGCGAGCCCCCGCCTCCGCCCCCGCCATGCCCACGGGGCCGCGAGCGGCGTCGAGCCAAGTTGGCGACAGCCGTCCCCAACGCGTCGTCCCTCACGCGCCCTCTCTTGATGGCGCCAAGTTGGGCGCTATCGTCTGCCACGCCCCCTTTCCGCCTCCGCCTCCGCACGGCAGGAGGCCTCGTGGCGCCTTCCAGTCATTCACCCCACACTTGGCCCGGATTTTTTAACTGTTTTGCGAGAAAAATAGAGGCAATAATAACTTGTATACGTTGGTCATTATTTCCCAAATGTTATTTTTTTAGACTACGTTATTTTCAAAATTTTCAAAAAAATGCACGCATCCCAAAATTTAATCGCTTGTAACACGTGTTGTAATTGTGACAGAAATTTAATATTTCGCGACATTAAAAAACAAAAGAAGCTCTTTCATTTAAAGTAAGTATTGATTTCATTAACTTTTTCAAGATGGATTTTTTGACTTTTTTTCAATTTCTTTTTTAAGAGTTAGCTCCTGCAGAGAAAGGGCCTACCTCCAAGATCTGTTTTCCCTGGGAATGCCCATTGTTTCGATTAGCTCGTTTCTATTACAGTTACTTATCTTTCATTTCCCAAGTTATCGGATTTAACCCACGCGGAGGGCAATAGTTTCTTGCCGTGAGAGAATGTCTATGTTCGTTGTTTTATGTGAGCGAAATTACGTCCCATCGGGATCTGACGGTCTCGCTGTCAGGCCGCTGCGATGTGGTTAACGGAGCCGGCCATCCGGCGGAGGAAGTGGAAAAGGCCCGCTCAAAGGGCCCCCAGGCCTTCGGCGCCCAAGAAGCCTGGGCCCAGCGGATGCAGGACCTGCTGCCTGCGGCTCCCACGCAACATTACACGTTCTGATTCCTTTCCTCTTGCTAACATGAGTTATAAACTGTATTTTAGACGTTTTGTACCGTCACCATGCAGTTCCCATCGTCTTCAATAAGAAAATGCAATGGGCTCAGAACTTGAAGTAAATTAGAGAAGTGGAAAAAGGAGGATTTCGGGTGAATCAGCCGTTTAAAAGTGCGCTTCGCCATCTCGACCTCCGCAAGCGCTTCCTTTAATTGATTCGTGATTCCAGGCGCGCCCACAACGCACTATCGTTAGTCTCGTAAGTGTAGTGTAGGTTATTCTTACCAGAGGTAGCGGTGATCTTTGCCACTGGATGGCGAGATCCATCGCCAACCTACCCGTAGGCTAGTAGGGACTTTCCCTTACGAGGTATCTCCCACCAGGGGCCACCATCATAGCCGGGACAAGCTCTAATCTCCTGATTGGTATCCCGGTATTTGTGGTAGTACAGTGCACGTAAATGTAAGTAAAGGGAGAAGATAGGACAAGGTAGAAGAAGAAAGACACAGCTCAGGCATTCGCGTGTGCTGGTCAGAGAAATCACGAAAAAGTACGGATTAGAGCAAGCGGTCTCTAGAATTCTCCTCCAGACTGCGGCTGAATTCGTCCTTGCTACGAACCCAATGTCGAAAGTCCTTCCAGTTTGAGAGTGGAACCTTAAGCGCAGCGACATCAGTTGATAGCCGGCCCGCGAGCGCCTCGCAGTCTCCATCACTGCGAGCGCTTTCCCAAAGGGCGCGGGGGAGGGGGAGGGGGAGGGGGAGAGAGCGCTGTCTCTCCTGCGCTCGTGAAGACGCACACACAGCGCACCCACAAAAGCAGCCGCCACATTTTTCGCAAAGCGCCGAGCGCGGGGGGCGGGGGGAGGGGGCACTGGCGCTGGCAGCTCATCCCGGGCGCCGCCCCCAAAGGCGCCTTCGAAGAAACAGCGTGCGACGCGTGCGTGGACAGGACCGAGACGTCTGCAAGGAGCAGCCTCATTCCGCTACACGTGCGACACTTGCGCTAGGACGAGCGAGGTTCGGCTGCAAGGAGAAGTGTTTAGGAAAGAGTGAGCAGGGGTTTTGCCACGAGGGGGGAGATGTACTCTACCAAAGGATTTTTAACTACACGGAAAACAAATGACGATTGACAGTTCTTCTCGTAGGTCCACTTTTTCTTCAAAAAATTTTTCTCAGCACTCAGGCATCGAAATGAGTACTTTCCTTCACTGTTTAGTGAATTGAAAATGTTACTTTGCGGTTTGGCAAAATACAATTTACATTTCACCGCCTGGTCACTGTTGGAAATTTAACAACTACGTGCTAATTCCTTTCCCGATTAATAAATGTCAACTTATTTGTAACTTCAGCAGATGTAATTGTAAAATACTTTCTCCGTTAAAAGAATTGACTGCCGGTTGAGGCAGTCGAGTCTCTGAGCAGTCTAAACGTAATTTATAAAAAATGCACTGCCATATATGCACAGGAAAGAAAACTGAGCTTAAACTGAGTAACGCGAAATGAAGAAAACTGGGACGATATGAATCAACGATGCTGCCACCTCGCAAATTGAGAACCGTACTGTAAGGGTACATTTGTACATAACATTTCCATACGTATACGTTCCCATGAATTCTTACTATAAAATAATGTTGGCATCTCGTCCGAGTGTTCTTAGCATACGCATTTCGAAAAGCTATCAACATTTTATTCGTAGTCCACGACTCACTTGCTATACTAATTACGTAAACGACATTCCTTTGCTGGCGCATCGAGAAGGTAGGCCCAACAGCGGTCCACGAGGGGAGTGGAAGCGCAGCGCCAAAAGCCAACGGAGCAGACGAGGCCCTCAGAGAACCAGCGCTCTTCCACCCCTTGGTGCTTTAATTTAACATTTGCACCAAAATAATGCCATACCAAATCCTATCTTAGTTTTGCTAATACAAGCTACGTTATACTCGTAGAATATACTAGGACATTACGATTAGAGAAATTTCTCAAAAATCCGTTTACCAATATTTTGTATCAATGATTACATGTGTACTGGTCGTGAAAAAATCAATAAGTGAAAAACACCAGCTTTGCAAGCGAACAGTTGTAAGTGTCAATGTGGTTTAAAAATACTACGGTTATTTTAAAAATTCGTTTTGATATTAAACAAATTCCTGTTTCTATTTGCTGAAAGATTTTTTAAATTTTACTTTCACCAGAAAAATATACACACTTGTGAACAAGCCTCCTGAACTCTGGTGTCAAGAAAACAAAGTCAATATTTCTTTGTTTTCATGATATTATCAGTTAAACTATTAATACTATTACTCGTTAGTTTCAAACAACCTCTTTATTCTGCCTGCGAATAATGTTCTAGTGGTCGTGAATGGGTATCAATGTTCTATTTAGGCACCCAATTGCATGAAAAACCCTACATTTCGCACTGTCGATAATAAACTTTTTGGAATTTTATTTTCTAGCTTTTTTTGTGATGATCGATTCTTATCAGCAGTATGCGCTTTACAGGTTTGATGAAATCAGATGAAATGCAAGGAGCTGGCATTCTAGCGCCATGGAGTAATGCTACTTCCATCAGTGCGCTTGGAAATCAGAAAAGAAAGGGAGATGCAATAAATAATAGGAAGTATTTTAAGTTAAAGAAACAGTCTCTGTTAAGAAGGATAGACAAAGATTAAAAAAAATAGGTGGAGTATGAAGAGTGCAAATTAATATTGTTAAACAATATTATCAAAAAGACCAGGAGGCAGATATAAAGAAATAACGCAATGTTATTGTTACCATCATAACTCTACGACACATTCAAATAGAAGACCGACGGAGGCGGTTCCCACATTATTTGGGAATCGCCCTACAGCAACCCGCGGTCAGCTTTCCCTGAACGCCGTTTCGCTTTGCGTCACCTGAGAAACAGCCCGACTGCTCCAGTTTCGATCGTCCAGGATTCGGAAGGAGGACAATGTTTTGTTAGTTTGCATTCGTAAGTAGTACAAACAGATGCTCTCGCACCAGTCCAGAGAAAACCTCGAACACAGGCGAACGCGGCAAAATCTACGGAATTATGTATGTTATATTATGTATGTTAATTATGTATGTTAAGCCAGTGAGCTAAGAAGATGCGCGAGGTATGTTTGAAGTTTTGTTCCCACAAACTTTTCAGCGGTGGTTTTCAACATTGCAGTGCTCTCAAAGGACGTGCAAAATGTTTATTGAAAACAGACGTGATGGCGACAGATAGTTATGCAAATCCTCATATCGAGGAAAACGAAAACGAGCTGCAGTCGGCTAGGGCTTTTTGCGGAAGAAGGTAAACGACTCAGGGAACATTGACCGCGGAATGCAGTGGTGAGGCGCCCCCTTTTCTTGTGTTATGCCGTTAGAAGCGCGTGGGGCGGGGCGGGGTGGGCGGGTGCGGGGCGGGGCGGGGCAGGGCGGGGCGGGGGCGGGCGGGGCGGGGCGGGGCGGGGGCGGGCGCGCCCCGCCGGTGAAGTCGTAGAAGACTGTAAACTTCGCCGCTCACTTAAAACGCCGCCCGTGGGCGGGCGCAGACGTCGCCAATGTAGAACGGAAGCCGCGTGGATTAGACTGGAAGCACGTCAGCCCGGTGAACCTCCCACCAGCCAAGCGACCGTCTTTCGCACAGATGACACCACGCTTTATGATGACTCGACAAACAAATGTGATGTATTGAAATAATGTAATGTCACCCCGACCAACTCGCGCTTCCTCGAAATGCCACAAACACCCGCTAGTAACCAATGATTAACCCATTCCTTTATAAAATAACATTTCAATTCATATCACGAAAACTTTTATTTTTCTCTCATCTTCCGTCACCTCTGAGGTACAGTCCTTTAAGATTCTGCCATTCCTGTATAACCCCACATTCGTATTCAGTGTTACTTGGTTTGTCCATCCCTGCTCTTCGTAGGTCACATGTTCCATGGCTTGTTTATACCTGATGATGAATAAGGCACTGTACTGGTAGTGGGGGAATACTTATTGACTCCGAGCCACTCAACAACCACTTAGGTGATATTATCGCATCTTTAATAATCTCTAACTTCCTGACCGCTCTCTCGACGTGTGGAGTACTGTAGTTCATGAAACTGTGCGGGTTTGTGCAGGGAGCGAATTGGTGACTAGGAATAGGAAGAAACATCGGGCGGTCCGTTCATTAGGGTTCTGCTCCAGTATTTGTCTGGTGTTGATCGCAAAAAACAAAACACGGAGAACTACCGATCACAGCAAGGGACTGTTTGAATTCTCGTACAGACAGCTCCCAGTTGCGCGGCAAGTGGATAATCTCCCCACTGCTGGGGCTCGAACCCCAGAACATCGCAGTGAACGTTGCTGCAGAGGCAACGGAACTGACCCTGAGCAATCGCAGCAGGTCGTAATTGGTTGTGAGAGTCCCTAAAAGCTTCTAAGGAACCCGTACCCCAACCCAACCCCCCCGCACGAAGCCGCTACGTCCAGGCTCGCCTCACAGTTGCTCTTCAGGAGTTGGGATTTCCTGTACGAGGCGACGATATTATTCTGCCAGAACCTTCTTTGCTATATTAGAGACTGGAACGGTTTGTCTGTGACAATCTTCAATCTCTTTCCTCAAAGCCTGAGCAAAGACTCTTTTTAGGCAAAACAAGAACAAATATTATATTCTAAAAGAAAGTTCCGAGTAAAAATTTCATAATAATTTTGAGTTTTTACTGTTTGAGAAATCATATTCGAAACCATTACATATAGCGATGGTTAAGACATTTTTACTCTGTTGTTGAAATGTGTCCGACGTAGAAATATAGAAAAGTGAAAAAATATATAGAAACAAAAAAACAATATTAATCTTAAAGTTCAAAATGTGAATGGAACATAATCACCTCTATACTTTCTTGATTTAAAATTTGTCATTGAAAATAGTAAACACTTTTTCAAAACTTTCAGAAAACCCAGTAATGCATATTTTATCATCCTTCTCATTTTAATCACATTGTTAATCATTCTTTAACAGATTATTCCAGATCCCTGTCATTTATTGTTTTCATAAATTAAATAGATTTAAACAATTTTATGAGGTCTTCGTTTGGGCATATTAAAATTCCATTCAATAGGATATTGTATTTCAAATGTGTTCAAGTTCTATAGAAACGTTCGCGTTCCAGAGAATAACTCACGTCTTAATGATAAATTATAATGTATGTTTAAAATAAAAACAAGTAATTACTACCATTTTCTTATACCATAAATACACTAGTGGGAAAACGTGGTATTCCGAAACATTTCCTCCTCTAATTTCCTCTAGTTATTCCTCAACAACTAGTCATCTTAAAAAATCGAGTTGCATGGCATCATTTAAAGATCTAAAATTGAGGGATAAGTTACATTTAAAAAGAAATATTTGGCTTTTATACTGTAGGTGGATAGATTTGAAAATAAATTTGGACTTTCCAATTTTAAAAATGTCGTGGGTTTTAATGAGTGTCGGAATGATATATTTTTATTAATGCACTTCTCCTATTCCAGAAAAAATAAAAAATAAAATCTTGACGTTTTGTAGAAAATATTGATAATGCCACATGGGCTTCATAGAAGAAACCCGAGAAATTATTGTACCTTAATGATCTCCGAAAAAGGACAACTTGATATTACTTGTGACGTATTACAGGTCATCATAAAAGCTGGTAACACAGCTTTAATCAATTAAGAGTTATACGTGACACATTCTTTCATCCATGATTCCTCCATGGGCGTGCGTAGCCTAGAATAAGAGGGGGGGCAACTACACATCTAGTCACACATTTACATGTGGCTATCTTACTAGTAAATCGAATGAAACATACCAATAATAAAATTAAATTATAACGTTAATGACAAAATTAATGAATCCAACTGACGTTTTGTTAAACCAAACATATAGTTTACTGACGACTTGGGAAGCCAAAAATTGTATAACTATTCCAGAATTTTCGATTTAAAAGGGGAAAATGACGTATTGAACCGTGTAAGGAAGGAAAATGCTTTATGCAACAGGGTCCATTCCAAAAGTTTTAGGGCGCTGGTATATGTTTATGTATGTATATCCATCTATCCCGATTTCCGGGTACCAATTGCCCCCCCCCCGCAATGGGAGGAAAAGTAAAAATATACTCGAGAGGCGAGATGCAGACATAATTATTTGAGCTAGCCCACCTGGCTGAATATACATAAGGTTTGTCAGATAGAATCATTAAAAGTTTCATTTATATAAAAGTTTTTGAAATCTTCAGCCTTCTGATGAATAATATAATTTTCATCTCAAATAAACTTAACATCTGGCAGCTGACGGCAAATCGTGACTCAAATATTTTTTTTCGTTCCACACAATTTTCTTGCAACCTACTACTTGCGTTGAATGAATTCTGAAAAATACCACACCGCCTCGAGGCAGAAATCTGTCATTTGGCATTGGAATATTATTATTTGAGCCCACGCCTTCCGCGGAGAGTCGTGCGCACGCTCAGCGAGTAAAAAGCCTCAAGTCAGCTCCGCCGTGGCGACCGACTCGCAGCACCAGTAACACAATAACGGCGCGTCTCCGAGGGCGAGGTCCCGGGAGCGCGCGGGAAATTGATAGTTACTATTCGGTTCATCACCACGCGGGCCCTAATCCGGCGACCGCGGCCGGGGATGAACGATTCTGGTGCAAATGAGGAGGGGGCCCGGCCCCTCCGCCGCGCCCCCCAGCGCTCCCCCTCCGGGCCCCGCCCCGCCCCGCCCCCCGCCTGTCATTTAACGCGCGGCGAGACAAAGCGAGAGCAGTGCGTTAAAGCACACATTGCTTTAAAAGACCTACCCCTAAGAGAGCCCCCACGAGGGACACAAGCCTGCATTGTTCCCGGGCTGCGGAGGTAGGAGGTGTTGGGAATAGCGCAATGATACGGATGCCTGAAACTTGGTGTAGTGAAGAGTAGTAAACTTAGGGCTTGTCACTGCTCAAACAGATATCCTAATTACAATGTTTCTTATATGCTTACTAATGTTTTGTTATTATAGGTAGTAAAAGTAGAAATGTATTAAATCATATTCACGATGGAGATATTGCCTTCCTTAATTGCTTTCGACAACATAATTAATTGTCTTATTAGCATATTTCAGACCACTATAACATAATTAAGAAAGAAAAGAGAAACAAAAAGTCCTATATCTGGATGTGCTAGTTGGTATTCACAATTATGAGTCATCAAAGATTTGTCATCTGGAAATTAACTTATTGCGCCCCACTATTAAAATAAATGTACGAATTTGGCTGTCGAAAACATTTTGACCAAATTATTCATAATTTATCTCGTATAAAAATCTCAATTGTCAGTGGACTGAAACTGAATATAATGTAAAAATGCGCTGCTAGCTGTGAATGAACGTGCTGTAATTCACCATTACATTTTTTTCTCAGCAAGTGCTCGTGTAGCAAATTTAAACGTTCAGCCCTCGTCATTAGGGTTAGAGAAAGGGAATGGCCGGGAGCCCCCTTCAGGGCGAACACTGATGCAACGACACGTGTGTGGGGTTCCTCGCTAACAAGAGCCGATGAAGGCGTTAGACTACCTCTGGGATTCGCGTGGAGGCAGGAGGCCTTGTCCGGAGATCGGGCGTGCGTCACGCGTGCCACACCACCGCCGGAGGTTCGCACAGTCAAGGCAACGGCCGAGAACAGAAGAGGTCTTTACTCGTACACCTACTGCTTAAGCAGTATAGAGAAAGTATTGTAATGCTGTGTTGCGGAAAACAGACGGCGATTTTTCGTTAAAAAACTCTTATTACCTAGCCCTGGTAAAGAATAAGTAGCTAAATATTGTCCCTATATGTACTAAATTACTTCCTTTAACACGTTGTGTAGTCAGAATGCACGACTGGTAGGTCCTTGATACAGAAATATTGATTAACAGTCAAATGTCCGTCAGGCTGCCTGTATGTCCTTCTGCAAATAACGCTAGCGGCTGAATCGTAAGCAGAATTTACAACCAAATTGATAATCTCGATCGATGTAGCTGATGGCCCCTTGAATTTGAAACGGAAATTTTGATTATCAGGGGTACTTTACATTAAGTCGCAATAACATTTTCTCAAAAACGACTCTAAATGTTTTCTTTAAATTTCTTCTCCTCAACAGTTTTTTTAACCAATAATTTTCGCGTAATTTCTACCAAAAGATAAAGCAAATTATAAAAAAACATTCTCAAAAACCGTTGCATTTTTTCTTTAAACAATTCCCACGATTAGGGACGCCTCATTTTCATTAATCTCTCGGAGTTTTCGAAAATTGCATTAGCTAAAAATAGTGCGAGAAAGTATGTGCTGGTGGACCAATACTAATATACACTCAAATGCTGAACTGTACAATTGATCACTCCCATTCGCGAGTTGCACTCGTGCTCACAGCGACATCAGACAGCGCAAAAATACTTTTCATTTTCCCTCGCGATCGCTCACGCATTCACAAGCGCAGTCCAATGCATATGTTGCCGTAATTAAAATCGGAGGTAAAATAAACTCCATAACAAAAGGCAGGTGTTATAATTTTAACGTCAGAAATGTTATATGAATAACAATAACAAATAATTACAGGGAAACAAAACGCGCGGTCCGGCGCCCGCCCACACGGGACACCGGGGGCGGGGGGAGGGGGAGGGGACGGACAAAGGGCCCGGTTGACGAGCAAAAACATTTCCGTTGCCAAAATTTGGCCCAACGAACACACGCGAGGCGACAGTGGCGCGCGATTTAGCTTCCGGCCAGCCACCGGCGGCGGTGGTTCTGGGCAGCGGACATCGGGCGGTGGGCGGTGGCAACAACGGCTCATTAGAAGGAATCGACATGTCACTTTAGAACTCACAACCCGATGACAATAAACAATTATAGTCGGTACACAAAATTTAAGTTAAAAGTAAAATAGTTTGTGCTGCATAATTGTTTCTCATCAATTAAAGACCGTACTGATTATTAAAAAGGGAAAAAATTAACAATGATATATAATGCATAATGCACAATGGCACACAATGCATCGTTTACATTTGTATTGTATAATTTTAAAAAAATCTTAATATGCTGGTAAGTAGTAATGTACTTCGCTTGCGGGTCTATGACCCCATCTCGATCAGATTGTTGTCCAGTTTACCTGAGTTGAGCGTAGAGCAAATGCTGAGATGGCCCCTTGTTTTGCCTTTTGTGGTGCCGGGAATGTGTTACTATATTGATAGAAATTGAAAATAGTTAAAATCTACAGTTCCTTTATTAATGCTAATACGTTTTCTATAACGTGGGAGCCATAATGTCTACGTTTCAAAAGTTGCTAATTTTGCATTTTTTAAGACTTGTATGCATCACTCAACTATTTAAAGTTCGACTCTCTCGTAGTAGGTGTTTTCCAATTTCTTCAAGCAGGGCTCGCTTGCCTTATTGCACTCCTCTTCCCAGCTGCTGCCTATCGGCGCCTAAAATATATTTTTTCACATTTTCTCAATTTTTCGGTTCCTACAAGAATTGAAATACGATTTTAAAAATATTACAGAGAGTAACAGCAGGTTCTCTGAGGAAATTTTCATTGACAAATTTGGAGCCTTTTTTGTGAGAAAATGTCTTTTAAACATTTCTCAAAGTATGTAATTTTGAGGTCATGCTCACAAAAAACTTAGGAGTTTTCTAGAATATTCGAAAAAATTAATTTAAATTACTTGCACTCATACATTCAATAATGTGTAAAGAATGCTTGTAATATAAATATTGACGACGTTCAAATTTGTGATTTTTTTTAAATCTAAAGAATACATCGAAATGATAAATAAATAAATCAAAAATATCGTGTTATTCATTCCAAGTTTCTCGTGTAGTACATCTGTACTATACTCCTTCCGTTCTGTATGGGCCTGAGAGGAATCAGTGTGCAGTATGCGTATTTTGTGGAGGAACTGGACTCTACCCACCAACGGTCGAAGCACCGAGATAACGGCGAGGAATATCGTGCGTGAATATATAAAAGTGTAGGACTGAAATAGGACTACACGACGTTTGGAGTACGCGAAAGCGCTCTTCACTACAACTCAGAGGAGCGGTAGGTACCGCGAGAGGCCCTAGTGGCAGTGCAGAGGGCTGAGGGCAGAGAGGAAATACATTGTTCTAAAGCCGAACGGTCGAAAAGAAACATTCAATAATAATGACTAATACATGGTTGGGATAGATTTGAAACAGAATATACCATTAAAACAGACATACAATCATTTTAATCTTGTAGTAAAAATAATAATACACGACTTGGATCCTATTGTTTTTACTATTAATCGCCTTTGCAAATTTAAAAAAATTAAAAATTAAAAGTAATGTTTTAAATGCGATATTGAATGAATCCGTAATTTTAGGGGCGAAGAAACCAGTATTTTGAGAGCTGGAGAATTGCAATAAGCAGAAAAGTATATTCGTTTTTTAAAATTCAAAGTTATAAAATACGTTTTACAAATGTAATTAAAAATGACGCAAAAGACAGCGAGCCTGGTAACTGAAATCGTGGATTTTGCACATTGTGCACACTGTTGTCACTAAAGCAATATTCGTTTTAATTTCATGCTTTGAATCTATTCACAATCGTTCAACTATTTATTGTTGCACTCCATTTTAGCTCTTCAAAATGTCTATAAAGACGTTTCATATTTAATTAAAAACTAATCGACAGGATATTACGAAATTTAATCGGGGAATGACTTGGTTACATTTATTGAAATACTATTTTCAAATTTCATGTAATCTATGTTAATTTAATCAAATTTCTATTTTAACACATTAAATTTAATGTGTTAAAATAGAAATTTGATTATCATCTTCAAAAATCGAGTACAAAATGCATCGTTAGAACACTGAGAAGATTTTAAATGGATAATTCTTTAATACGCAAACTCAAGTATTCATCTGTTGTCAGTTATTATACTTAAACATGACTGTAGGTCACAGAAGCAATACTAGTGAAACAATACTATTCACTTTTAGCAATGGATATGGTTTGTATTTGCATGTTTTTAGGTCAACTTTGAACAACAAGAACGACTTAGATATGTATTCATGTCTTCGTCAGTTTCATCAATCTCCGCAAACAATTGAAGTGAATACAAGGGAATTGTGTGTCGCAAATATTCTTACATGAAATGTTAAAAGTAATAAACCACTAGCAAACATTTTTGTAACCACCATAGGTGCTTGTGAAAACGCCTTTGCACAAATATCTGCCTCGGAGGCGCAACTCTTCCCCCTTCCCCACGCTGCGCGCCGGACTTGCGGCGAAAACTTTTCCTCTGACCCGCAAAAGACTGTACGCTCCGAGTGCAGTGGGCGTAGCCCTCCCGCCCTCAAAGGGCACTTGAAGAGCGGCCGTGGCTTGGCGAAGCGCCAAAAGTGATACTTCGTCTCGTGCCTCCAACGTTAATGGAGTGTTCGCCATTGCTCCTCGATGCGTGAAATCTTGCTTACAAGGGAGTAATAACAAACAAACGGGGCCGGCTTTGATCCCGCGCCGCCAGGGAGCAGGTGCGTCTGATAGATGTATTATTGTAATGCGCGGCCCTTTGATGTAGGGCCCGCCCCCTTCCACCGCGCCCGCCCGCCCCCCGCTTCGGCTAATCCCGCGCTCGCCTTACTTTAGCAAATTAAGAGCCGCCGCGCCGCCCCGCCCCGCCCCCGCGGGCGCCTGCGGTGGCGGTCGCGTGTTCGAGACCTCTGCGGGTGCCCTAGGGCGGCCAGCGCGGGCAGGGGCTCGCAGCAGCGCTTATGGTCACGGACGCACTCATAGCCGCATATGCACACACTCGCTTCTCCAGGGGCAACCACCATGCATTCTTCGCGCCGAAGAGGCCCGTGAGCCGGTGTCTACCTTTGCAAGTGCAGTTGGTTAAGGAACTTGCGCTCATATCGAACTCTGGATGTGCACTTGGACAAAAAGCTTGTGAGCTTATATCGAACTTTTGAAGTGCAAATTGAACAAGTAGCTCCTGAGCACATATCAAACATTCGAAATGCATTTGATCAAATGGCTCGTGAGACCATAACCAACTACAGAAGTGCAGTTGGTGCAGTCTCTTGTGAGCACATTTCGCGTATTTTTGTGTAGAGGAAGCGAGCCATTACACCTCGATGATGCTGCCACTGTGGTCAGTAGGCACGTACGTCGCGCATCTGTTTTTATCGCCGCTCACACAATTTACCGACGTAGGGAAAGCATCTAAAGAGAGTACTTTAGGTTCAACCACGATTCATGGTGTGCACCCCAGGCCAACAAATCGTACATGCCATAAACAGGATTCAATCACACATTAGTCGCGATGCATTCCTGAATGATTCACTTGCTTCTTTATTATATTCCCGTGTGGTCTTGCCTCACATTCTCACTGGTTTTTACTTTCTCGCTACGGAATAGAGAGCGCGAAAAAACGGCGTACTTTCGTCAGAAAAACTCTTATTTCAGAACCCTGGTAACAAAAAAGTGGATAAATAGTTGCTAAATTTAGAAAAATAAATACTCTAACACGTAGTGTAGCCAGAATCCATGTTTTGTGGGCCCTTGATGCCCAAAAATCGAGTGACGGCAAAAACGATTTGTCCGTCCGTCTGTGTTAAACCCTAGCGGCTAAACCGTTCAGCCAATTTTCTCTAAAGTTGATATTCCCTAATCGATCCGGCTGATGTCACGGCCTCTGGAATTTATTTTAATTTTGCAAGAGTGCTTTGCATGAAGCCCCTCCGACATTTTTCAAATTTTCAAAAAAAGGGCTCCACCGTTTTTGATTAAATTTTGTTTTTGGATACTGTGGAAGACACTTAAAAGAAAGGAGCAGATCGGAGTCTTCTTATGACTAAAGTATTAAAGATTTGATAAAATCTGTTCCTTAAAGATTTTGAAATAAGATCACGTACATGTTTTCGAAAATTTGAGTACTTTTCGGGTAATTTTGCGTGAAAATATGGCCGAGAATATACGTGCTGTTTTAGAACCACTAGTTATATTTACGTAGATATTATTCACGAACAGTTTCTTCTAGAGTGTGAATAAAACGATATCTCAACAAGACTAAAGGCACTAGACAGTGCGACATTCTGAATTCCCTGCGTCCGGTTCGCATCAACAGGAGTTGAGTGCCTCTTTCTCCAAAGAGAATTGCTGCGTTTTCTGTGCGGAATTCGTCGGATTGTCGTCTCACGGAAAAGGAGTTGCATAATTCTGGGCCTGATTACAAAACATGCATATACTTGAAAAAAGTACATATTTGGATCTTCCAGACTCTCACATAGAAACAAACACAAACTATTTTCTAAATTTACTTCACACTATGATCATTTCTCTGAAATAATAGCAGGCAAGCATGAAATATGATTGCATTGTTGTTAGGAACAAATGCTAATGACTTAGTAAAAGTTCACGAATGCAAATAAATCTGTAACAATATCCCCTTTCACCAAATTTCAACATGTGGTATTTACAACACATCTGTAAATTATTCTCGAAAATGCAAATAAATACTACCAGTAACACGATAATATCGCATAACATACTTTAGTCGCCCGTATTACTCTGACAAAAGTAAACTTTCACTTTATAGAACAGGATATAATACAGCATTAAATTTTCATACAAGGAATTTTCGTGCAGCAGTATTCATAAAGAATTCGGTCACTTACATAAGATGTCAAGATAGTTAAGAAAACAATGTGTGGCCATTATATTATCGCTATTCTTTTCCTCAGACGAATGAACCTGCTCTGCTTGACCTTCCCTCCGGCAAAAGAGCCTTGCTCCAAGGCACCGCCATGCTTTCAGCAAAGCCATTTGTTCCGTATTGCGTCTTTCAAAGATACTCGCAGAAATCAAATGTAATTTAAACGCACTCAATTTTTGGACTTTGTTTCTGTATAAAACGCAACTTTTAGACATTTAGATGGATAAGGTGGAAGGCAGTAAAATAAATTAATGGAACAGAGAACGTATTCGCTAATTGGATAATGAGTTTCTTGTAATTGCAGAAGAGCAACTATTTAATCACTGCTATTCACATTTTCAGCAACACACGAAATTTTAATCGTTTTTGAGACTCTCGTTTTGCGCTCACACGGCAGGGTAGTTACCATCGCCATCAATTCTACGACCTACATATTTTGGACAGAAGAGATTACGATTTTAAGGAGTGGTCGTGTTTTACAAATCTCGCAAATACTGAATATATTTTCTTAAAATATCCGTCAATCAAAATACCTGTTAGTAATATTGAAATAATTGAGTGTAAGTACGTGCAATTTATAGCTTTTTAAAGTAATATTTGTAGCAATAAAAAAATATTTTGTGTACGTATAGGGATCATATTTCAGAAGTTAATGTCGACTGTTCGTAAAAACCTCACCATGATTTAATGAAAAGTATGGCTATTTAGCACACTTGCATTGTACCTCGTTTGTTTCTCTATTCTGCAACAGCGTAAGTGTGGTCTTACATTATAGTATGATCACTATTTTATAGATCTTGACAAAATGTAAAACTATAAAAGCAATAAAGGGAACAAAAAAAGGTACAAAATGGAAGATTAAAATTACAGTCAATAAGTCTTACGTGCGTAAATAAACAATGTTCCTATAAATTTCCAAATTTTGGTTTTTAAATAAAAATTATTGTTTTGTTAAATGCATCAATTCAGAGTCTTATCCCCAAAATAAGAATAAAGCGGTTTGTAACAATTTTACTTTCTCACTTACCACTTACGCAGTTCAGGGACAGCATTGTAAAGGTGCGGGGATACTGCGAATTTTCGACAGAAAAACTTCTATTGCCGGATCCTAGTGACAAAACAAAGAATACATATTGTTTCTTTATGTAGTAAATTACTTCCTCCAATCGATTGCCGTCGAAACGTCTGCCCGTGAGTCAAGACCGCCAGCGGCTAACCAGTAAGGTCGATTTTCGCCCAACCTGGTATTCCTCCGCCTCGGACGGTGGCCCGCAGCCCCCCGCCTGCCTTGTCGTCACGCCGCCTGGCCGCGAGGGGCCCTGCGAAGACGCGAGTGTCGCGCCTCGGGGCGCGAGGGCCGGCGCATGAATTCGGGATGTGGCCCCGGGCGGCGCGCGCGTGAATGCCGGCGGCGGACAGGAGGGAGTCTGAGTTTGTCTCTGTCTTGATATGATGTTATTTATTTGTTAATGGCACGCACGGACCACTTAAAATGATGATAAGGAGCTCCGCCCCCCTTCCACCCCCCCGCGGAACACAACCGCCACGCCCCCGCTTCGGTGCTAATCCCGCGCTCGGGGTGGTTGGTTTGGCAAATTAAGGAGCCTTGCCGCGCCCCGCCCGCCCCCGCCCACGCGCACCTGCCCCCCCGGACCCGCCCCCGCGGAGCAGAACATAAGCGGTAAGGACGGGTCTGGTGTGCTTCGAGACCCCATCTGCGGGTGCCCTAGGGCGGATCCAGGCAGGGGTTCTCTAGTTGGTTGCTCCGCAGCAGCGCCTTATGGTCACGGGGAGCGGGCACTCATTAGCGCATTGCATATTTTATTGTGCAAAGCGCAACACACTCCGCTTCTCCAGGGGCAACCACCCATGCGCATTCTTCGCCGCCGAAGAGGCCCGTGAGGCCGGTGTCTTACCTTTGCAAGTGCACCGTTGGTCCAAGGAACTTGCGCTCAATATCGAAACTCTGATGTGCACTTAGGACAAAAAGTCTTGTGAGGCTTATATCGACTTTTGAGTGCAACTTGGGACAAGTAGCTCCTGAGCACATATCAACTTCGAAATGCATTTTTGATCAATGGCTGCGTGGAGACATAAACCACACTACAGAAGTGCAGTTGGGTGCAGTCTCTTGTTTGAGCACATTTCGCGTACTTTTTTGTAGAGGAAGCGAGCCATTTACACCTCGATGATGCTGACATGTGGTCAGTAGGGCAACGTACGTCCGCATCTTGTTTTTAAATCGGCCGCTCCCGACAATTTAACCGACGTAGGGAAAGCATCTAAAGAGGAGTACTCCTTAGGTTCAACCACGAATTCATGGTGTGCACCCCAGGCCAACAAATCGTACATCGCCATAGAACAGGCATTCAATCACACATCTAGTCGCGATGCATTCTGAATCGATTCACTTGCTTCTTTATTATATTCCCGTGTGGTCTTGCCTTGCACATTGTCACTCCCCGGTTTTTACTTTCTCGCTACGGAATAGAGAGCGCGAAAAAACGGCGTACTTTCGTCAGAAATACTCTTATTTCCAGAACGCTGGTACCAAAAAGTGGATTAAATAGTTTTGTAATTTAGAAAAAATAATACTCCTAACAACGTAGTGTAGCCAGAATCCATGTTTTGTGGGCCCTTGATGCCCCAAAATCGAGTGCAACCGGGCAAAACGATTTGTCCGTCCCCTGGTGTTAAACCCTAGCCCGGCCTAAACCGTTGCAGCCAATTTTCTCTAAAGTTCTGATATTACCCTAAGATCCGGCTGATTGTCACGGCCTCTGGACATTTTATTTTCATTTTGCAAAGAGTGCTTTGCGCGCATGAAAAGCCCCTCCGACATTTCTTCACAAATCTTTTCAAAAAAGCGGCTCCACCGTTTTTGATTAAATTTGTTTTTGGATACTGTGGAAGACACTAAAAGAAAAAGGAGCCAGAATCGGAGTCCTTCTTATGACTAAGTAATTAAAGATTTGAATAAAATCTGTTCTTAAAGAATTATGAAATAACCGCATCACGTACATCGTTTTCCGAGAAATTTGAGTACTTTTCGGTATTTTGCGTGAAAATATGGCCGAGCATGTACGTGGCTGTTTCCTACGAACGCACTAGTTATATTTTACGTAATATTATTCACAAGAAAAAACAGTTTCCTTCTAGAGTGTGAATAAAACGATACTCTCAACAAAGACTAAGGCACTAGACAGTGCGACATTCTGAACTTCCTGCGTCCGGTTCGCATCACAGGAGTTGAGTGCCTCTTCTCCAAAGAGAATTGCTGCGTTTTCTGTGCGGAATTCGTGCGGATTGTCGTCTCACGGAAAAGGAGTTTGCATAATTCTGGCCTGATTACAAAACATGGCATATACTTTGAAAACAAGTTACACCTATTTCGGATCTTCCAGACTCTCACATAAGAAACCATAACACAAACTATTTTCTAAATTTACTTCACACTATGATCATTTCTCTGAAAATACATAGCAGGCAAGCATGAAATATGATTGCATTGTTGTTAGAAGCAAATGCTAATGACTTAGTAAAAGTTTCACGAATGCAATATCTGTAACAATATCCCCCTTTCACGCAAATTTCAACATGTGGTACTCTTACAACACTCTGTAAATTAAAATTCTCGAAATGCAATAAATACTACCAGTAACCACGATAATATCGCATAACATACTTTAGTCCGCCCGTATTACTTTCTGACAAAGTAAACTTTTCCACTTTGTGAACAAGGAATATTATACAGCATTAAAGTTTCAGATACAAGGAATTTTCGTGCAGGACAGTATTCATAAGAATTCTGGATGCATGCTATAGACATAAGATGTCAATGATACGTTTAAGAAAAGCCAATGTGGGTGGTCCATTATATTATCGTCTATTCTTTTTCCTCAGACGAATGGAACTGCTCTGCTTGAACCTTCAGGACGCCCGTCCGGCAAAAAAGAGCCTTGCTCGCAAGGCACCGCCAATGCTTTCAGCAAAGCATTTGTTTCCGTATTGCGCTCTTTCAAAGACTACTTCGCAGAAATCAAATGTAATTTAAACGCACTCAATTTTTGGGACTTATGTTTTCTGTATAAAACGCAACTTTTAGCATTTAGATGGATAAGGTGGAAGGCAGTAAAATAATTTAATGGAACAGAGAACGCCGTTTCGCTAATTGGATATATGAGCTTTCTTGTATATTGCAGCAAGAGCAACTATTTATAACTCTATTCACCCATTTTCAGCAACACACACTATACGAATTTTAAACATCGTTTATTTGAGACTCTCGTTTTGCGCTCACACGGCAGGGAGTTACCATCGCCTCAATTCTAGGCGACCTGCCAAGAGTATTTGGTTGGACAGAAGGAGGCGCTAAAAATAACAGTATTTTTAAGGAGTGGTCTCGTGATAATTTTACAAATCTCAACGTTCTTAAATATGAATTATTTTCTTAAACTAGTCGGTCGTTTCACTCCCACAAAGCTCTTTTTCATATTTTTAAAACCCACTTTTACGGGCTCCCTTACAAAAAATCTTCTTGGGTTTCCCCTTTTTATTTTTTTTTTTCCCAAATGAACCAATACCTGTTAGTAATATTGAAATAATTGAGTTGTAAGTTTAACGTATAGCCAAATTATTTATAGCTTTTTAAAGTAATATTTTGTAGCAATAAAAAAATATTTTTGTGTACGTTAGGGATCATTATTTCAGAAGTTAATGTCGACTGTTCGTAAAAACTCACCATGATTTAATGAAAAGTACTGGCTTATTTTAGGCACACTTGCATTGTACGCTCCGTATTGTTTTTCTCGTATTCTGCAACAGCGTAAGTGTGGTCTTACATTATAGTTTAATGATCACTATTTTATAGATCTTGACAAAATGTAAAAAACTATAAAAGCAATAAAGGGAAAAAAAAAGGTACAAAATGGACAGATTAAAATTACAGTCAATAAGTCTTACGTGCCGTAAATAAACAATGTTCCTATAAATTTCCAAAATTTTGGTTTCTTCTAAAATAAAAACATTTATTTGTATTTAGTATATCAAATGCATCAAATTCAGAGTCTTTAATCCCCAAAATAAGAATAAAGCGTTCTGTAACAATTTTACTTTCTCAACTTACCCCTTACGGCAGTTGCAGGGACAGCATTGCTAAAGGTGCGGGGATACTGCGAATTGTTCCGACAGAAAAACTCGCTATTGGCCGGATCCTAGTGACAAAACAAAGAATACATTTTTTGTTTTCTTTCCCATGTAAGTAAATTACTTGCCTCCAATCGTATTTTTGCTCGTCAAGATCCCACGTCTGCCCGTGAGTCAAGACCGCCAGCCGGCTAACGGCATGGTAAGGTCGATTTCTCTTCGCCCAACCTGCGTCATTCCTGGCGCCGCTCCGCATCTCGCCCTTGTCCGTCTGTCGTTCCCCGGCCTTTGGACAGGCGAGAGGGGCTCAAAATAAGCGGAGAGACGCGAGTTGTCCGCCGCCTGCGCGGGCGACAGAAGGGAGCCAGTGTGCGCATCCTGCTGGCCACCAGGGCGCGGCGCGCGGCGTGAATGCACCTGTGTTGCGCGCGCCCTCCGACGCCGACGCCGCCCTTTCCTTCTTCTGCCCCGGGGTTTTTTTTGCGGGGCGCCCACCACACCAAGGAACGCGAGGCGGCTCGCACCACAGCCGCACACGAGGCGGCAAGCCTCAAGCGGGACCA
>BOPP01000032.1:4391702-4421848 GCA_017312745.1 Gryllus bimaculatus
CCTCAGCGGCCACGAGCCGCGGCGAAACGCCATCTAACACCTGGGACTAGCGGCCCGGCTTGGGCGACTCAGAGCATCAGCTGATGAGCAGCGCGGGACGCCCTACATCTCCATTCCCGACGGTGCGTCGCACGTCTTTCGACACTGGCTATAGAGCTACGTCCAATTCAGCCGCTGTCGGGACGAGAAGTCTATCGGCCGGCTGCTCTGATCGGTATTTTTCCGTGGTTTCTCCGATCAACACCAGGCGAATGCCGGAGCAGTTGCCCGGGCCACGGGCGGCGCGCGATCTCGCTTTCTTCACCCTTACTTACACACACTTATACTTACATGCACGACACTGCCACACATGTCGTGAGCTTACCGTTTGTCCCGTTTGGGGGGGGCGGTGCGCAGCTGGTGGGAGATACGAGAAAACCTCTTACGCCGACGGCTACGTTCGAGTCGGATCTCACCATCCAGCGGGGAAGGTCACCGCCACTTCCCGCGATAAGCATACACTACAATTACGGGACTTCTGACTGCAGTTGACACACCCGGGAGCACTAATCAAACAATCGACTAGCACACTCATACGGATGTTATAAAAAGCTTCATATAGCGCTGGCGCTCAGATTCATTTATAATAATAATAATAATTGCATTATGACTTCATTATAGCTCCTCCTCAAATGAAAAGTTCACTCCTTCTCGAAGGCAAAGAGAGGCTTTGTTTGAAACAAGCGAATAAAATTACAATCATAACTGCATTTGTGTAAACGGTGTTTATGTGAAATAATTCTACAAATAAACAGCAATCAGCACGACTGCCCGACCTGATAGTCCATAGACAACAGCTATTGTAATCGCCGCAAATAAAAAGCATACGTTCGATACATCACAATAAAACGTATTGTATTGCACACTTTATTATTATTGGTATATAAAATTAGTTTCATTAATAACTATAAAATATCGAATTATACGGCTATTCTTAGACCTTTTTTTAAGATCTTCCAGCCCTTTTTACAGAAAAATGGAAAAACTAGTTTTATATTGACCGAATATTATTATCTTGGCTCTGAAATCATCACTGACAAGCTCTTAGCAACATAATACTGATGCACTGTGCTAACAACAAATACCAACGACTGAGTAAAAGCTTCCGAAATGCAACTAAATAAAACGTAACAATAGCTACTTTCATCAAACTGCAACATGCTCTGTGCAACACGTCTGTAAATTATTCTAGAACAAAATTCTAAAAATACCATAACATCTCATAATATGAAAGTCACATTATTTCTTCGACCATAGAAGACTTTCTTTTCTACAGAAATACGAAAGGACACAGCATGAACTATCTGCAACACACTAAAAAAGAAAGCAATTTCAAATTTACAATTATTTACCCGAAATGTGGACACGCAAGCTTCCTAAATCTCGGCCTGCGCTTCATTAGTGAACAAATATTTTCTTCGGCATAAGGAACTTTTATTCATCCGCCGAAATTCCATATAACCATGTTGCATCGCACAAAAACATGCACACTATGTTTACGGAAGTAAAAAATGTTTATGAGCACAACATTTTCACAAACTTTCACATTTACTCTCTCTTCGCCTGGCACAGGCAATACGATCTCACATTGAAAAGTCCAACAGACCCCCCTAAGCGACTACCAAAAATTATATGACACTACTCCCCAGATATTCCTCTCATTTCTTTCATCACACACAAGAGGACGGAACATTGTCACATCTCAAAACAAGAGAACGGTGAAGTGCCACCATTACTGTCCTACAAGATGTCAAACACAACGTTAGAAAATTTCAAACAGAACTCTGGCATTATGGCCATACAAAGCTATTAAAATTACATCTTTAAATCTGAAAACACTCCTTGCAACCGCCTAAATTTTATTCTAATCTTTTTCCGACCCTCCAAAAAATGTCCTTCCAAAACTCAACACCAACGCGCTCCAGAGTAAGAAAATCGATCAAAAAGAGTCACCCCATCAATCAACCTAGCCATTGCTAGGGATGAATCCCCCCCATGATGAGACAGATCAACTATCAAATATTTACAAATTCTTAGGGAGATGAAAGTATCTCTTACTGTCAGGCCCTGATAATGTAAACGTTGATAAATCTTGTTCCTATATACACTATGTGATAAAAAGTATTCGGACACGTCTAAAATGGTGTGGTCGTGTTTTTCTTGGAGGGACTTGAAACCCTTGTTGTTTTGTGTGGCACAATCACGTCACAGACCTTCGTTGATGTTTTAAACACCTCGCTTCCCACTGTTTAAGAGAAATTCGGGGATGGCGATTGCATCTTTCAACACGATCGAGTACCTGTTTACGCTGCACGGTCTGTGAGTCCTGACTTGAATGCTACCGAAGACCTTTGAGATGTTTTGGAACGCCGACCTCGTGTCAGACATAACCGACCCTACATCGATGCCTCTCCTCAGTGCAGCCCTCCGTGAAGAATGGGTGCCATTCCCCAAGTGACCTTCAGCACCTGATTGAAAGTAGAGTGGGAAGCTTGGCATCGAGGGCTAAGGGTGGGAACCACGCCATCAGATGGTGCATAAAGGTGCTTGTTTGGGGGGGGGGGGGTCTGTATGCATCTACGTGTGGCAAGCCGCAACTAAATTGCCACGCGGAGGGGGCGTGGCACGTGTGCGGGGCGGAACACAAAGGCAGCGGCGCGCGGCCCCCGCGGGGGGGGGGGGGCGTGGCACCGGCCCCTTCGTCTGAGCGCTAAAGGGCTGAGCAGCCGATTTTGATCCACGCAGCTTTGTTAACCTAGTACTGTAAGAAAGGACATTGACTGGCTGAGCCAACTGCTGACTGCAGAGAGCCAACGACACATTTGGAATAGACATTTCTAATATCCTGTATGTAAGAAGAATGAACTCTCTACTAAGGAAGTAATTTTGATAATGCATCTTTTGAATGGACAAAAATATTATATTTGAACAATTTTTCCCTCTCGACTAACAAGAGAAAGAATTGTTATCTTGCGGTGAATTTTGATAGGAAAACATATTCCCAGACAATATTAATGAAAAAGTTGATAAATGTTATTATATGTAGTAAATTACTTCCTCCAATAATTAGTCTACTCGTTTTGAAGGTCGTTGATAGAGAAAAATCGATTGATGGCAAAACGTCGCCCGACGGTCGAATGGTCATCACTAGCCTGCGATTTGAAAACAGATATTTTGATTTTCTAGGGCACTTGACATGATCGATCAACATTTCCAAAATGTTCTCAAAGACGGTTCCGAATTGCTTCCTTCTCTTAGGATAACGTAAAAAATGCTTAAAATATACGTTTCAAAGTTCATTTTACCAATGTCCTTATAATAAATATTATTATTCAAAAGATGACTATCTCTTATTTATGTTTTAATAATTTTTTCCATGTTTGAAAGTAATGACAGTGGTCGAAAACTGAACTTTTAAAGAATAAAACTCTTGGTAGAGTAAGTGCCTCTCTGTGTATACTACGGAAGCAGAAATATATGTTGAAGTAGCATTGGCAGAGTGAACTCTCCAATGGGACTGGAAGGATGCAAATGCAGTTTTTATTTCGCCTCCAAGCAGCGCCTGCGCCGCGCCGGCGCCGGTGCCGCCGATGCATGAAGACGGGGCGGGGCGGGGCGGGGCGGGGGGGGGGGGGCAGCGTCGAGGCGGGCGAAGCGCACGCGGGGCTGGTTTACCTCTCCCGCTCGTGTTAGGGCGCGGGGGGGGGCGGGGCGGCCGGTGCGCATTTGTGCGGGGCACGTCCTCGCCCATTGTCGCCGACCGCCTTGCGAGACTATTGGCGCTCATCGGCACAGCCGCAGCACCAGCCCAGCGCAGCGCAGCGCAGAGCCCTGCGGAACGCCCTCGCGCAGCGACGGGGGACGCGGCCGGGAAACAAGGGGCGCGCACAATGGGCGAATTAGTGACGCACAGCCTCCACCGCGCCGTAGATAGCGCTCCCACGCGCCGCTCCTCCTGCCTCATCCCATTTCCCTACCTCTCCTCACTTCTCTATTACATTCCCTTCTCGTTGTTCCTTCTCTGTTCTCCCCTACATCCGTCTCCATTTCCTCTCCTTTTACCTCCTCCCGATCTCCTATTCCTTCTCCTCGATGTCCCATGTGCTCCTCTCCCTTCTCCTACCCGGCCTCGCCTCCCCTTTCCCTTCCTCGCTGCTGGATAAAGTCTAATGACTGTTACTATCTTGATAAACTCCAAGCTATAGACGAAATACGACAGACTGTAAAGCAATACATAAAATGTTATTGGATTATAGTACACCGTTTCGGATTTTCCAATTTTTGTTTTCGTAGCTTTAGACGCAGCTGCTCTAATTGTATATTCACATATTCTATTGGTGCAGCGATCCCCTACTGAAGAGACTGATCAATATCAAACCTTCGTTAGGCAACTAGAAAGACAAATAGCACGGCACTACCCACTGCAAAAGGCAGTCCGTTATTGACAGCATGATAAGGGAGACAAACATAATTTTAGATAATGAATATTTCAAATTGTACACCAACCAGTTTATTTTCACTGAAGTAAGGTAAATAATGCAATTCAACCATCAGTCCCCTCTGTGCACACTTCAGAAATGAAATATTCATTCACGGAAGTTTCAACAGCTTCTAAATCCCCTTATGAATGCTGCAGTGGTGCTCCGAGAAAGAGTCCGACACTTTTGGCTTCGTTGCGCTCGTCTTCGCACGTCCAAGAGAAGAGGCGAAGTCCCTCTGCACTGGCGACAATTGGAACAATCTTTGTGTTTGACGTAAAATTAATATTTTGAAGAATGAAAATACCGACATGGTGTAAGTAAAGTTGTACACAAATATACTATTAAATGACTACTACCTTACACTACATTTCTCCCCAAAGCAAGAAGGTACAGGTGTGATCAAAAACCCACTCATTGGAGCGAAGCAAGACAGGTTGCGCTATTTAGGGGCATCTTTTGAAAGTACGTCGCCGCCTCGCTCGCCGCTGCAGGTAGACTCTCTGAGGAGCAACGGCCATTCGTGTCCAAACCTACATCACCCTAATGAGCAATTTCCGTCGGCGCAACAATGAAAGATTTGGAGGAACAGTGCGTTTGTGTGAAATTGTGAAACTTAAAAAACTTGAAAAAACCGTTTAAACTTGAGAAAAGTGTCCAACGAGACTTTCATTATGATTCAAGAAGCTTTTGGATACACTTCAATGAGTCGTACACAGTGTTTTGAACGAATTTTATCCATTTCCATTTGTGTTACTAAGAAAAATGACCACTCATCTCACTATCTCAGAGAATTCGAAATGAGGGTATTGCATTGTCCTGAGTTTTCTTTTCATTCTGCCAATTACGAGTTCTAAACGACGATATTTTACGATCATTAGCTGCTCGTTTTAACTATCTGTTACGTTTTGCTACATTAATCGATGTTATTAAATCAATGATGGTTAGACGACATCAATTAACGTAGATATATTACGTAGATTTCCATAAACACCCTCCCACAATCTCCTCGATTGCCCAAATTACCTCCGTAAATAGCCAAATGACTTCAGCGTGCGGGCGAACGGCGCGACAAATACCACTGAGTTCCAAGTGCGGGGGAGGACACGAAACAACTGTTCACCTAGTGGGGCTAAACAGCACATACTTTCTCCGCGGGTCAAAATTATGCGAAAAGAACTCAAATTTTCGAAAAATTTCACGTGACCTTATTTCAAAATCTACCTTTAAGGAACAGATTTTATCACGTGAAAGATCTCAATTTTTAATACTTTAGTATTTTTAATACTTTAGTTGTAATTTTTGCAATTTTTGAAAATAGGATTTTTAATGAACTGGAGATCTGCACTTTTCTCTTAAATGTCCTTCACAGTATACAAAAATTAAATTTTATCAAAAAGGTGGAGCCATTTTTTTGAACATTTTGAAAAGGTCGGAGGGACGTCATGCAAAGTACCCTCTCAATATGGTAAAGGAAATAATATGGTAAAGACAATAAACGTCCACAAAAAGCTTAATGATTTTATTTAATTATTACCCAGAGTTAACTCTCGGGAAACACTTTCCCATCCTCAGTGGGTCTCTAGCAAGGAGGAGAAAATGGAAACATTAATATAAGTTGAACAAAAAGAAATACAGTGAATTTAGTGGGAAAACAAACAAATAATATCAAATTAATAAAATTGAAAACTTACTGCCCAAGCAACGTGGATCACTGATAAATGTTCACAACATGGTCGGAAAACTACAAAATATGCTGGGTACAGCTAGGTGGCAGCCATATTTTGAAATAAAAGAAGAGAAAGATTACCAATTCTGGGAGAGGGGGGAGGGAACAGAAGAGTAGAAATGGTAGTCATAAACATATTTTAAATTGACTGATTTTCATACAGGAATGTAAAACATGACAGAAAATTAGGAATTTGGATAATTCAAGAATTTTAAATTATATAAAGACTATATTTTAAACAAGTTGACTAGATAAAGAGATTGAAAAACGGGGAGAAATTCAGGTCAAAATAATGATTAGAGGCTAGTTAATAAAAATATTTAAAATGGGACTGCTTTTATTAAAGGAATGTTCATTCAAGATAGAACAATTAGTATTTTTGAAAAGTTTTAGAATTTCCAAGTTCTCCAAAATGTTCATTTTTGTGCCTTTGTTGACTAAGTGAAGGATTTCAAAATTATAATTGGGGTCAAAGCAATGGTTAAATTGAATCAATTGATTGGCAAAGGTGGAAGTGTCTAAATTTTGTTTCCAACATCTAATATGCTCATTAATTCTAACTGAAAATGTTCTGCCTGTTTGTCTTACATATGCTGGATTACAGTTAATGCCACTTCTTTCAATGGGGGGATAGGTGATTTCGAACTATGGAATAAGATTGGAGGGAGTTTAAAGTTTTGTAGGCTACTGAAATATTGTTGTGTTTGGTGAAACATCACGAAAACATCACGGAAACTCCACGGAATTTTCCCTCTCAAAAGTAAAATACGTTCAAGGGGCCGTGACATCAGCCGGATCAATTTTAGAGAAAATCTGCTAAACGGTTTAGCCGCGACCGTTGAACACAGACGGCCGGACAAACCTTTTTGCCTCATTCGATTTTTCGGAACCAAGGACACACAAAACATGGATTCTAGCTACACCACGTTTTTTCTTTTCTAAATTTAGCAACTGTATCTATCTACTTCTTTGTTGCCAGGGCTCTGAAGTAAGAGTTGTCTGACAAACGTTCGCCGTTTTCTCGCGCAGCTTTACAGAACTTTCTCTTTATTCCGTGGGGAGCAAGTAAACAATGCTGCAACACCTAGGAGAACTGTGCACTTGTGCCGTGGTTCCAGTCATCTTTGCACAACCAGAAAGAATCCATCAACTGGACCGATAATTTTCTTTTTAAATGCAAAGTTATTTATTGTTAGGAATGAGCACACTTATCTTCAAAAAAATTGTGAACAGGAAGGAAGTTATTGAACGTGGCAAAAATGATAAAATGTCTAAATGTGGAATATTTTTTTACATTTTCGGCTACAACTTCACCAATTAGCGCAAATTTGAAACCTAGTGTATATAATTACTTAAACTAACCATTTATAAACACGTGTCGGTAATATTATTCACTTAAATCTATTAGAAATTCAAGATATATTTTACATACAGCAGCAATGTGAAATATTCTACATTAGGACAACGCTCTTACTGTACAGTAGGGTCGTAACGAACATATTGCTTTCAAGCTTTTTTGCGGTCAAAATTTGCAACAATGTTCTTTAAATATTCTGAGATATTTCCTTAAATATATAACTAACATTCTATACCGATAATTATTCTAATAGGGCACACGAGTAACAAAAATTCTTTTCTTTACTGTTACAATATTCTTGTTATTCTCTGACTAAAACACGCTCTGCCATTTCATTCAAGAGTTTTAACTCAAAAAGTATTATCTACGTTCAATGAGGGGCCTCTGCAAAGAAATTCCCAAATATTGTCTCGATACGCCACCTCAATATAGGTCCGATAATTCGGTATTTCACATTAGTAACGTAATCCACATTAGGGGACTTTACCCTGTTAATAGAATGTTCTTTATATGTGTTTCGTTGTTCCGTTGGAAACAAAAGAAGACTCGTTCCAGTAAATGAACCATCCCGCGCTGCTCGTTCCTTGTGGACGAAGATCCCCTCAAACATTTCGAGGGAACTTAAACATCGATATTTAATTGAAGACTCCAGTTTTGCTGTTGTCATCAATTATTCCGTCGATCGCCCTTACTCTTCAACTGTATCTACGTTTTGACAAAAAATTCTTCGGGAATTTTTCAAAGCAAAGATCAGGAGAACAATCCAATTTAAAACACACGCACGAAATAAAAACACTTTCTAAGCATCAATTATAGAGGAATGTTTTCGACGCGTGTTAACAGCGAAATTGCTCCCAGCAGCTGCGGAAAATCAGAGATATCCTGTAAAGAAAACAGAAATATGGCAAGGTATCTCCTCCATTTGCTTCGTGTCACTCGTAGTCGCCTGGGGGAGCGTCAAACAAACGCCGAGCGGGGAATAAGATGGATCCGACGCGAGGGGGAGACGTGAAGGCTGAGGAACGGTTCCACGTCGTCAGGGTACAGCAGGCAGCCTCAATGTGGACCTAGAGATAGCTTACAGCGAGGGGTTTTGGAAAGAAGAAACTGAATGGATTTGGATAGGAAAGATGAGAAATTATTTTTAAAGGTTTTTCATAAACAGATATAAAAGTAAAACTTCAATTAAAAGAAAAAAAGAAGTGAAAATTGTAACAAAAAACTCCTTTTATTTTTAATGAAAACAATTTACAAAGAGATGGATGCAAAAATGATATCGGTCGCAGAGGTGACCAGAAGACGGAGGCCGGGCCCAGCGACAGAGAAGTCACGATAGGAATGTCAGCCAAAAAAGGGTAATACGGAGATTTCGAGGAAGGGGAGGAAAGTGCAAGGAAATGAAGCAAACAAAAGCAGCGATGGATTGGAAGCAGTCACACATAATAGGTTTAAAAGAACACGTGAAGAGTTAGAGACAAATGAAAGAATTCGACTATTACGCTGGCCCCATCTGAAATTTGTAAAATTCAGAAATGCTAGAATATTGAAGCGTCAGCAAGACGCAACTCAATCTTAGGAAAATTTGCACATTTCCCCCCAAATTAATTGGTATTTAGGACATTCGTGGGTTCAACGTTCATATGACTCCGTCGTTGGAGCCACAGGAGAGTGATCGTGCTGGTGGAGTGAACTGAAGCCTGAAGAAGTCGATAAAACGTGTCGGAAATCTGTGTGGGTCGCAACGAATGCAAAGCAGGCGGACCGACCGCGGAGTCTGCACAAGAAGAGCGGCGCGGCGCGGCGCGCCGGCTCCGCAGGGGCAACTCCTCTCGGGCCGCAACAGGGGCGACCGGCGCAGGGCGCAGGGGCGAAGGGGCGATCTCGGGCGATCCGCCCCGGGGGCGCCGCGCCGTGTTTATTCTTTGCGGCGCGGGGGGGGAGGCATATTCATAGGGCGGCGAAGGGGGTGCGTCTCGGCCAGGCGCCCGCGGGCGAGCACCTGGCGCGGCGCCCCCGCGCCCGCCGTCCTCCGACCCACACCTCAACCGCCCGCCCGCCCGCCTGCCTCAGGCCCCACTCTCTCCCACATGTGCGAATTCAACCGCTGCTGTCGCGAGGAGAATTCTAGCGGGCGGCTGCTCTGGTTCGTAGTTTTTCGTACTTTCTCCGATGAATACCAGGCGAATGCCGGAGCACTACCCTAACAAGTGGGCCACAGACCGCGCGCGATCTTTCCTACCTCTTCCTTGTCTCATCCTCTCCCCTCACTTATTCACACACACAAACATACACCCACTTACTTACACTTCATGCACCACGCATGCGGGGGGACCAAACAGGAGCCTAGAGCTAGTGGCCCCCTGGTGGTGATACCTGGTTGAGGGGAACTCCGTCCCCCCAAGGTCAGCACTAGACCTCCAAAACTCTCGAAAACGAATATCACCGACATGAAGATAACTTGGAATGAGACCACAGAATAGTGATTAGGTAAACATAGTGTCTAAAAAGGCAGTCAAGGCGGAACGAGAAAAGGAATCACTAAAAACGTTGAAACAAAAAACAAAATACATTTTTTCTTTGTCTTATAACTGTACGAAATAGATATTTACATAGAATAGTTTGTGTATATTTTCCCCCTTAATTTAAGAGAAAAAATAATTCTCAAGAAATAATTCAGGGTATTTCAACATAAGGATGTCACTTGTTGCAAGGAAATACATTGTACAATTTTGTGCAAATGTGAGCATGTCAAACAAAACTCTTTTCTGAAATATAATTGATGCAAACGACTTCGCAGGTTATAAAAAGGCAAAATAATAATAATTTTGAAACAATGTCGTTGGCAAATAGCTGTAGGGGGTTTGAAAGTAAGAAACTTGAAAGGATGGAAAGAGAAAATTTTCAATGAAGTTACTAGATAAATAAAATCAGAATACTAGTAAAAAAATATATTTTTCATGCAGTAACTAATGCAAAAAGAATTTTATATAAATAACATCGAGTCACGGAAATTGTATCGAAATTTCCTTGTACTTTCTCAAAAACTCACCATATTAATGCCTTTTTAGGAACGACCAAACTTCACAATTCATCAAATAACAGAAAATACATGGAAGTAATTATTTGTAATACTACTATCTCTTCAGTACTGAGTTATATACCATTATATTCATCGGCGTATTGTTCTGATTTTACTACTGGTTTCTATTACATTTAAGTTGTTCAGTTATTTAGAGGAGTTAATTTGACACACCATTTCCTCGTCATTGTATCCATAGAAGCAGGAGAAGTTTGTTAAAACCCATACACCGACCGCCGAAGAAATGGGCAGGGTGGAATTCGGAAACGGTTTACAGTATTCGCTTCTCAATTGAAACGTCAAAATTCGAGGCCCCTATTTCGGACACTGAGTTCGCGGAAAGAAAAGAAATTTGCAACCCCAATTGACGACTTTCCTCCTACATTATGGAAGATCTTTGTTAAAAAGTCAGCGAAAGAAGCGATGAGTAGATAATGCTATGTATTCATTTCGAAATTGAATGGTAATTAAGATTTGTGAAGTTAACCCAGTAGTCCCGAAACAGAGTTTATATATTTTATTTTTAGCCACATTATTTTAGTCCATAATAATTACCTTTCTTGTAAAATCATTGCTATAAATATGTTGTTCCTTGGATACGTATTCTGAAGTAAATGTAATGAAATACGGTACTCATTTAGGGCTGAGTAAAGTGAAAAGAAATGAAATGGAGCAGAGAACTAACGATATGTAGCAAGGTGAAATGTGGAGGGAATGAAATTAATGAACAGAAGTAGATTTGTTTTGGCTACAGTTTTAACTCATCCTCAGCAAGCTTCGTATGTACAGCACCTATTAAATGTTAAATATCAGAAAACACTCATAACTAGAAAAGTGTATCTAGGTAATCTCAAACAAAATGAATTTTATGTTTTTCTTAAGCATTTTATCGATTAAAATCGCGGTTTACAATCTAGGTCATTAGATATCTTCTTCTTTTAGATACCTATTAGAATAAGAAGGATATCCAGGACACATGTTTAGACATTAAAATTCTATCAATACGCAAATAACTCAAAGGAACATCTGGAACAATGTCGTCAAGACGTTAAAATTAATAAAAACTAAAAGGAAAAGAACAAGAATCCTGAATATCCAGGAGTATTTACTTCGGAATAAGAAAATTGTCTCACATTTGCTGAATATGGAAAAGTTTGCTTTCCCTGTAGGTGAAGGTGTTACAGGAGCCCGTTTTGTCTCCCTCCAATTGATTGCAATCTAGCGTATTTGTAACGGTACTACCACTATACAAAGTATAAATAATGTGATGGTTTTCAAAAGATTGTTCTCATTGTGTATAGTAACGTTTTATGTCATACAAACAGGTAATGACTTTTTATCACTTTCATTTACCCCTCCTGTCACGTACATCCCAAGATGAATTCAAGTTATGATTCCGTAAAAACTGTTAACTCTGCTTACATTACCACATTTCAGGACAACGTAAGCTTAAATGTTGGAGTCGTCAAATGTGGCTCAGGATATTGATGTCACTGCAGAGCTTCTCACCGGGAGGACATGGGGTTCGGGTCCCAGTTGGACTGTGCCAGGATTTTCGACTCTAGATGGACAATATTGTAATCGTGCGGCGATGTTTCGACAGAAAAAAACTCTTTCTACCGGGCCCTTACAACAAAGAAGAGAATAAATCTCGTTCTAATATGTAGTGAAAAACTTTCTCTAAAACGTTGTGTAGTCAGAATCCACGCTTTATGGGTCGTCCTTGAGACCGAAAAATCGATTGGTAGCAGCGGCTAAAGGATCTAGGGATATCAATTGATGGCTCTGCAGCGCTTCTGACCTACAGTTCGAGTGCCGATTCCCGGTAGTCAGATTTTCGACTCTAGCTGGACAGTTTTCCCCATCCGATCACCTCAGGCGAAACCAGAGCATGTTACGCGAACAAACGGCGATCCCGCAACCTATTTCAACCAAGAGGATGATGAAGAAAACAACAGCAATGTTTAGAATTTTATCACAATTCTAAGACTTTACTGTACAGTGTCTTCTCCTGGCATGAAAAGAACTAGCATAACTTTATGACGAATGTAGTAGCAAAAAAACAAGGCAAAAGTGGGCTTATGTTGGCCCAGCTAACTTGTATCACAACAAGAAATAATTGCGTATTATAAGCGCAGTGAGTGCACGGGTGACTAAACCGGCGGCGAGTCCGCGGCTCAAGTGGCGCTCTCACTCCAAGCCTCCCGCCTAGTTGGCGCGCCCGCCGCCGCGCCGCGCTCGTAATCGCGACAGATGCTCTTTTGTCCCGCGCGCGGGGGCGCGGGCGGACGGACGGACGAACGCGCGGCCTCGCTTTGTCGCGCGCGCGCGCTCGCGTATTTGCCGGGAGATTTATGCAAATAGCGAAGGGTGGCGGGGTCGCACGCGCGCAGCTCAGCGCGTTAGCCACGGCGGCTGCAAAGTGGCCGCGAGCCGCCGCTAATCCCGCCCGAGCCCCCCCCTTCCCCGCGCGGCTCTTGACGAATCGGCCGTGCGCGGCGGGGCCCCCGCGCCTACACGCAATGAAACGCTCTTGTTGCGGGCCGCAACTCGTTGCACGAAGCGAGAAGTGGAATGTTTTTGTGCTGTATTGCGGCAAAGTTACACCCGAGAAGTCAATTCCATCCATTTTCGTCATGGGTAGCGATTTTTAACACACTTTTTCATATCATCCAATTATCTTCCAGCATTAATGGCTGCAGTGCCTCTGAACAGGAGGTCCGAGGTTCCAGTCCCGACGGTGGCAGGATATTCGACGCTAGCTACATAGCTAGGTCGAGTTCAGTCACTGTCTGGAGGAGAATTGTAGCGACGGACTGCTCTGATCGGTATTTTCCGTTGTTTCTCTGATCAACCCCAGGCAAATGCCGGAGCAGAATCCCAACAAACGAGCAATGACCGCTCACGGTCTTGTCTTCCTCTTCCTTGTCATTGCTCTTACATACACACTAACATGCACTACTCTAACATCAGTCGGGAGTGTAGAGAGTGTCCCTGCTGGGGCCGTGACCCGTTGGTGGGAGATACCTGGTTGAGGAAAATTTCCCCAAGCCGACGTCAATCGGAACCGGATCTTGTCAGCCTGCAGGGGAAGGTCACCGCCACCTCCCGCGATAAAAAACATTTTCTGCAACGAGCTTAGCAGTTGACACGCCAGGAATCATCAATCCCATCACCTCCCAATGAGGTGCATCTCGATCCACACCCGAGACATGACGACGCTTCCGGTCTTCTCGATCTGCACGTCAGCTGACCTCGCGGCGAACGCCAAGGATTAGCCACCCAGCTCGGGGCAGACATCACGTAGGCGCCTCAAGCAACGTTTGCGCGCGGACAGCTAGGTGGGCGACAGTCAGCAAGACAGCTCCTGCCTGCAGAGGCCTGGACTCGCGGAAACGCGCGAGGGCAGGCGAGTGGCCCTCGGCGACGTCGGGCTGCCGCGGCCCAGTCTCGACGAGAAGGAAAAGGGGGCGTTGACGAGATGTACAAACGCTCAGCGTGTACGATTGCAAATGTTCGTGTGACTACGATATATGAAAAAATACGCATTACGTACTAGATTTATTTGTTTGACATTGAGTACAAGGGTACTGCATGTTGGTGTAACCAGCCCATATTTACCTTATTTTCCCTTTCAATGAATCGCAATCGACATTAGGAAAATTTTAAATGTTCACTTTTTGCTTTATTATACTTTTCCTCAGAGTTGCATATTTCTTGTATGGAAGGGCCACTCCCCCGAAAAACATTCCTTTTCTTCATGCTAAACCAGAAGCCAAAATGTGTATCTCCCCTCCACTAAGCATTATAGAAATAGAAGAAAGAACTGCGAATAAAAATAATATTTTAATTAAAACAGTCCGTTTTCGATTAAAGTAGTAAATCGCGTGCGAAGAAATGAAAACGCAAGCACTCGACCGCTCGCGACTCCTCTGCCCTGCGCTGCGTCTGCACCGGCGCCAGTTGACTGCCGCGGCCCCTGCACTTCCGCTTCTAGAAGGGGCGCGCGGAGGCCTGCCTTCTCGGTCGTGGCACTAGGCCGCATCAAGCACTGCTGGCTGCTGCATCGTGCGACATCTAGCGAGACGCCTGAGATACACGCGCAAACAGGCCTTAGCGCGCCACGCCATAAAAGCAGAAGTAAACCGTCCACTGCCCTGCCTCAAACCTTTACGCGTCCCCGGCAAGTGAGACAGGACAGTCCACTGCAGGCCTGTCGGCTCCTACTCGACGACGACGCTGTCGCAGTCCGCCGGCTGGCTGGCCTCCTGTAAGCGGCGCTTTAGCATCTTCGGCCATCAAAGGCCCCTTTGTGACGTCTCAGAGTCAGACATACCACCGGATTTCCTAGCGTTTCACACTTGGGTACTGCACTCTTAGTGCAGTCAAATGGGTTTGACGGGTGGAACAGTGAATATTTTTACTCAACATTTCTTAGGATTTTCGACCTCCTGGATTTCAGCTTAACCAACTCGTGCGTGTGAAAAAATTGCAAAAATTGAAGGTTTTTTTTACAGTTTTCATTTATAATTTGAAAATTGCACACTCTTAGAGGAATGTATAGAACACAAAAATGAATTTTATTAAATGCGCTCCACATTATGCCTTTTATGTACTTTTCCTCAGGCGAACGGTTTAGGGGCTAGAGCACGCTAAATTTTTACTAAAAATGCTTTTCTGCCAAAAGCACCTTTTAAACTTTGATTTTCTCTTATAACTAAAAAATGTGCACTTTTAGAGTAGTGTTCTTACACTAAAACAAAATACATTAAATTTCCTACAAACTTTCTAGCAGACTTTTTCCGATGAATGGAATACGGAGAATATTTTTATACATGAAGGGACCTATGCATCTGCAAAATTATAAAAATGTACTTGTAGGAACTTGTCAATGTTTCATGACGAGAACTACCAGAATAATAGTATACTATGAAAGACACACTTTAATTGCACAGTTAAATTCTCATTTCGAATCTTCACACAGGAACCAAATTCAAACGGCCAAACGCTGAATTCTGAATTACAACATACAGAATCTGTGCAATATCTGGGCAAACATTCTAATACGGTTAAGCATTTTCTTACAAAAAACACATGAAAATTCACAGTATCAAGTAGCAGATTGAATTTTACAAACAGTTCTAGATTCTACAGGTTCTTGACCACCACCGGGGGTAAATATATCTGGGAGAGGTGAAACCACAAAACGTCTTCGCAGATTATGCCTAGTAAACTCGACTTGGCCCCCTTCTGAGGCCCCAACACCGGGTTTCAAGCAACTTTCAAGTTCAACACACTGGCAGCGTGTGTTGCAGCGTAACGCGTGTTGCAGTTTGGATACGAACACGCTGATGTCTCCTTGGTGAACTCAACAAAATTACAATTCTTCCTTTTAGATCCGTTCAAACACTAGAATTACCGGGTTTAGCGTCTATCGCGTCCTGAAAATTGTTCAAAACCGTCATCTTTTCTTCATTTGATTGATTGTTTAGTGATTCCGGACGCGCCAGCTGCAAAGTTCCGTTCCGTTTTGCCCCGGCACTCGCGTGGCGTTGAACGGAGAAACCACGGAAAACTACCGATGGGAGCAGCAGCCCTCTCGAATCCTCCGGCACTGGCAGCGAGAGCCTCGGGGACAGATCGCCTTTCTTCATGTATTATAATGATAGAGAAAAATATACGGAGCCACGACTAGCAGGTCCCCCTCGCCATCGGGTGCTCGCCCCAGGCTCCCGCGCGGCCCAGCGCCGTTGGCGAGCGAGCGGCTGAGGGGGCGCCGGGCGCGCTCCTAGCGGCGTTGGCTCAAAATCACACGCACCCCCCGCCGCCCCTCCCAACGCTAATTAAAGACTCCATCAAACGAACTTCACTTCTGGGTGGATGTACAAATGCGCAGAAAACTGCTCAAGTCGCGTTTAATCTCGCCTTTAAACGGCCTCGGTCTCCTGGGATGTCGAAAAACAAAGCAAATTCGCGGAATTCATATTATAAGAAATCTCGTCCCAGATGCGGCGGCCGACGGAAGAATTCCGCGGGCTCACTCCTCAGCAAAGACCTTACTGCTCTACCGCCGCGGAGTCACCGGACTTGTTGCCACCACTCTTCCCACGAGCATCCCGTCATCACAACTCTCAACTCCTCTCACGGAGGCCTCATTCCGCTTCCTTCGCTCGCGTAACAATCCCACCAACAATCTCATTTAATCGCTCTCAGTTCCCGCGTTGTCGACAATCGTAAACATTTTGGGGGCGGCATTTTGATTTAAGACATTCATCTAAAGTCGATCTTGGTTCGCGCGAAGATCATGGTTGAACAAACGTCAGAACAACAAACTACAAAGGCGTGGGATCCAACTCATATAATGTTTCCACAGAAGCATCGTTCTCGGTCCTCTTTGGACTTCAACATTCGACGAACGAAGCTCAAACTCCAGTTCTTATCAGGCTCTATTCATCGTAATTAAAGTCTTTCGCGAGGATTTCACTGAGGGAACAAATTATCTGGGCCAATCTTCATCTTTGCCTATCTATTATCTCTATCTGGTATCTAAAACAGAGCAGCAAACGTTTAAAACGTGGCACGTTCACTTCACTCTGTTCCAAGAAAAAAAATTAGCATACATTTTACAACGCCCTCTTTATACGACGAATATTTTAGTCTCAAGGCATCTGGCTGTTTTAAGGAAATACAAAAATTTTAGACAAAAACAGTACAACTAGCCTTTTGTCAAAGGGCGACGGCGGCTTCTCGTTATTGCTTCTAATATGGAACAAAACGTCGTAGCTGCATCAACGGTGGAGCGAATTCTTGGATGGAGTATGATTTCTTTCCAAAATCCAAGGATCCACTCCACTGTAATAAGCGTCCTTGTAAAATTTGTCCAAACGTAAATTTTCAAGGCATTTTAGGGTAAAATACTAATGTTTAATGTCATTCGTGCACTAATGTACGTCATCTTAATCCCATTCATTGTTTATTCCATTTATTCATAGTAATCCTAAACTGTTTTGTCAAGGAAGTACTACCGGGACTGAAAAAGTGCTGGAAACGTGCTTGGTATATTGAACATCGTGAATTTGATGCGCCAGCCTGAATGGATTTCGTAAGCCGACTGCTCCGATGAGTCGTTTTCGTGGTTTGGCTCCTCCCTTTCAGACACACGCCGGGGAAGCGTCCGGCCTTCCCTCCGCTTCCCCTCCCCGGGTGGCAATGCTGTAGCAGCCGCAAGCACTCAGTCCTGGCTTCGGCTGCCCGCTCCTAGCGCCGTGGCCACATCCGCGTCAACGCTGCTCGCCGCTTCTCCTCATCCCGAACGCGCTCCGGTCTCCGCCCCTCCGATCCCGTTAGTCGCGCTCGCGCGCAATACGCGATTAGCGCGCTATCTGGCCGGGGGGGGGCGAGCGCGGGAACGAGATTATCTCTCGCAAAGAGACACGCGCCTAATGGCTGCGCTACGGGTGGGGGCTTCCTGGGCGAGCGACAAAGGAGGCACTGAAATATCGTTCTCGAGTGGATAAAGTTTACAGTGTATTACTTTATTTCTCCATGACTCTTATCAATACGTTCGTTTTCTCGTTGTATTTAGATATGTCAATATCCTCGGCCATCACCCGCCATCCTGACTGAGATTTTCTGGGTTTACTGAATCCCTTAATGCGAATGCCGGGATACTCCTTAGTTCACGTACCAGTTAACAGTTATGATGAATGAGATGGACACACAACACAATGTCCAAGGCGGGATCTTCTGGTCCGATACCGTTATGGCACTATGTCCCTGGCGATCTCGGCCATCGGATCGACATTATTATTATTATTATTATTATTATTATTATTATTATTATTATTATTATTATTTCCAATGTACGACTAAAGAGGTTATGAGTCGGTTGAATGTGAAATCTACTCCAGGTTGCAACTAGCTTCCTAAGGAGCAGATCTGTGGGCTGTCGGTGCCTCTACAATACTTTGCGAGAAATGTGAGTTGATCCAAATAAAGCAATGTCTTGTACTTCTCAGTCTTTTGGAAGACCTGGGAGTTTAGCTAATTTCTTATACAAATGTTGCGGAAAAATCCAAGAGCTCCGATAACCATCAGAACTACCTGTGCTTTTACGCCCAATATTGGACTGATCTCGATTTCCAAACTCTTGTATTTAAGATGTTTCTCTAACTTCTTGGTTACGACGTTTTGATCGCAAGGTACAGCAACATCTACAAGTTGACACGTTTTCTCTCCATTTCCCGTATAACAATATCCAGTATGTTTCTTGTGATCGATTCGTGATATTGTGCGATGCGTTTGAATTTGTTGGTCGTACAATATTGTACAGAGCCCAACAGAGGTCGCCGGGTTTAGTACCATTTGGCGCATGTGTTTGAAACTTGGAGGGCATTACAGATCTGCCAGTGGAAGTAACTATACACCATATCGTGTCTTTTCAAGTATTCGGTCTTTGCTAAAATTGGACAAGATGAGACGATATAATCAATGGTTTTTGTTTGTTCCTGGCAAATGCGGTATGTATCATCTTGGGAGATTTTGAGAATCGCTTTATCATGTGTTTGCAACGTCTGATCTTTGGCAGCTACGAGTATTACAACTGCTTTCGACACTGGCTTCATTATTTACCGTTAAAACACATAAAATAGTGATGTTTATTGACCTGCAAATTGTTCATTCTTTTTAGATATTGTCCATGGAGTGGATTGTCTGTGAATTTCTTTAGCATTTTTGTGTTTTCAATGCCTCTGTTTGCAATTCTTCCTGCAGATTTAATTATCTGCCTCATTCGTGGGTCATCTTGATGATTCACATTCCCATCCTGACTATTGCATTGTGCCAGGAGGCTTCAATTTGTCTGAGACCGTCCGAGAATTCGTGAACATGTTTCACTGCTTCCACACGTGCATCGGCAGCATCAACATTAGATTCAAGCCAGAAAGAGTCTTTGTTGTAGCACGTGCTCTCTTCCCAGATTTCTGCCCAAAATGTTCCGACATTTTGTGAAGGAGGGCAGCACTGCCATACCTTTTTGTCAGATTGCAATAGAATGTCTTCGTGATTCTTTGAAAGAACCGATTCTGTACACGGAAATCTACTCTGCGTTAGTAACGTTAAATGTGTTGAGCCCATGCAAGTGTAAGGGGCGAGGATAGGACAAGGAAGACGAAGGAAAGATAGCGCGCGTTCCGAAGCCTGTTGATCCGGTACTGCTCCGGCATTCGCCTGTTGTTGATTGGAGAAGACACGGAAAACTACCGAACCAAGCAGCCGGCCGCTAGACTTCTCCTGCAGACAGCGGCTGTATTATAGGTAGCCGAGAGCTCCCGGTCTGAGGCAGTGTAGTGAGGTGCGTCGATACCCGGTGCCCACGTGGGGAGCGGCGGCGCGTGCAGTCCCGGATATGAGCGACGGGCGGGCGCGGCGCGGGTGATTGCCAGCGACAGCCGGAGATTGCTGTTCGGCGATTGCCGCCGCCTGAGATGCTCAGGCCAATCACTGCCGCCTCCGCAGCGCCTCTCGCCGGGGCCCCATTTCCCTCGCTAGAAACGTAGCTGCGTCCAATCGCTGTCTGGAGAAGAATCCTAGCGGATGGCAGATGCTGTCGGTCCTGGTCTTTCTTCGATCAACAGCTGGCAGCTGGAATACCGGAGCAGCCCGCTAACAGCCAAGGTCCGTGAGACATCTTTCTTTCCCCATGCTTGTTTCTCCTCCTCTCCCTTTACATACAATTTCACGCACTACACCACACATTTGCCCTCGCGCTGTAGCTCAATGGTCAGCGTGCTTGCTTTCCGTGACGCGACCCCGGGTTCCGTTTTCTGGTCAAGCATGCGGAAACAGGGAACGACAGGCGCTTTGGTGACCGAGGCTCTTTCCAAGGAGCGGAGTCGATGGCGCGTGAGCGAAGTGTTGGCTTCTCATAGGGCCGCATCTCAATCGCTCATCATCCAACCAGGGTAAGGCCACGACATTTGCCACAGTGATCTCTTGTCCGGGAGGAAAGGAGACACAGATGGGCATCATCCTCGACCAGGCGATTGCCGGAGCAGTACCCAATCGAGCAGGCCACAGACCGGACAACGCGATCTCTCCTTCCTCTTCCTTGTCCTATCCGGTCCCCTTTCTTAAACTCACACTTACTTTCATGCACGGCACGACTACACTTGTCAGGAAGCCAAATGTGATCTTAGTTTGTCCCGACTGCGACGGTGCCCCGCTCGTGACAAAACGCTAGCCAACGTGTAGGTTGGCACAGAATCACGCCACCCCCGCGAGTAATGACAGTTGATACACCCGGAAACAGTAATCAAACAATGAACCAATTGCCTGTGCTCGACTAGAGACGGACTCATCGTCAAGAGGTTCACAAGCCTGCAATAGAGGGCAGGAGCTGCAATGAAGTACACCGTAACGTTTCTCAAATCTTGCTAAACATTTATTCACGAACGAAATGGTTGGGGATAGCGTAATAAAGAATTATGTTTTTTTATATATGAATGTACAGCAGCTGAACCCATAGACGTGCGCAGCCTCAAACAAGAGGTTTCTCTGGGCCCCCTTTTAAATCTCTTTGTTTACACATGATATATTGTTATTGAAAATGAATAAAAAGTACTAGTCGGAGAATTAAATTATAAATTTAATTATATAATTAATAAATACGGTTAATTTGATGTTGAACTGATTAGACTTTGGAAATTTCAGGAAAGGACACGGCCCTTCTGCTCCCCCACCCCACCCCAGCGCAGGGTTTTCGGAGAATTATATCATTAAGGGCAAAAAACGCCGATCTTGTCATGGATGTATCTTCTATGTTGCCGTTCAGACGAAACAGCAACAAGGATCATAATGAAAGCCAATGAGAACATGCTGAACAACACTCCGATATCTGGATAGAGAAGGCAGGGATTTGAGGAACACTCAGCTGGAGTAGGAAAACCATGAATATACATGTCTACAACGAGCATCAGACTGAATACAAGAAGAAGGAGGGGATGGAGGAGAAGATGGTGGAAGTGGAGAAGTGAGACGACAGGAGAAGCAAAAAATGTCCTCCGTATCCTAGTGAGCATTATAAACCACTCAATGTTATCTCAATATTTGCGTTTAAAGTTGTTTCTATTAGTACACGTAAGCAAACTGCATCACTTCTCTTGTTCATCTAGGGAATCAGTTTAACATTCTCTTTAAACTCTTCAAAACTAAATCTCGTTGCGTTCTTTTGTATATATTCCCATTAGACATATTTCTTTAATTTTTTCCTTGTTCGCCTTCTTCCTTTTTGCAAAGTTAGTTTAACTCAAAATTATTTCTGTTCAATTTTGAAGGAGGAAATAGATAAGCTGAAGCAAATCGGAACTGATGAAAGAGTAAACATCCTAAATCATGTTCCAGTATGACATATATAACTAAGAGACAAATTTTATAATCACCCTAAAATCAGAAGCTGAAGTCGGCATCTGTACCAACGACATCGCAAACCCCTCATAATTCACATTGTAGATCACAAACGACTCAGGATTCCAGTTAAAGACGAAATTGAAATATACTCTAACTGCTAATCTGTAGATGGCATAAACAAATAAGATACGTGCTATGCGTGTATTTTATCACGCGTTTTTCCTTGTATTAACCACGCAAACTTCGTCACTGTCCCTCTCGCAATGTCAGGCGGATGAAAGGGCAGTGGCGACGAGGCCACGGTGCTTCTCGTCAAGTTCCTCTCGATCTCAGAAACATCAGAGCAGCAAGGCATAGATCGGACTGCGGAAAAACGGCTTCAAACACTTTCGCTCTTTTTATGCCCGGATAAAACACAAGATATATCGCAGTTCGAAGGTCTTCTACATATGTAATTTTCTGGCACTACGAAACCCTTTTCTTGAGAAGACTTTGACCGTGGTATTCCTCGTTACTTTCCCTACTTCCTGAAGAAGAGAGAAAACTAATTTGTAATGGGGACATTCACGGGTACTATTATTATTATTATTATTATTATTATTATTATTATTATTACTATAAATACTTAACGGACGTAAACAACTACAATTTCTTTTATTTTTGATGATCTTGAAAATCAATTCATTAAATTTACGTTAATCTATGACAAATCAACGATTAACTAAAGAAAAATTCGCGTAACAAGCAGCAACTTTGAAAGATCTTTTCGTTAACCAGTGTCCAACCTTTCACAATTCTGTACATGCCAGATGTAACAACTGCAAAAACATCGGAATGGAGCTATTTATCGTCAAATTACTACCCTTTTCACCAGTTCAATGCGGTCGAGTATGACTGACAAAAACTACTCAATGAAATAACTGAAGCCTCCATTTGCAACATCTATACCTGTCCCTTCAGTACACCTAATTTCAGTTGTAGAAGACAGCACTAAACTAATTTCAAAAAGTAAATGAAAATGACGTAGCTACTGTGAAGAGAAATGTAGCCTGAGGCAGCTCAATTCTCACAGAACTCATCTCCTTTAGGGTTACACGAAAAGTGCGATTTACTTAGCGGAATTTCTTAAGAAAATCGTCATTTTAACCTTTTCGCTCAGCAGATAGAGGAGGAGTCTGAAGTTATCGCGTTAGAAACAAAAGAAGGGCGCAGAAGGAAGAAAGGGCCAACTTTCCTTCGCGATGGGACGTTTTAATTTTCGGAGCGACTCCTAATTGGCGAAACGCGGTTTGCACGTAATCCCTTTCCGCCACGCGGCCCGAGGCTGCGAGGCGGTTAGGTAGCGACCCCGCCGCACGGGGCCGGCCCGGCAGCACTGCGGGGCAGCGGGCGGACGGCAGTGGGAGCGACAAAGGGGCGGCCGCTGCGTCACAAGAGGACGGGGTATCGGCCGAAAGACGGTGAGGCGACGGCAGGGAGACGCCTGCCGGATGACGGGGGCGCGAAGGCGAGGTGACGGTGAGGCGACTGCCGCAGCACTGTGGAGAGACGGCAATTCTAACCAATATGGTACATTACAATAAAATATGCTTACAGACTCTCACATTCAATTTAGGTTATGGCAGGTATGGATAGGTAGAATTTAGAACAGCTCCCATTTTCTACGCTTTTTTGCTAATATTCACGAAAATGTACATGAAATATCACCCGTAAGCTGTTTTTCCGCGCTTTTCCCTAATAATATCAATTTCAATTTGTTGCGAAAAATTCTGTGCCAAAATCTACAACTACACTTGATTCTTCCTCGGATTTGCTTTCCACTTTTTCTTTTTTGTCCCCTAATCTTTTAAAAGTTTGAAACTTTACAAACTCAGTGTAATTTGTATTAACTATTACTTATACAATTTCTCTATTAATCCTTTTGTAAGCGACTATATAAAAACAGAAAATACGAATTTCTTGTAAGGTTATGCGAATAGGGTGTTAAGTTTAATAAGAATACGTTGTTAGTCACATTCATTGGAAAATCGGTATTTGCACCCTTAAAAACACAACTGTAACAAGTCGAATGTAATAAGTAAAATAAGTAATTTCAGTTTGTAGCATTATTCATAATTTGGTTTTCTCCGTATCCAATTGAAGTTCTTCAAATTGAATACGTTTGCCACAACAAACCAGGTTTTCGGAAATGTATTTCAATCGTCTGGCTGGATCCAAACACAAATTGTCAGTTCCCACCAGGAGGCCGAGGAACGTCCAATGACATCTCGTATGCCTCGATGGGCGCATGGGAAGTGAGTGAGGGTGCGTACTCACGCACACTCGGAGTTACTCAAATACTATGTAGGGACTAGTTGAATACGACATCGACGAGAAAGTTGTTCACTCGTTTGAAAATCGTATTTGCACGCTTAAAAGCGTAAATGTGAGAAGTCGACCGTCAGAATGTAAATGCCCACAGCTTCTCTCCTTATTCGCCTTACGTTCAAGTTCAATGCGTTCCAAGGCAATGGTGTTCGTAGGTTTTTGCAAATGTATTTTTTTTAAATACGTAAATACAGATGCAAATTAAATGAAATATGCCGTGCAGCAAATCCCTTGTTGCATTCAACGTAACCTGCATAGATCTATGTGGGTGGCGTTGGTTTAATTCCCGGCATACTCACTAACATAGCAGTGCAAAAAGCACACAAAAATACATTGTTGGAAATTTCTTAGAATCTTCTGGCCGGATCCGAAAGCATTGCCAGTTCCCCATCATGAGACCGAAACGCGTCGAATGAAACCTCATATGTGTCGATTGGTGCACGGGAAGTGGGCTAAGAGGCGGATCCGCACACACGCACACTCAAATACTGTATAGGGGTTATTTTTTCTCAAAATACAGAAAAAAGTAAATCTTTTATAATAAAAACTTGAAAATCCTCAAAATGAAATGTCTAAATATTATTTAGATTTGTCCCATGGGGGGGGGGGGCAGTTGCCGCAGGGCAGTGGTTGACTCTCGGCGAGGGCGCTTGGTAGGTTTGCGCGGCCACTGCAGACGACTATGGCGAAGGTTGAGGCTCTCGCGTGAGTGCGATGGCTCCGCGATGACTGCCTGTGCGGGGCAACGCCGCCTGATATCAAGGAGCCGGACGGCGACATGGCTGGCGAGGCAGCTCGGGCGCCTGGACGCAGCATGGCGGTGCTGCCTGCGCCCTATCGACCGCTGCCTAATTGCTGTCGCGCGCCTAACCAGTAACAAATAACAATAAATTATTATAAAGCGAGAACTTGAAATTGTTATTTTATATAGTATTAAGAAATGATCATATAAAAATCGATTAAAGACTATCGACAAAATCGAAATAGGGTAGCGTTATTGCAACGTTATTACCTTCAAGTTATATTAATACGTGTGAAATATCCATAATGTTACATGATAACAGTAGAATAGGCCTTAGTGTGGTCAGGGAGAGATCGCTAGAGGTGACATAGTGAAAAAATGGAGTAGATTCAAGATGATAATATCAACTCTACCCACTCAAGTCGATGACAACTACGTGTGTTGAAAAAATAATAAAAAATATTCAGAAAGTGTGTGATAAGACTGCCTATACTGTTACGAATTTTACCGATATATCGAGGAAGGTTCAGTATGTAGATTACCAGAGCCGCACAGTATTTTTCTCATGGCATGCTACAGATCTCATCCGATTTGTTTTCTTTTAAATAATTTTTAATTTTTTCTGAATATACAATGCATTTTAATTAGTAACTTATAGACAATATAGATAAGGTTAGCAAATGATAGTGTGGCGTCATATCTGTCGCCAGTACAAACGTACTATATCAGCCACGTAGACAGCGCTGGCGGAAGAGACGCTGGGCTGCACCAAGGCTAGGGAGCAACGTGGGTGGCAACGTGGAGACCCCGGACCCGGCGGAAACGCGTCGGCGGACACTGCGGGTGACGCAGTTCCGTCAGCCTGCCCAGAAGGTATATAAGCGGATCCCGACCTAGCTCGATCTTCTGTTTTTCTGATTCTTCAGGTTGGGCGCGTCGGTAGGGCGTCGTGTGGGTTGTGCGCGGCGTTGCATTGTAATGCCTAGCCTACCGAGGCGGGGAACCGAAGCCGGCGTGCTACGTCGTGACGGTAGGTGCGGCATACTCGCAGGTACGCTCGCGTAAGGTACTGGTGCATCACAGCGGATATGGTAATTAATTATCGGGCCAGCGGTGGTGGTAACCAGGGAAGGTTCCTTCTTGTAACGGTCAAATTTATTTGTAAATATTGTATATAGTATTATGGTGTCGGAGTATTTTTATTCTAATAAATACTAAATATTTACAAGCCGTTCTCGTCTGTAATCATTTGCCCCGTCAAAGACGCCACAATATATTGAATGGTCATCGTTAATAAACATAGTAAAAGCTTTGTTTTTGAATACGTATCATTGGTTTCCGAGGCTTGGGGGTGAACCCTGATAATCCCTCTGATGACTATCATCAGTTCAGTTTGTTACAACTTGATATCCGAATAATTCAGAGGACACTGCCGGTAGTCAAACTAACGTGTTCTGCTTGATTCTGAAATATACAAAAACCTTTTTTTAAATGTTTCCTCCGTAAATGCGCATGCGCTATTGTGATGTCTTCACAAACACTCTATTGATATTGAAGTTGGTGACTTATATTACTTCCCTTCGCTTTTCATCGTTTTGCAAAATATAATATGTACAAATAACATTGTTAATGTTTGAGAAGAATATGATTTTCAAAACAATTTGTACAGCCGAATAAAAATTGCGATGTGTTTCCGCAACGTTGTAGTTCCCTGGCAGAATTGCGAACACCGGTTTCTGATATGGCGCCACAACAAACAGTTCACAGGGGCTAAGTATTTCGAAAGATATTTAATATTACAAAGATGACAAATGACATAATCTCAGAACATTTTAGTACATTCACATTATAATTTCATTACTCAAATAAGGCATGACACTGTAACGCCAATGAAATGTTTGTAATGCATATGAAAGGGTTTGCGCGATTTCACAAGGATTCCAATTGAGCAATAAAGAAATTCTCGAAAACTGTTTGAAGAAATAAAAAGATATCTACACCTTTTGGTCAGTAACATCTGGGTTGGAAATACAAATGTGCAAAATTGAGCTCATTCTTTGATGAAGACATCAGCACTAATGTCCAGATAGTTTCATTCTTGGGGTAACACTTCGCTAAAGCATGAGACCCGCGGGGTTTGGTTTCATGTAGTGACCTGGAGGACGGGGACCGTACTTCCGGCGCGAAGGGCCGATTAGGGGCCGACGCGGGGGCGGAGGAGGGGGGGCGAGCCGTCGGCAACGCGCGGAGCGCCTGAGGGCGCAGGAACAGCTGCCGACGCGACTGCGGGCGAGGGTGCACGCGAACTGAGATGTCAAGCTAGCAGACGCACATTCACCGGTTTAATACAAAGTGTGCGTAACTAAAATCTCACGACCATCAATAAAAAAGCCACTCGTTTAAATAACACGCTATTACAAAATGAAATATCGAATCAACAATCTATCAAAGAAAGCCAACTATCCAACCATAGCTTAGTATTTTTACTCTTATGTCATATTCAGTATTATGGTGACCTTATGTCACATTAAGCATTTCCATATTTAATTATTTTTTATTACTTTTATGCAGTACTTTTATTCAGGAATCTTTCATACTTAAATTGTTTTATTTACTTGCTACAGATAAATTGAAAGAGATTTTGTACTGCTCGAAGTACAAACAAAGAATAAATACAAAAAATATTTCAAAAATACGGCGTAACAGGCAAACGATTTGAACGAGGAAGAGATATAACGCTTCATAATATTTTAAGAGTTAAGACCTCCAATACTTATTGCTGTAAACACTAATTAAGATTGGTGTAAAGTGTTAAACTAAAATCTGCCAAAAGGAGAATTGGCCAATAATTTTGGATGTCATTCTTGTTGCAATTTTTGAAGAGCGGCCCTATCTAAGCTATCTGGTCTGTAATATTTTTGAAAATACAGCCAAAAGCAAAATTGGCCGATAATTTTGAGTTTCATATGTTTTGCCTTTTTTGAAAAGCGGCTTAAACTGTTTTGAAAATATCTAGAAAAGTTCCGGCGCATAAGAATGCATTAAATATATAAGGTAACGAATTATAATGGCAGGCTCACCAGTCTTTAACAAGCAATGGAAATTCATCAACACCGGCCGATTTTTTTTCTACTTTACCAATTATTTTAAGAATCTCATAGCAAGACGTTCACACAAACATCGTGTCGATATTTGTGGGGGAAATGTCTGATGTTGAATTTTGTGGCTTTAGAACTTTCGTGAGATGAGCTACAATTTTCGAAAAGTATTTGTTGAAGCAAGTAGCCACTGACGTCGGATCGCACACTTCTCTGTCATTATAGTTTAAAATATTCTCCACAAGTTTTCTAGTTGATGTGGTCGTATTTTGTTACTACATGCAGCATTGCTTGGTTTGTTATTTGAGTTCAAAATATCATCATCATGTTTCATGATGTTAGTCTACCTTTTTGGAGGAAAATGTGAAATCATGGGATATTTTATGATGAATAGAAATTAAATAAAGAATTACAGAAGAGTATTACAAAAAGTTATTTACTATATATAGAAGCAAGAATTATCTATTTTTTCGTTATCAGTCCCCACAATACGAGTTGTTCTGTCGAAAAATCGCCGATTTCTCAAGCAGCATTACATTATTTTCTCTACACTACGAAAGCATTACCCGAGAAAGTAAAAAGTGTTCGCCGATAATCAACACGTTCAGAACGCACAGCCATTTTATTCTCTTGCTTACTATACTTGTAGCTCTAGACATTTGGCCTGCGGACACACGCTTCTACTACTCCAATCATTTGCAAGTAATCAAGACAGCGACCGCTTGGCAGACGAAAATCTAGTCCAGTCTATAGCCCCATGGCCTCCTCAAAGGCCGTGATCGAGCCCCGCGCCCAGGTGCACAAAGTGCCTTCTCCGTTGCTCCAGACATCTTTTGCCTGCCGCCGCGATCTTCGACTCATTTGAAAGCAAATGGCCATCGGCTGATCAGCAGACTAGGCCAGCGGGCTCTTTGGTATAATGGTTCTTTAAAACCCAGTACTCATGTATAGACAGAGATTTGGTCGTTCAGTCGCGCCTTAGTCTACAAGGCACTCCCAGGTTCAGAAATAACAAAAGGAAGCGATTTAAAGACAATTTCTCAGCCTGAAACCCCCCCAGGAGTATTCGAGGTCATCACGGCACCCATATTTTACATCGAAAGGTCGCCAAAAATTATGTTCCAAAAATTCCCAAGTTGCATACAGGAAGAGAGGATCTTTGAGGCGGAGGTCACCTGCCACCGCCCAGCCTCATCACAGCTTTCGCCGCTCCCAGCCTTACTTTGCCCCGTCCCTTCCCGCCTCGCTCGCCACCACGCGATGCGACCTGAGCCCACTCCCGTTCAGTCCTGTGCTCAAACATCCCGTCACTTTCAGGAAACCCTCCACGACCACCCTCCTGCCCGTCCCAAACTCCCTTTCGCTTCTTCCCCTCCTATCCCCCCCTTCCTCTGTCCGGTCCGCGTTGTCCGCCCCGCCGCCCCGTCGCGTCCGTCCGTCCCGCCCGCCTCAGAGCGGCCCTTCCTCCCGATCTGGCGCGCCCCACGCCGCGTGGCGGGCGGAAGGTAACAAATAACATCGCTTTTCTAACGGCAACTTACCGCGCGCCCAACACATGTCTCACGTCAAGAAATGAATTAATTACACGCGATAAAAAACCTCACATTTATCCCATTAAACATTTTCTCGGAAAACTACCCCCCTTTTTAAAAGAGCATCAATAATTCACTCCACACGTCTCCAATAATCACGCGGCGCGCGTCGCATGGTGGGGGGGGCGTGTGGCTCTGGCAGCGACGCAGGTGGGGCGTGCGCGGGCGGGGGCGCGCGCGCTCGAGGCAAAGCGAGTCTTTCAAGAACAACGTGCGTGATGCAGGCAAGACACCGGGGAAAAGAAAGTGGCAGAGTGGG
>BOPP01000032.1:4446087-4507909 GCA_017312745.1 Gryllus bimaculatus
TTTACTTATTTTGGTGCTGCCACGTGGTGGCTACAAATTGTACTAGTGTCGGAACATTTAGCCTTAATAAGCCGACATCGGGAAATGTAAGAACAATTCGATCGTTATTATTGAATAGCATTAAGTATTAACAGATGAAAAGTAATTTGCTTTTCCCACATGAAAGAACTGATTTCATTGATGTTAATTCCGGGCTCGTTTTGTCTACGTATTGAGTCGACGACAAAATGTTGGGCCTTCCATTTCATATTCCATTCGCAAATAGCATCAGAATAGTTGAAGCACCGCTACGGATTTCGACACGTTTATTCCACTCAGGGCATCGATTTCAGCATTCATATTCCGTATTGGATCTACTTCAATTTGTGAACCAGCGATATTGCTTTTAAAAAAAATTTAAATTTCTAAAGTTAATATACTTCGTAATCTTAAATAAATCCATTGTTCCCCTAAGTGTTTGAACACAATCCAAAATGCTCTGAATTATATTGTAGAAATCCAGAGCCGAAAAGAGCAAACCACTTCACAAAATATGTCAAAACAAACATTAAAATTAGTAACATTCCGTCGAGATCACTGCTCGTTTATATAACAAATGTTTCAGAATATGATAATAATACCTCTAAAAAATATCTAGGGCATTGACAAGTCCCATATATGAAGAAATCGACTTACTGTTGTGGGAGAACGGTTGTTTGAATAATTGCGAACCCACTGATACCCTTAGAGCACAAGAGAATTTGCACTGATTGTGAGATATATTTATGTCCACAAGCAAAACAAGAGCATCTCAGCACTTCCTCAAAGGGTCAGGGAAACTGGAAGAAAATCTTGATCGAAAGGGGAGTAACTAGCTTAAGTAAATTACATGTTACTTACATTATGTGTATATTAATTAAATGGTATATTAAAAATCATAGGTATATGAAAAATATTAGTTAAATTACAGGTATATTATTTTAATTACACCATACAAATGTAAACTAATACATTGTATATTACTGTTAAAGTCAATAGCTATTATTTTCCTTTTTAATACTCGGAATAGTTTCTATTTGTATGGAAACAGTTACGAGTATTATCATGAAGCAGAAAATATTTTCCTTAGACCTTCAACTAGTGTATTGATATTAGTCGTTTAATGTCTTCTAACAATGTATTGTAAAATTATGTACATGTTGTACGTGCATATTTTAGTGAGCTGTTGATACTGACACCTGCTGAATATAATTACTTAGTCTTAAGTTATTGTTACAGGTTTTTGATGTTTTCTTATTGACGTATTATTTACCTCTTGAACTTAGTATTAGAGTGTAATCAATAGTGCGATATTCGACCCGCTTCCAATTAGAGACGAAAAGAAGAGAGAGCGTAGAGAATTAAGTCGAAAACAAATGAGTTTCTAAAGAAATCTGCTATCATGATATAATACAACGTCCTTTCTCAAAAAAAGGCCTTCAATATTTCTAAGAATAAGTTGAGAGGCTTTTTAAAAAAAAACATTGAAATTATACGAGATCAAAGATTCATATAAGCTCTCCAATCAAACCGTTAAATCTCTGACCATCTAAGAAACAAACGTTTCCATAGGAATTCTGTTTCTCGCAGAAAAGTTATTTAGTAATAAAAATGTTTCTGAAATTTCTTTGAAAGGCGGTTTTCACAATTTACCTTTGGTCTTGGCATTGCGTATCAGTGGTTAGTTGCTACACAAATCCACGCCACTACGTCTCGAACTCAAAAACTATTAATAATGGGTGATTGTTCAATCCAATATATCATAAAGTATCGGAAACCGCTTAAAATTAGTATCCCAGCACGGATACGCCAAAGATGTCGTTAATGTTGCAGCGGGGAGCAATATGAAATATCTGATGCTGAACAATAAAAGCTAGTGATCTTACATAATGGCGCAGACTTTCTCGCACTTGTTTCTAACCTCCTTAGACTAGGATAGGTTTTCCATTTTGCACCTTCTTACCAGTTGCTACCTATCGGCTCCTAACAGTCATTTCTTCACATTTTTTTTCAAATTTTTCAGTACCCTCAAAATAGAACTGAAATAGAACAGTAAAACCTCGGTCTTGACATATATTCATTGAAAAATTTGAAGCAGTTTTTGAGAAAATGTTTGAGCGTTTCTGAAATTCCGCAATGTTGAGCGCATTTTCACCAAAAATTTTGAATTTTCAAGAAACTTGATACGGAATGATTTGAAATATTGATTTACAAATGCAATAATGCATAAAATGCCTATGTCTGCGAGATAATAGAAAAAATTGTGTGCAATCTAAAAAATCAAAACAAACGGCAGCCACGGAGACGCTGGCGGCAGCAGCGGTTAGCTCAGTTTTGATCGGAAGCAATGTGATAAAATGCACACTCGCGAGGATAGCCCGCCCTCTACTCGCCTGTTCGGGGACTGAATGAATCCAATATAACATCCTTAATATTTGTCCAATCGTTATTCTTTACTGAATCTTTGGGGGGGGGAATAAATTAGAATAAAACTACTGTTTACGCTGAAAAATATGGCGGGACGTTACCCCACTCAAAAAGAGAAAGTATCTCCCAATAAAACCCCACTATTGTCGTATCTGAGAAACTGAGAAGCGAAAAAGTTAACCTTCTGCGTCTGCCTGTCGCGGCGGCAGGTGCTCGGGGCGCAGCGCACAGAGGCACTAATTAAAAAGTTGCAAGAACCTCAAAAGAAATACGGCCGTCAAGTTTTCCCGAAAGTCGCCTTCGTCGCTGTAATTACGCAGTACGTGCATTTACAGGGCGAGCGCGACTCGACCACTCCTTCGCTTCGCGATTTCAAAAAGAAACTTTTACCTTCTTCTTGCGATTTTGCTGCGTAGTTTTATGTTGATAAACCGCCCGGCCAAATCACTGAAACGTGCATTCATTTATTTGAAGTAATAACAAGTAATACAAAATACGGAATTTTGTTTTTATTCGTTGTCCTTCAAAATATCGAAAGAAGATCTAACAACTAAAATTTGTTCCCGCAGAGAGATCCAATATTAACCTGGGATGAAAGAAGTGAATATCATGATTCATAGGGACTTGCATTTTTGTAAGTATTACGCAGGTCAACATGGATTTTCTTTTCTTGATTTTTACATTTATTTTATACGTAAGTTGGTCCCCTGAATCCAATATCATTTTTGTTCTATCACATCACAATGTTTAATAACTTCAGTAATTGTGATGAAAAATGATATTGAAAATATACACATTATCTTCAGTGTTAAAAACGCAAGTATGTATTTTTCGTGAGACAGAAGATTATATCAGTTCATTTTGTCACAGAACACGGCCGGATGGCGGAATACATGTATTCATTGCTTGTAATAGCATACACTGGGCAAAAGTTAAATCAACCAGTGTTGACTGAGAAATTCGAATCCATCTGAAGCATAGTGTTTCGAAGAACTAGTTCGTTTGTTGTGCTATAATTAGGCAAAGCGAAAGTGTGTGAATGATCCAAAACATTTCGTTATATTTGTGGAAGTTTTAAGATTGCAAAACACGAGACAGGATATAACCTCATTTGTTAGAAGTGTTTATAACTCTCATTTTGGAATAAAACTGGGGGACCAGGAAAATCCATGGGCCCCTCGTGTGCAGTGTTTGTGTTGCAGAGTTAAGAAACAGGTTGAAGAGGAAGGCACTGAGTTTGGGAGTTCATATAGTGTGGCGCGAGCCAAAGGACCACTTAGACGGTTGCTATTTTTGTATTTACAAAGTAAAAGGATACATTACAAAGAACAGTCACGAAATGATTTAACCAGATTTGGAGTCTGCTAAAAGGCCAGACGGCACTGACGTTCCTATACCAGAACCTCCAAGTACCTACTGCATTCTGACTCACGTTCAACGCCAGGCGAGTCAGCAGGAGAATCTGATTGGGCAAGCACCGAACACAAACCAAAAACTTTAACACAAGCAGAACTGAGCGATTGGATCAGAGATTTAAAACTCTCAAAGCATGCTTCTTAGCATCTCGTGGAACATGTGTTACAGTTTACTGTTTTTTTTCTCGATGTCTGTAATCACACTCCCAACCTCATAAATAAGTTCGGTGTTAGATTTTGAACTATCTTTAAGGAACATATTTTATTAAGGGAAACAATTCTATCTTCAATATTTTAGTTGTAGGAAGAATCCGAAAAAAAATTTCAATTTTCGAAAAAATCAGTTTAACAAGGTGCTTCATGTAAAATATCGCCAAAATTAAAATATCAATTTCAAATTCAAGGGGCTGCGCCATCAGCCACATCGATCGGGGAATATCAATTTTCGAGAAAATCCGCTGGATAGTTTAGTCGCTAGCGTTGTTCACAGACGGACAGACAGACGTTTTGACGTCAATTGACTTTTCAGTATTAAGCACCCACAAAACGGATTCTGGTTACACCACGTATTACAGAATTTTTTTTCTAAATTTAACAACTGGATTTATCCACTTTTTTGTTACCAGGGCCCTGTAATAAGAGTTTTTTTTTCGGAACATTCGCCGTTTTTTGCGTAGCTTTACAAAACTTTCTCTTCTTAAGAAGTTCCTTAAGCGCGAGAAAGTAAAAACAGTAAAACCTGTGCGTGATGTACGGGGAAAGTCGTCTGCGCACGATCAAATAAGTCAATAGTTTTTGAAAGATCTAAAAATATTGCAATGTGTGCTTCGTTTTGATCCATGGATGAAGCGACATCTTAAAGAAAAAATATGGTTCTTTTCGTAGACCTTGATTTTCTAAATCCATGTGGGCAATCTGAAAACGATTCGTGTTTCTATTCGTACGAAAAAAAAAAGCCTTATATTTTTATCGAAAACACTCCCAAAGAGCCAAACACCGAGCCAAAAAATTTGCATTCTATATTTGCGTTTTCTGAGGAGTGACTTTATCTTAGCTGTTTTGAAAATATCTGGAAAACTTCCGATGCTTAAGAATGTATTAAATATGCGAGTTAACGGGTGTATAATGGCAGATGCACAAGTCTTTAACAAACATATCTGAAATTCATCTAAACCGACGGAAATTTATTTAGTTTACCGATTTTATTGAGAACTTCATAGGAAGATGTTTCGGAAACGTACATCGTGTCTAACGTTTTTGTGGAAACGTCTGAATTTTGTGTTTGAAGGCCTATAGTGAGATCAGCAGCAATTCACAAAAGGTATTGGTGGAAGGGGCAAGTCACTGTTGCCGGATCGTTCACTTCTCTACCGTTATCTTTTAAAACATTCTCGACTACGTTTCTAGTTCATGTGGTTGTATTTTCTACTACATTCCACATTGCTTTTGTTTTGTTCAAAGTGCAGCTTTCTCCAGCTTTTGAAGAAAATAAAAGTATTTCCTTAGCATTAAGATTTTGGAACATCTAAAAAGGGCAATAAGGAAATGATATTGTACATGCTTAGTGTTGCGAAAACATAACAAGCAAATGTAGAAAGCTAAAAACACAATACAATGAAAGACAGATATGAATAATGAAAACATGTAAAAGTAGTGTAAAACTCAAAAGTAGTATAATATATAAAAACAAAATTTATAAATATGAGATTAAAAAACAAATAGTTTTTACCTGGCACGACCATACATCCTTCGCAAAACATGACATTTCACTTTTTGACACATTCAATACTTATTGCAATCTTCTAAAGGATTAATTATTCTTTCATCTTTACAGGATGTGCAACAGTGAAGAAAAAGATAATTACCCTGCTCATTACCATGCGCAATGTAGTGAAAATGCAACACTAGGTATGTATGGGTTAATTACTTTACTTTTGAGCATTTTTTGTTGATTTAATTTTTGCTAAAGTTCTATTTTTGGGTGTTACTACCTCTGGGTTCCAATATGCACATTTTCAAATAACTGAAAAAAATTCAGATTCAATTAGAATTTAATTTTTCATAAGGTTTACTAGTTGTTTGTGTATAAGTGCTGCCAAAAAGCTTTAGATAGCTTCGGATTTTGGTTCTTTACCTACACAACATTAGTGTCTTACAAGCCATTTAGCATTAATGCTAAAGAAATACAGAATTCGTGTTTGCAAATAAAACTTATCATTCTCAAATATAATTGAAGAATAGGAATAGAATCCACTACACAAAATAAAATTAAATTTACAACAATTTTAAAAACATTTTGAAATTATATACTAGGTTTCTTGATGGAGAACCTAAAAATGCATTGATAAAAATATACTGGATACACCAAATAAGAATAGTCAATAATAGGTATTCTTAAAGGTTTTATGTCATAATAAAATGGAAACAATTATTTATGATCTAATTAATGCTTTGATTATTTAAAACTTGCCTTTCCTTCTCAAATGTCCCATGACCATTTGGAAGTAGAGGCAAATATTAACAAATTTCAACAAATTTTATTACAAGTAAAAATGAAACAAATATTCAACAAATTTTATTGACTTCATTCAAATCCTAGGTTTTTTCTCTATTTTCTCCGGTTTCTTCTAAAGTTATTTCCCACAAATACATTATAACTTTCTGAGATTTCCTTTTGCTTTTGGGAGATGTAAAATAATATTCTACCAAGAATATCATTAAATTCCTTGCTTGTTAAATTTTTCAGTACTATAATAAGCCAGTCTTTAAGACTTAAGAGCTAAAAATATTTTCGTACATCCAGCTAATCAACTCAAAAACATTTTCTCTTACACTTTTAAATAGTTAGAAATACAATAAAGAAGTGCCTGTTTTTCTCTGCCAATTTTCAAAGCCTCTTACGCAAAGGTCAAATTTCCAGAGGCCCCTAAAAATACACCACAAATCACATGTCTATCACAGAAAAGGTGGAATATGAATGAACTATAATAGACACTTGATACACAATGTTTACTCTTAGTGGACCATGAATTATTGATAAATAGTATTTTAGAAGCACCTTTCTGATTATAAAAACATCAAACTTAACATATTTCCAATAGTACAAATAGTATTAAAACATCTCATTTCACCTTAACTTATGCTTGTCCTTCATATAAAAAGAATCAAACAAAAATACTAAAAATATATTTTCCTACCAGACTTTAAAAATTAATTTTGGTAATACTCTTCCTCCACAATAGTTCTACATTTTAGGACAATTCATAAATAATTTAATAATGAACCTGCACAAAAACAAATTATAATTTGCATGAAATGTTTATTATCTTCGTGAAATAATAATTTCAATATAAGAATCACAACAGAAGTTCAAGAATGATCCATAAAAAAATGCCCTACAATGAGATTTGTTTTTCACCCTCACCGGGAAGGAAGAAAAGTTTTCCCATTCAAAAATGTTGAATGTCAGAGTCTCTAACATGGCATGAGAGAAACTCAGTAATGAAAAGGAGAATGTAAGAAAGTAATATTCAAGACTATCTTCTATAACATGTGAGAAATTCTATAAAAGACAACAAATTGTTTCAAAGTTTCAGTATCATGTAAAAGTGGAGAATAATATTGTAATAAAATCACAAATGGTGAAATAAACAAAAGCAAAACATACATTTAAGACGGATCACTGACACAAAAAACGATTTATTAATGTGCACACTCTGCATCTGATTTACAAGTTCTCAATCTCTAGCCTCTTTCCACACATCAAGAATAAGATATAAACAACTTGCACAGCAAGATAACAGTCTTCCTCAACAAGGCATGCAATGCCTCTGTGTATAGAAATTAACAAATTTATCACATAAATTGTACTACATAAAATTATCTCTGTAACTCACAATTGGTACTACACAAAAAAACATTCATCAAGCCAAATGCTGCAGTAAAGTTCTATCAAACATTAGAATCATGGGCTTGCACAACTTGGAGACACAGGAGAAGTGGTCCATTAGATGACAACCAACAAACTAACAACATGGACATGCCTGAAAAAGAATTGTAACAGTATTCTTATAGGGCAGCAAATCAGTAACATGATCAACATAAAACAACACAACATGGTTTTGAAAGACCAATGGAAGACATACTCTTATTAGCAAAATATAGATAACAAAAACTGAAAATTAATTTTAAAACAACTGGAAATGGACAAAGCAAATGGCTGGTCACCATCAACGCAACAAAACACTTGACATATGACATCTTTTAAACTGTTACTTGTGCGGAAAAGCAAAAGGTGAAATTAAATGTAACATCTAATATCACTGCAATTCATTGCTTCTAACACATCACAAGTTTTAATTGATCAAAGACTGTAACATAGATATGTGTCTACAAAAATTCAAGAAAAGTTTATTACAAAAATTTAAAAAAAAATATGATTGCTTACAACAGCTGTTTCCAAACTTTCTGCCGTGACTCCCATCTGGTAATAAATTCTCCAGACTCCTCCCCTCATTAAATTGTTAATTATATACTTACAACATACAAAATAATCAATGCAAGTGACTGGCACTAATCAATCTTGTAATTAATGAATTTAATTTAAGTTTGACAATGTAAGGAAAGCTATAAAAAATGAACATATTGATAGTTCAGAAAATCAGTGAGATGGTTGGGCTTGCTTGGTGTCACACAGTTCATCAAATCTCACCAGTTATTTAGAAATGTCGGTACACATCTCAATCCTGGAGATTTATTCGTGATTTCTATTTTTCTTGATTACCACCATGACTGAAAATCCATTTTGTCATACTTAAGAAGTGAAAAAAAAAGAAGCAGAACACGCAAGGCCTTCTTACTTAACCCTGAATACTGATTCTTTACAGATCACCAATATTCAGACAGTGTTGCAAGAATGGATCATGCTACAAGAAAGTGAGCCATATTCTATTGCCCGAATGGCAGAGTTCATTTAAAATAACTGATAGTTGACAATGTTGGTTTCATGGAAGCAATACGATCACTTATTATGCAAATGATTAAAATTAACAAAGGCTCATCCATAGTCTGATAGTAATTTTTCACGCACAAATAATTAGAGCATTATTAAGCATTAGAAGATTATTTAATTGAATTATTAAGAAGTCCCCTCTGAAACTTTCGCACCTCCCCAGGGGGGCACGTCTCACACTTTGAACAACACTGGTATACAATGTCAGATTGCACACAGCTTAATCAATAGGCTAAAAGAATGCATTTAAAGCACATACAATATTTTTAACTATTCAATGAAATGTGACTTTACAATAATTAACATTATGTTAAAATAAATGTATCTTCATGGCTATCAAAACATTTAAAAAAAAATATATTTGAAATATCCACAGTTAAACATGAAGAAAAGTTTATCACTTCCAACAAATCAAACATCAGTAGTCCTACTATCAATATTTTATCTTACTTTACCATCTTCAATACTTATCTTTAAACAAAACAGCAATTTTAAAATACTTTTTCCAAACAATCTGCATGAACCTATTTATTCTTATCAACTAGTAATTAGCTCTACTGAAAACAGTAGTATTATGCCACAGTGTAAGTATCAAAGTAAATTTGATTTACATAATTTTTAAGGGCATTTTTTCAAGATCATTATGGCAATAATGCATTATTTTTAGGTAATGCTTTTTGTAGTTTTTAGGTCATTAAAATCCCAATTCTAGAAACAAGCCTTAAGGTTTTCCAGAAGTCAATCTTCTAATTATCCTAAAGTTTCTCTACACTCTTAATATTTATGTCAAAAAAGATGAACACTACCACTACCATGTAGCAGTAGTAAGTGGCTGTGGCAAGTAACACACAGCAGTAGCAAGTAGCAGAAGCAAGTAGTAGTAACTAGTAGCAATTTCAAGTGACAGTAGCAGTTGCAAGCAGCAGTAGCAAGTAGTAGAAGCCAGTAGCAGTGCAAGAAAGCAAGTTGTAGTTATGACTTTATTGATATGGCTGTGACTCATTCCCATTAATCTGCCTAATCACAAGTCAAAGTATACAAATGAGTAGAAAACAGTATTGTGCAGTATACAAAGAAGTGGTCATGAATAAAAAGATTTTAAAACAACTTATAGAACATAATATCTGATGTTTAAAAGAAGCAAAAAAATTACAAAAATTATTTGAAAGCATTATACAATACAAATATGGAAATTTTTGATATAATTTTATATGAGTGACAGCTCTATATACTCCCTGCAGCTGCACTCTATGGGACAGGCTGGAAGGCAATCTGAGTGACTGTAATCTATTAAGTACAAAATACACCCTCCCATCCACCACTCAACCCTTTATTAAAATGTACAAGTCGGGGAAAATTCACCAGGTTCAATATGAATAGGATTTAGGTTAGGTCATTCAATAGGGTGATCAGAATTTTAAACTAAATTTCTAAACAAACTTTTTAAGAAGTAATTTAACTCTCCTGCCTCCCCAAATTACACTAAGTTTTTGCAAGTGTTTTTGAAATAAAAATACTTACTAATGTAATATTAAGCATACTGGGTTAAGTTTTGCAGTATGCCTCATATTAACACAAATACCTTGAAACATGCTTTACATATTTTAAAAAGAAAATAATGTAAAATTGGAAAGAAACTCAAAACCTTTCTGAAAAGCCCCACATTTTCACTTTTCACAACATTCAAGGATATAGAAGACATGTGGATTTAATTTTATTCCCCATTATACCTTTAAATAATTAATGAATGATTAACAAAATTTCACAACGAAACAAAACCAGTCAAATTTTTATTTCTTTCTATCATTCATTCAAAACCTCTCTCAGTTCAAATACATATTACAACTGTTCAACTGGGTTAAAATCATACCAAAGTTTCAGAATACATTACACAAAATGGACTACTAAAAAACACTACCTGTTTTTTTCTGCTTTTTCCTTTATTATGCTATGACTTTCTCTGAAGGCAGTTTATTTTCTCTTGGCTCAGAATTTTCTATTATAAGTTTCTCAGTACTATACATCTTTCCTACAGTAGTCTGAAATTAAAATGTTTGTAAAAGTTAAAAACAAAAAACATGGAAATAAAAATATCGAACAAGAAATACTGATATTTTAAACATTAGAAGAAAAGAGGGAAAAAACATGTTTATAAGATATGTTTGAATAAGTAACATTTGTTATTCGTCACTGTCTTATTATCCCTAGTCCTATCATTATTAGACCTACGATTTTATGACAAATGCCTATTTAGTTCCTTTAGGATATTGTAGAAAATAACTGCAGATGTACACAAATCATGAAAAAATAATTTACTGACAGCATCTAATAGAGCCTAAAATGTCCTAAAGAGCGGTTTTAAGCCTATTTTAACATTTCTTTGCCTGAGACTGCCTAATACAAGTTATTTTAAAGAATTGTCCCATTTTAATTAGGCTACTAATTTTTGACATTGTTTTACAGAACGCAAATTGTACCTGATCGAATATGCAATCGCCTAAGCACCAAAATCTTTCGCCCAACACACCAAACACAAGGAGCTCCGCAAGTCACCATAAAAAGTATTCTTTACCAATTATATTTATTACTCAGTAATATAATTGATAATAGTATTGTATAATTCTAAAGAACCTGTTACAAGTAGTAACTTACGGGTCAATGACCACCCACTTTGATCAGGTTTTCGTCCAGTTTCATTGATCCTTGAGCAAATGCTAAGATAGCTCATTGCATTGCTTTTGGACATAAATGTAACTTCAAATTAACGTCTTCTCTTAGCACGCCACACAGGTTTTTAGCGGTTTTTGGCATAAATTAATAAAATGAATGTTTTATGCACGTCTCCGATCAGTACACGCTTAGCAGGGGCTGATCATTTGGGGGAGCCACTTCAGTCACTAAATTTTACGAAGCAATGCCAATCTCTGAAGAATCAATTATGCCTTCACGACTTTCTCAGTAGTGCGAGGTATCTCCTGTGAAGAATTTTCACCCGTTTCGATCATTTCTTTAAATTTTTTGGAGAAAATCACGGACAGAAGTTCTCGTCTTCAATCGAAAATAGTTTCCATTTCGCGCCAATTACGAGTTTGATTGTCATGAATGCACCCTGCGAGGTTTCGCCTTCAAATGTTCACTGTGCCAAATAGTGGGAAGCAACGTCATCAGTGAAGAAAAGTTGCACGACTTAGTAAGATGTTTTTAATCGTGCACTGGCGTAAATCAGGTGTTGCGGTTTCATCAAATCGGGAGAGAAACTCACACGAATAGCTTTATAGAAAGAGAAAAGCAACGAGAACAAGAATAACAATCGTTAATACGATACAAGTTGTTATTTGGTTGCCACTATAATAATTTATGTTATTTTAATGTTTTTCGCCTCCTCCCCCATACGACAATTCTAAACGAATTTTGTAAATACATTTTCAGTTGCACCTGATGAGGAAGACGGAAGTTTCAGATACGTCAATTTTCACTTAATAAAATAAATTCATTTTGGGTGTATTTAATTGTGATTGTTCTAAATTTTAAAAAATAGTGCCTAAAAATATTAGAAAATATAAACAACAATCGTTGCCGAGATTTTGTTACTCGACGCTCCGATTGATTCAGCCGCGTAGGCTCCCGGTTCGACTCCTAGAGAATGCGAATTACGTTTAGCAAGAGATGAAAATGAAAAACATTCACATCGATAGCAGCATTGTACATCCAACGACAGAGACGGAATAATAAAAAAAACACATTTAGGGCTCCTTCACACGTTGCCACCGCGGCGCGCTTCCGAACACAGCGGTTCTTAGCATAGCATTGGTTTAGATTTAGATTTATTCAGTAAAAAAAAAAAAAACTAACAAAAAACAGTAAAAACTTTATGTGACGTAGGGGGAGAATATTGTCTGCGCGCGATTTCTTGAGTTCCAGAATCTCCTTTTCGTTTCTGAGTTATAGAAAACGTATTTGCATCGGTAGACGATGCAAGGGTTTGACTGGAGACCTTCCCCCGTGCGGGGAGGGGGCCCTCGCCATTAGAAGCGCAGGAGGGCATACGCGTTGCACCTGCTGCGGTTCCTTTGTCCCTCGCCCCGCAGAATCCATCCCCCTCCAAGGCGGCTTATCGGGAGCGCGGCTCTCTGGCGACGTATGAAGGCGCCCTTGTAAAAGGGTCCCGGATAAAAGTTTTACGGGCGGGCCCGCACTCCTTTCGTCACGCAACTCGTCCTATCCTTCCACCGTGGGCGAGTTCTCTGGTTCGCAGTTCACAACAAATCACTCGAACATTACATGATACGAATTTCATGGGTATTCTGTGATGTGAAAGAGCTTAAAAAATGAGAGGCCGCGAACAAGAGAGCGATAGAGAAAAAACAACTAAAGTGTCAGAAGAAAATGTTCTTAACCTTCTTCTCCAGCAGAAAGACGAATACAAATTCAAGTCGCACAACTTTCGGAGGAGCCTAAAAGCCAGGAGAACGACACTGTTGGACACAGACTTTCCCGTATTAGTTTTCCATTTCCTTCGGTCTCTAGCTATATGAATTGTCATACATTCTTGCAGTTGCCATATACCGCCGCGCAAAGTTTCATTTTTTTTTTTTTTTTTCCCTTAATATTTCAGTTTCCTAAAATATAACGGAAATATTATTCGCGAATATTAAGAACAGTTAACCCTCGTCCTAATTGCCAATTTCTTGGAAAAATTTGGAGCCGTTTTTAAGAAAATGGCGTTTAAGCGCTTAATGTAATTAGAAAATTTGAAGCTCTTTTTCACAAAATTTTGAGTTTTCGAAAAACATGATTAGAAATAATTTAAAGCTTTTAAGTCACAAATACAAAAGTGTTCACAATTTGTAGAAATTTTGCACATTAACACCATGAGGGGTTTTTCAAAATATTACATTTGTGTAATTTTTGAAAAACAAAAAACTACCCCCAAACAAACTTTACATCATATTAAAGAGCGCAAATGGCATTATCCATTAGAAAAGTTTGAAGAAAAAATTGGAGCTTTTTTTGAGAAAATGGCGTTTGAGTGTTTCTGAAGATGCGGAATTTTGAGCTAGTTTTCACAAATAACTGTTGAGTTTCCGAGAAACTGTATAAGACATTATTTAAAGCACATATACTCAAAGATAATAATGTGAACAAATCAACGCTAATGTAAATATTAACAACGTGAGAAACAAGTCAAAAAAAATTACATTTTTGTAATTTTTGAAAAAACAAAATAATAGAGCAATATAGTGTTTATGTCATCATATAGAGTACATTTAGCACTATCCCTACCAAAAGTTTAGAAAACAATTCGAGCCGTTATAGATAAAATCTTGTTTTTGTGTCTTTCTAAATTGCACATATTGGTTACAATATTGCACAAAAACGACTAAAATTTTCCAAACAATTGGGCACTAAATAAAAAAATTCACTACGGAGAACAAATTTTACTTGAAGGAAAATCTCTATCTTCAATTTTGTAGTTGTAGAGGGCCAAAAATTTTAAAATTTTCGAAAATTCAGTTAAACCTGAAAATTGGACCTATGCCACTTTAAAAGTGTATTTTACTCTATTCTTACAAAAAAATTAAAGAAAAAATTTGGAGACTTTTTGAGAAAATTTTGAAAATGTTCAAAAGTTCATGTAAAGTAGCCCCAAATTTTAAAGATTTTTTTTTTTTAATCTCAAAAGCTTCGACTCGAACCAGATGGACAGAGGTTTTTTCAATTTGGAAAAAATCTTATGTATGGGCGCTAGTGGTATCCACATACAGACAGCCTGCCATTTTGAAATAAATAAATAAATTTAAAAAAATAAAATTAAATACACTTTCTCAGTATCAGAAGACTTTAAAACATGTCTTACAGTTGAAATCTCAAAATAGATTTTCCGCAGCATTACATAACCTTCCCTATACTACATATAATACTCTGTATATACGTACGTATACGGCAAAGTAAAAAGAAAGAAACAATGATAAATGGGAAGATGATTATGGTAGTGACAAATCAGCAGCATAAGTTCCTTAGGGACTGGCAGGACCATGAAAGGGGGCCTCTGAATAAAAGTAAATTCCAGTTTTAAATAAGAAATTCCTACAAACAAAAAAATGTGATCAAATAAATTATTTGCTGAGAGTTACTTTAAAAAGTTATTGTCTATGTGGCTAGTTACTATTGCTTAAATAACAAGACCTCTTAAGGCAATCATTGGCAATAAATTTCAATGAGGGCTGTGCCTTTCATGAGCTAATGAAGAATGTTTAAAAGTGAGAAACAGAAGTTTATGAGTGAGAAACAGAAAAAGTTAATATTAATTTAAAAGGATGAGTATATGTTCTATAAATCTGCAGTCTAATAAGACTACAGAAATAACACTTTAAAATTAAGAAATTTATGAAGTAAAATGGCACATGACTGAGTAATTTATGAATTTTTTCCATTGAGCATAAAATTCAATGTTGTTGAAATATAATATTTTTCTACTGTTAGTGATAAATCTGTAAATCCAAAGAAAAGACCAAAATTTAAATTTTAAATTGCTTTATGAAATTGCAAATATAATAATTTATTATCTGTATTAAGAGTATTGTAATTAACATTTTCACTCCAAAATTCAGTTCATAAACACAAAACCAAATTAATGACATGTCTTTAATTAGGGGGCCCCCACGTTGAATTGGTCCAAGGGCCTCCTCTGTTGAACTTGCGCCACTGGACAAAAACAATGATTATAGTGATTTTAAGGAACAAGAAAATGGTGAAACTTCAGGCAATAAGTTTTAGCACTCTCATGAGCAAGACAATTTCTTAGGCAACTTTTTATATTATTTTGGTTCAACATTAAGAATTAGTTAAATTTTTTTTTTAATTATTAGGTGACTTTTCAAAATTAAGGGGTTATCTTATATTCAGGTAAATACATAATCAAACTTATTATTGGATACCATTATGAAAACTAAAAATTTTGATCACTTAATAAAAAATTAATTTTTTACTTCTATATGGAAAGCATTTAACCATATATTTCTGCAACAAAAAGGGAGGTTTACACTCCCAAGATCCTAACCAGGAATTTTAAAGGGTAGAGTGTTAAAACTCATGCAAGTCATATTTTTAATACATTTTAAATATTGTAAACCTCATATTAATTTGAAATTCTTAAACTTCATTTTCCAAATCTAGAACAAACAAAGTGATCTAATCAGACCCACATTAAAAATCACTCTTTGATACTATAACTGGTAATTAATTAATGTCAATCTATTTCCTTTTTTTTTATAGAGAAGATATCCAATTAACATGTCATAAAGAGCATTAAAATTGAACGACATGGCAATGAAATTATTTGATGGGTTTAACTTACTCAAGTCTTTTAATAATACCATTTCTTTCCCTTTATGTTTATGTGCAAAATGCAATAAAAAATAATCATTACCAACAATAAATTTCCAATTCACAGAAAAACATACCTGTCTTTTTATTATATCAAGATTTTCTTTTGCATAACTGATCATCTCACTTATTTCTGCTTTATCTTTAATATTCATATTCTCTCGAAAGCCATCTCGTATCCTCCTCAAAGCATACATTCTGAAAATATTAGTAAAAACAAAGGTGTCATGACAAAAGTATATAACTTCTCAGGCAAATCATTCACTTAAGTAATATAATGAAACTTGCATCAGGTACATTATATTATTAATACCTTTGTTTTGAAATCCTCAATGCTACAATTGTTTCAATTATTTTAATAATAACCTAAGCACTTTCAAAATTTAACTAGTAACTGAAACACTAATATTGTGTCTTTATTTTTTATTGATCATTGGAATTGCCCTTATGGTTAAGTTGGGTTAGATGAATACATTTTTCACTATAATTAATAAATATAACATTCTCCGCCTTATGAGTTAAATTTTTGGGCAGCACAACATAACCCCAAGAACAATTCCAATTTCTAAAAACCATGACAGCATTTCAGTTCAAAACAAAATGCATTAACATTACCTAAAATTATAGGAATCAAATTCCAAGGCTTCTCTCAACATTGTTTTGTACAATTTAAGAACCACACTCCTGGAATTGGCCATAGCCACTCCAGTCTTCTTGCCAATGAGCGTATCCTATCCTGTGTATATCTCTGGCTTGGCCAGGGCTTGACTGTGCCGCCGCAGGCGCTGCAGGTCGAATATGGTCCAACCAAAAAGAAAATGTGTTTGCGCCTGGTTGAACCAGAGAGTATATTGGGTTGAACCTGGTTAACTCTTTGTTCCAACCTTGAAACAACCGCTAATTTCGATTTATTATATTATTATCAAAGAGAATATTAATAAGTTAATAATAAATTAATAAGTCAGCAGGCGTGGTGTGGATCATGATGAATCTCCTTGCATCTTGCATGCGTGCATGATGGTTAAGCGTGTGTTCTTAAATGTGACGAATAATGCAGGTTCATGTGTGTCACTTGATGCGCGACGTTGTGCGTGTCCGTGACTATTAACCAGAGAATATACAAACGCGCCGCAAGACCACGCAAGACGAGAAGTAAAAGCTAAAGCAAAGGTTTTGATGCGCCGTACTTGTCTAGCGACATTAATAACCACAACAACCTGAAGTAACTTGAATGATTTACAGTAATTTAATGCTTCGAAACGTCTCAGACACTCATGAAGTCACTGATAAACACGTGTAGTTTTATGTAATTCGTGATGCAGCGAACTTCCTTACTAAATATCTTTGACACATGATATTTCTCAATTCAATCACAAGTGCTTGAGCGTGAAGTGTTGTGGTCCTTGATCTTCCTAAAGTGTCATTATATCCGGCAAAGCCTTTCACCTTCTTTTCTGGAAAAAAATTGTGGAATATTTATTCAAGAGAGGACATTGGTAATTTCAACTTAATTTTTTTCGCACTTTGCGATTTAACATCCCTAAAAGTTTCATTACTAGAAATTAACGATTGCGATCCTAACAAAGAAGAAAATGTTGGGAAAATAGATTGCGAATTGGACACGTTGCATATGTACATAATTTTATTTCAATAATTTCATATATGACTATAACCACTGAAACGAATGAACAAATCGACATTTATTAGCTGCTGAGAGATTATAGAAAAACATGATTTTTGAAAGGCGTGCAATAATAACTAGTGTTCTTAATCTGCGGCACCTGTCATCTAATGCAAAAAGCAAAGATATACCACACACAGCAATTGGAGGTTGCCATTATCCTCATGATGACTGGACCAATGTATCAACAAAAATTTTGTCATATGTGGGAAGGAATATCCATTTACAAAATAACCATCCATTGTCATTAATACGTCAAAGAATAGTACAATTCTTCCATAAGACATTCATTGGTCGCACAGGAAATGCAGTTTTTTCAATATATGATAATTTAAATCCAATTGTGACAGTTGAAGAAAATTTTGACAGCCTGTTGATACCAGTAGATCATCCCAGCAGAAAGAAATCAGACTGTTATTACTTGAATCAAAACCACTTACTTCGTGCACATACTACTGCTCACCAAGCTCGGCTAATGAGTATGGGCCTCAATAATTTTCTTATTGTTGGAGATGTTTATAGAAGGGATGAAATCGATTCTACTCATTACCCGGTTTTCCATCAAGTTGATGCTGTTCGGCTCCGAACTGCTCAAGATGTAAGTCCAGGTCAATTCTTAAGATGAGCATGTATTCATGAATTTCTTCTTAAGAAAAGTTGTATTTGTCCTTACACAGCTGTTCCCTCTTGACGCCTCCATTTTGAGTGTGTTTGATAAAGGAGTAGAGAGAACTGAAGAAACTCAAGAACACTATAATAAAGAAATATCTTGTTTGATGATAAATGAAATGAAAAAGACCTTGGAGATGATGGCATCAGAATTATTTGGAAAGGGTTTGTTTTATTATTGTTTACCAACAGTGTTAGTAATGTTGCTTATTAATTAATTCCTAATTTGTGGTTTGTGCATAGATGTGAAAACTCGGTGGGTCAGTGCATATTTTCCTTTCACTCATCCTTCCTTTGAACTGGAGATTTTACATCATGACAAGTGGATGGAGGTACTAGGATGTGGACTGATAGAACAAAAAATTCTGAAAACAGGTAATTTGGTGGAATTAGTTTATGAGAATAGTACCTTTAAATACAGTAATTAAAATATTGCACAATGTGATGTAGCTGGAGCAGTGAATCACATTGGGTGGGCTTTTGGCCTGGGTCTAGAACGACTTGCGATGCATCTCTATGAAATACCCGATATTCGTTTATTTTGGAGTGAAGACTTAGGATTTCTATCACAGTTCAATGTTGAAGATCCTAGAACTCCCATTAAATATAAGGTATACTACTCTTATACTTGTTTGTGATATTTGGTTTATACTGAATTTTCATTTTTAACGAAAATGTACATTTTCAGCCAGTAAGTATTTATCCTCCATGTAGTAATGACATTAGTTTCTGGCTTCCACAAGATGCTCCCTTTGCCTCAAATGATTTCTATGACTTGGTTAGAAATATTGGAGGTGATTTAATTGAACAGGTAATTTTTTAATCATCTTCAGCTAATTGTGTATTTCTGAAAATTCCATAAATTAATTTTATTTCCATAACTGACAGGTGAACTTAATTGACGAATTCACTAGTCCAAAGAAGAAAATGACAAGTCATTGTTATCGAATTGTATACAGACACATGGAGAGAACTTTGACTCAAGAAGAAGTTAATGTTATTCACAAGGATATAGAGAAAACTGCAGTCAATGAACTGAAAGTAACTATCAGATAATGAACTGTGTGATTCGATGGACTGTCGTAGGATAAAGTTTACATATGATGTCAGCAAGTGTTATAAGTAAATGTCAGCCCTGTCTTACTTATAAATAAAATTATATTTCATGTATTCTTTTACCCCAAGTAACTACCTGTATTACTAGTGGATATTGTGAAATCTGATAATTCAGTACTTTACTGTAAAATAACACAAAAAAAATTGAATGTTTGCTGAAAAAAAAAATCTCTATTTCTATTTCTATTTCTTATCTCACAGTACTTAGCTATGTCATTAAGGAATTGAATATACTAAAAAATTAGGCTTATTTTCAGAAATCAAGATAAAATTTGGTATACACCAAAGAGCTATTTCATTTTCAATTATTTAGTGTGGCTTTTTATAGCTAATTAAAAATTATGTTCTAAATTAATTAGGACTCCTTGATGAAAGCTTACTTGAGATTAATAGTTTTGTAGGGGACCCTCAATAATTAGAACTTTTCATCAACTCTTTCTGACCCTATGCATCGGACTCATATAAGTGACTTTCCTTCCTACCTGCAGCGTAACACCTGGAACTGACCTGCCCTCTGCCCACAAGTCACGCTAATTATTACATCAATTAAAAAAACACAGTAAATACACAATGCAACATATGTAATTACTACGATAAATTATATTACAATTATCCATAAATTATATTTTATTTATGGTGGCACCAACAAGCTGTTGAACTCTTCTGACAACAGTTTATATTGTAGTTAAAATTATGACTACCCTAGCTATACTTGAGAATGTTCAGTTTCTTTTTGAATGCAGTCTGCTAAAATTGCTTTCCATGCATTTACAACCTGGTTAACAATATAGTGAGACCGTTAATGTATACTTGTTCTTTTCATCAGCATCATATGACCTCTAAGCCTTGGTTCCAAGGCACTTTGCAAAAAAAGTTGTCAAATTCAGGAAAGTTATAACATCCATTCAAATTTTAAAAGTTTCTAAAATATCACCATTTCTTCTGTTGTAATGTCAAGAGTGACATTTCTCGGCATCTTCCTCCATAATTAAATTGACGCTATTCCCTAGGGTTCTTTGTTATCTGCATCTTTTCAATGTTTTTTCTTTTTGATAGTAGGGAGACCAAACTGCCTTAGCAAACTCAAGAATAGACCTAATGTATTCTGTATAGATCAGTATAAAGATAGGGAGGCATAAAGAATGCAATTCCAATCAGGTATAATAGTTTATATATAGAGACTAGCAATAAATTATAACAAGTGTTGCTCTGTTAATTGTGTAATTGTTACGCATTTATATAAAACATATTATAAATTCTATTCAAGAGCAAAATTGTGTATTATTGTCTCATGCTAAATCTCTATTGCATGAAAAATATGAAAATATAGTAAACCCTCATTAGCATTAACTTTGTTAACACGAATTTCACCACATCGTGAACAAAATTTGGGTCCTTGGAAGGAAACCTATTAATACTAAATAATAATCGGAGGACACATTTTTATAACACAAAAATGAATTATTTTGGACCCTTGTTTTTCGTTTCTCAAAACATGTACTCGTGCAATAAATAAAGCGTAACATTATAAACTAGTTGCTTATATACTACACAAAAAAATGTATGCAACTTGCTTTTTATGTTTAATGCTTTATAAACTAGTTTCATAATACATTATTATTGTACTAATATAATATTATGAAACTAAACATTTTTCTGTAAACAATAGTAGAACCACATTTCAGTAATTTTATTCAGTTTTTGTTTCAAAAGATTTAATGTACTAATCAGTGGCAAACCTGAAATTTTTCTGGGGAGGTAGGAGGCTATAGGTGTAGTATCTGGTCTTCATTGCTTTTTTTAAGAAAATTAACAAAAAAGGCATGCACATGCGTACACACTGTATTAGTATTCCCACTTCACCTGTTTCCACTTTCCTTTGTAGTTATTATTGTAACTGTCTTTTACACACATGAACTTTTTTATAAAAGAAACATTTTATGACAAATTATTATGTTATTCACTTATGTTTTCAATTGAAGATTCTAGTAATTGCCAAGCAAACAAAACAAAGGAAGCCACATGCAAGCTACTTTTAATAAAACACACACGGATTTTCAACAACGTACTTTAATCTGGAAAATTCATAAATAAATAAAACTTATTACAAAAATTAACATGAATTGTATTATTTTGAGAGTGGTGAGTAAAAATTGAAAGGGGGAAATTCCAAAGAACTTTCACTTACATGTATATAGTATATTTTAGATTTGAAAAAATATTTAGTCACAGTTTTATAACAGCCACAGTCTATAAAAGGACAAAATTAAATAGTAAATGCTCTCAAAATGCACATAATTATGACAACATAATTAAGATTATCACTCTACACAACATTAAAACATCAAAAACCATACACTTGACAATATTTGTCTATCAAAGGTAATTATACAAAAGAAATATCAGCAACTGACAGAGGCACAATGTCATTTGACACCAATTAGCTTCCTTAGCAAGCACAAGAGGTGGGAATAGCAAGGTTGACAACTCACTGCTGTCAAATAATACAGTGCCTAGCAGGAAAGGAAATGTGATTGCTACTTGTTTTTAAAACAAAAAGTATGGGTGCACACTAAAATAGAAAGGTGATATGTAAACAATATCACCAAAATCTAATTTATTTATAGAGGAAATTAAAATAAAAAGGGATCACAAGTTCGAGTATACCTTTCTGTACAATGAGTAATTGCCTTGGTAAGCAAAGGTCCTTGCTGAAAGCTCCAGCTAGTAACTTCTGCTTGAGAATCACTTATCTCCTGCGTCAATATTCACAGACCGATTTAAATTAATAAATACAACTTGATTATGTTTCACTATCTCTCTAGTCTTTGGTAGTATTTTTCAGCAAATTGGTTGTAATGGTTACTCACAACTCCTGAACACAGAATGAAAGATAGTAACAGACATTAAATTTAGGAAAGTTTTGAGTAACTAGGAGGTGAAAACTTCTTCCTCAAAAACTTGAGAATGTAAAGAGGCAAACAGCTCACTAGTGTAATGACCAGAACCTTCCACAAAAAATCTGTTGTCTGGATGAAATTAGAATCTGAAAGAAAGATGTGAATACTTCATCATTATGAAAATCAAGTAATAATTAAGTAAATTAAAGAAAACTGGTGAGCACTTACCAAAAGAATCTTTCAACACAACAAGTGAAAGAATGTATAGGCCAAGACTCAACAATTCAGCAAGGACCATGATGTAATGCCATGTGCGAACTGTTAAGGCAACCATTATAAGTTCGGTAAGAATTAATGCAGTGAAACTTATGGCCACAATGTGGATAAATTCATCTTCAAAAAGAACCAAGGCACCATACATGATGACACCACCTAAAATAAAAATGTTTTAAACAAAATGAATTAAGGAACTGTAGTAAGACCACTCAAATTATCTGATGAAACAACATGTATTCAAATGAATATTAAAATTATACTGATGTCATGAAAATCCCATCATTTATAAGATTTGTGTAAATTAAATATGTAACCAATTAATAAATTAGATTTTCTGTTACTCTCCTCATTTTGCTTCAGCTCTTAAAAATTGAACTTGAGAGTTAAATAGATAACTTGCTAGCTTGTGTTTCATATTTGGAGAACCCCCAAAAAGTAATATTAAATGTATTATTTTACCATTTTTTTTCTCATTTCCTAGTTCATGATGCTATGTTCTTCAGTGCAACTAATTGAAATTAACTTATCTTTCAACACTTAGGAAGAGCAAGAATTTAATCTAGTTAGCATTTGCCTCATTAGAAATCTAAGTTTTAACTCACCTTGGTAAATGCTGATGAGAACCCACATAAAAAAAGTTTTGAATGATAAAGATCTTCCCTTACTAAGCTCTTTGTATAATTCTGGATATGTAAGGGCAATTTTCCCAGATACATCTTTATCCAAAACCAATGAGAAAACAGGGAACATTGTGTAGAGAGTCGCATATCTGTAAATAAGAAGGAATTTTAAGTGTGAGCACTCATATAAAGTTAAAGAACATGGATGTCCTTAAGAAATACATACCCAACCATCAAGAAACCTTGGTACAGTGGCACAGAAGAAAAGTAGAAGACTGAAGAAAACACAGCCTGCATTGTGGAGATTATAAGACCACGATGAATAACGAATTGACTTAGAGATGCAGATCGTTTGTAGCTGTGCCGACCATGAACCAAGAGCAATCGTGCCAAGTGACTGAACTGGGAAATTGAAAAATCTGCAGCTAGAGATGCCTGCAGACCCTCCCGGCCAGCAATTCCAATTCCTGGTGAAAAAAATGCCATTGCATATTAATTCTCAATGTAAAAAAAGAGTAGTAAAAGATAAAATCCAAATCCCTTTTATATTATTATTGTGAATAGTCAGAAGATGTGGGTGTATTTTTAACAATATTCCACGTTGCTTTTGTTTTGAGTCCAAAATATCCTGATCGTGTTTCAAGATTTTAGCCTGTCTTATAAGTCTTTTTAAACATTGATTTGTATTTTTGGAAGTAGAGGTGGAAATCTTGAGATACATAGTAACTCTTAAAAATAAACCGAAGAATTCGTTTGAGATTACTTCATTTTACCCAAGTACTACTTTTCCACGAAATGTTTAATTCTATCGTTTTAAGAGGAATGCATGCATTGAAGTATTTCAATACTTGGATAACACAAGGAATTAGAACATCGTGTAAAAACAAACATACTCTATTCATTATTTCTGAACATCATAATATAACCCGGTGACCATGTCTACTTCTGAAAATACAAAAGTACATATTGTAAGAAAAGTAATAGCAGAGACAAAAATAATGGAAAATGATCAGGATATTTTAAATGCTAGTAGCAAAAACCGAAAACCAATATTGTAAAAAAAAAAAACTTCCAATTCAAATGAAGAAAATACTGAACATGATCCGCAAATGGAACCAGCACCAACTTCTTTACAGTTCTACATACAAGGAAAACATTTCAAGAAGAAAATTGGAGCAGTTTTTGAGAAAATTGTTCAAAATTTAAAATTGCCTATGTTCCAGGCCAAATTCCGCAAAAACTACACTGATTCAAAAAAATTGAAATGATCGTATTTAAAGATTTGTTGTTGATCAAAAGATTTCATTAAGAAGAAAAATTATATAATATTATTAATAAAATTTCATAATTGTAGCTGTAGGAAGAGACTGAAAATTTTTTTTTCAAAGACCTTTAAGACCTTCCCACTCTCTTTAATGTTCTTCATACTATCCAACAACAAAATTGAAACTAAAACGAAAACGATTGAATAAACAAAGAAAAGAATTGAAGTCAAAATTTGTTGAAACAAAATTTACAATTGCCTAAATTTCACAAAAGTCATGCAACAAATACTCAAATATTTGCAAAATTTTACATGACCTCATTTAAAAATCTATCGTAAGGAACATATTTTATTAGGAGAAAATATTTCTTTCTTTAATATTTCAGTTGTAGGTGTTCAATTTTAAATTTTTTAGAAAGTTAAAAAAAAATGAGACTTGCATCATTCTCTTAAACAAAACTATCAAATAACAAAATTTAATAAAAAAAACAATGGAGCCTTTTTTTTTGAAAATATTGAAATCTTCCTAGGGGCTTCATGTAAAATTCCACCCAAAATTAAAATATAATTTTCAAATTCAAAAGGCTGCAACATTAGACTGATCGATTGGGGAATATCAATTTTGGAGAAAATCGTCTGTTAGTGTTGTTCAAACGTTTTGCTGCCAAATCGATTTTTTGGTATCAAAAACCCACAAAACATGGATTCTGGCTACACCACAAGTTAAAGGATATTTTTTTCTAATTTTAGCATCAGTGTTTATCAGCTTTTTCATTGCAATGGCCCTGGCAAAAATTCGTGTTTTTTTCGTGCAGCTTTACATAACTTTCTCCTTATTGCAGTTGCGAGAAAGTGAAAGTTGGGAGAGTGCTGCTATTAAGTATTATGTTAAAAAAGTTTTATTGCTTACCAGCATCAGCAGCCTGGATCATGCTAACATCATTTCCTCCATCACCAACAGCAGCTGTCCTCTTTCCTGTATGTCTCTGAATGAGACGAACTACTTCAGCTTTTTGGGTGGGAGAACAACGGCAACACACAACTGCAGGGCAACTACATGCAAGTTCCAAGAATTCATGCTGATAATATTGTAAACACACCTATAATGGAAAGAACATTTTAAGCATACTGCAATAATTTAATAATTTCACAAAAGATAGAACAATTCCATTTATTACACAAATACTACAAATTTTTACATAATGAAGAACTGACTTCAATCATCAAATTCCACTCATACGTCTCCATTACATACGGTTTTTATCCGACATTAAAATGACCCCCGATTTTGAAGATTACTCCAAAAAGTTTTTCCATTTCCATTACTTTTAACTGTTCAGTCAGTACAACATTATAAATTGTCTTGTACATGACAAAGTTAAGTGTACTTAGAGATATAAAATAGTGATACAAGTTAAAGTCTTTTACCACTATTTTCTTCTCCCTGGAATGGTTATCTCTAACATCTTCATTTTCACGCATCATTGTTACTATCTTTCTGGTCTTTCTCCAGTGTGCTCGCTGGTCACCTGAAACTGTTTACCCTGAACTTCCTTGTGGTTTACTGTTATCTCTGCTAGGAAACACATGATAAAATAGCCAAGGAAGATACCAACAAGACTTAATTTGCAAATATAAGACAACACCACATCACCTAATAATCTCGGTCCTCGGCTGTCAGTCTCTGCCGTGCGTGTGTGTGTGTGTGTGTGTGTCTCTTACAAATGTATACAATTTTTTTTTTCTTTTTCTTAAGCAAGCAAATTTTGGAGTAAATATAGTAAGGCAAACAAGATGATGAATTTTTTCAAAAAAACATTCTTCCAATTTGTAATTAGTTTAAGAAGAAAAACACTTTCTTCATAATATTTCTAAATTTTTTGAAAACAGTAGGGAAGTGTGAAAACTGAAGATTTTGTATTTATTGGAATTATTCCATTTATTACTAAGAATCACAGTTAAAACTTTGAGAGCTGAAGCATTGCATGATATGGTGATGTACACCACAGTGATGCACACCATCAAAATTAATACTAACCTCCAAAGAGTCGCCACTGATCACAAGAGCACAGTCCTGTTTCTTTCGAAAAGTATTCAATTCCAAGTGGGCATCTGTCCTAGTCACAACTGATTTGAAAATATGCAGTCCTTGAGTACGAGACACTAAACGGGAACTTTTGGCTATGCACGTAGCAGTTTCCAGTTTGTCTCCAGTCAACATCCAAATCTGAAACACAAATATAAAAAATCCTAAAAAAATTGAATAATCATCAATGGAAAAATATTCAAGTAGAAAGTTACAAAATGTATGTTTGTTATAAACAAGAGGGGTTACAAAATGGCATAAACATTTCACATACTACAGTCAACTCCAGTAATAGTGAACTTCACCAGTCATATTTCACTTACATTACAAATAAGCACAAGAAGATTCAGTTATAATGAAATCTGCGCCTTGGCTATAGTGAACGTAAGAGACATCCAGGAAAAAAATTTCCACCTGGAAAACACATATCGCCTTAGTGCCACAAATTCCAACATTAGGCAGTTTGGAGAATATGTTGTCGGCCAAAGGTCATAACCGAAGAGGTGTAGGTAGCAGACCCAGAACAGGGACCTTACTGAAGGCCATGCACAATTTCACTGCAGTATCAAAGGTAATGATCTGTATAGGCAACAATCAGCCTTAGCGACAAGCAACAGCTTGCATTAGTTTCAAGGTTGATATACTTGAAATTCCCCACAGCCTAGTGGCGAGGTATACTGGTTAGTGTGTCTGACTATTGTACCAAAAGTTGAGGGTTCAAACCAGATCAAAAGGTCAGAAAAAACCTTTTCCCCTTTCCTTTGGAGGGGAAGTTAAGAAAGCTATCCCACGTACATTTACTGGACGTAAAAGAATCTCAAGCCTAAAGGAGGTCTGTAGGCTTTAATTCTCATTCGCCTCTTTCCCTACCCGAGTAATATGAGCCTGATGGCCCGAGTCTTGCTACATAAAAAAAGGCAATGACTAGTCATTCATTGCGCAGAAAAGCAATTATTTTCATTACTCATTTATACCATGTTGCAACTGAAAGATACATGTTGTATGTTATTAGGGGAATAAAAAGGTAAAAGTTGAAGAAGGATGTCATGACTGCATTACTGTATTAGAGACAGTGGACAATGCAGAATGAAGTATGGAGAGAGCAAAAATTCTGCAGAAGGATCTAGAGAAATTACTAATGAAAACTGTATGAAGCAAATGATTGAAAATAATAGATTTTTTTAATATCAAATAAAGATGCTGTAATTTTTAGTTCATGTTGTTAATAAATTTTGCTGCATCTCTACATTAATAAAATTAGTAATTGTGGAGAAATTCTATTTAATTTTGACACTAGATGTAATGAACCAAAAAATCCTAAAAGTTCATTACAACTGGAATAGAATGTTGTAAGTTTCCCAATCACTTTAGTGTGGTAACTATTCGATTTTGCTCCACCCATTCCCCAGCTGCTACCCAACAGCACCTAAAAGACATTATAAAAATTTATTCATATATACATCCATTGGGTGAAGCCCATTATAGGATACAAACGAAATAGTTATGAGAAGGTGCCAATTCATCCTGCAAGTAACTGCCATCAATGAATCAACAAAAATTTCAATATTGCCACCAGTCTCATTTAAAAATGTATTTACAAGTTCATTCATTTTATTTATAGGCACATTTTTGTGACAGTCGAGAATTGGTAGGGCACACATACAGAGGTTGGTACTAGGAAACAGAAATATCAATGAAGACTAACAAAAACTAGAATCTATGCTGTTACATAGTATTTTGATTAAATACATATCTTGTATTTATATTTGAGGTGCTCAGAATAATAACAGCAATCCCAACTGAAGTTCATTTTGAGAAAAAATATATTTTTGAGTTTTTGTTCATATTCAGTTCCACTCTGGAAAAATGTTTGAAGGTGGAATTTGGGGGTTTTGCCATATCCCAATTCATTTGATATTTCAGCCTATGATGGGTATATGCCAGTTTACAGTCGCATTTCTCACTGAAAAATCGAGGTTGGTTGGGATTTGCTGTTATTATTCTGAGCGCTTCATTTCTTCGGCAGGCTAACGTATGCAAATCAAAGTGTTGATACTTCCAATCCTATAATACTAGAAACGAAATCAATCTGAGAAGAGTAAAACCTGTCTGTTCATGCAAATTGTTAGTGAAAAACTTGAAGCCTTTTTTGAAAAAAAGGGCATTTGAATGTTTCTGAAAATGCATAATAATGAGCTCATTTTCACAGAAAACGGAGTTTTCCTTTTTCACTCACTTTCATATTTTCTCTTACAATCAATTCTTCCAAACTAGTTTATTTGAAAAAACACAAAATTAATTGAATTCAACTTGATTGCAAACAAATTTCAAATCTGAACACTTAAACCCTCAACTTGCTTTACAATGAAGGGTGCATGAAAACAACAGGACAACCAAAAGGATACAACAATAAGACTAAGCCAGGTAGAGAGAAATTTTTAAAATAAACAACAAAGATAATATCAGAACATCATAGTCGGCAATCGTTACTCGTTGCCATTTATCGCTAGTCGTTGCCATTTATCGCTTATCATTACCATTTATCGGTTGATGTTATTTATCGGTTGTCGTTGCTGGAAGTCCTATATTTCTCAAAGAAGAAGTGATCGATGGATACATGTATTTTGTAACTTTGTATTTTCTCTTCTCTTTCTCTCCTAATCTATTTTATATTATGTAACAGTAAACTGTAATTACATGAATATAATATGCCCCACATATATGAAACATAAAATTATGAAAAAAGGTTTTGTATCAGATGCAATGCGCATCAGTGATAGAACACTAGGTATGTATTTTATTTAAATTTATGTAATACAACAATGGATTTTTCGTATGCAATTGGTATTCTAATTGCTTTACTGTTAACTGTTGTATGCTTTAATGAAGCATCATGAGACATTCTTCCCTATTTGCTCTATACTGTAACTAAAAACCCTCAATAATAAGCCAACGATAAGTGAAACTGGGTTGAATTTAAAAACTTCAGCAATCCATTTTGACTTAAGAAACTAAAAAACTAAATGAAGTAACTGGCATTGTACGGAATGAATTTGCACTTGAATGTAATGCACCATTGAATCCCATATGTATCATGATTTTGAGTACTGTGTTTGGTCAAAAATGGTGTGCATAAGATTCATGTACATATGATAATTGTTTTCTGTCCATTAAAATAGTCTAACCAAGTAGTTCTTGAGCAATCTTGCACAGCATACAAGCACAGAATATCGGATAAGAAACAGTAGGCAAACAACTTCAATACTCAAATAATTTTAAAACTTGGAATTTGTTTCCTATCATTGGTTTTGAAATATATGCTATTTTTGTTCAACTGTTTTCTTATTCACCAAAATCCACTTGCTCTACTCTTGACATTCACAACAGTTCACACATTGTGACAGTTCATAAGAGAGCAAGGCAAAATAGTAAAATCATACATGAGCAGCCCAGCAACATGCACCCAAAGGGCTAGTTGAGCCAAATGTTTTTCAGATCATGGAGCAAGATTTTAAGGACATTCATTAAAAAGCAGAATTTTAAAAAAATCCCTCAAGAAAAAGGTTTCATTTCTGTGCTCAATGTTATTGTAAATTACATACTTTTATACCAGCATTCCGCAAGAGTTCTAAGGTTGGTCTCACACGATCCTGAAGGCGATCTTCCACTCCAGTCACACAAAGCAGTTCCATTTCCCTCTCAAGGCTTTCAATTACTGCAGCAACTCTAGCAACACGATCTGACACACTCATTCGAGCAGCATTGTAACGAGCCTATTGAAAAGAAATAACATTTATATTAATTTTATAATACATATATAATATTATATAATACCAAAATAACGTAAATAAATTAAAAACATACCTCAAAATCTAAGTACTGTTCTTCACTTAGGGCCTTTTTAGCAACAACCAATGTTCTCAAGCCCTCTCTTGCCATATTTCCACATTCTTCTTCCAACCAATCATTATACTGCACAATTCCAGACATAACGACATCTGCTCCTTTCAAATAGAAAGTTATTTCTCCACTATGATTTTCCTAAAGGTAGGATCAATTAAATTAGTACTGCACCCTTTTAGGCACATATAAATTACTCTGCAATATTATACAATCACTGTTGATCTATTAGCCCATTTAAAAGTATATCAATAATACCTTCACAATAATGCCCATTCGCTTGGTCTCAGAAGTAAATGGAAATATCTGGAGAATAGAATATGTTAAAAGCTGGCCACTTGGTGTACGCAATTGCATACTAACAAGATCCCTTCGCACAAGGGCCAATCCCACTTGCTCAGTCCATTTCACCAAGGCAACCTATAAACCAATTCCACTATTACAAAAAAGTGCTATTGTAGAAGGAATCACTTCAAATTGTTCTGGATCAAATATTGCTGCTATATTTGAAACAATGTATGTAGTCTAGTGTAAGTAAGTTCAGGGGTTTTGCATGACATTTCCAACCAGTACAGTCAAAAATCAAAATTTAAAAAAGAAAAATCTATGTGGAACAATCACCAACCGAGATATATGGGTCTGATAAATTTGGGACCAAATTTGCATTCATAGTAGAATAGATCCGACAAATGTCACATATAATATTTTAAGTTTTTATGTCTAAAAATTCACAAGTAATACTCCTCACAAAACCTAACATGTGATTAGATTTGTTAACTACATAATCAATATGGAAGTTTAATCTCAAATTGTGGTCAAATATCATTCCCAGATCTCAAATTTGGGAAACTGTTTCCAGCATGACATAATCAATTCTAGAATTAAATACATTGGATTTTTTGATTTTGAGTACAGTAAGATTTATTTATACATGTGTTTCAAATAAATCAGCTGTTGATGGTTTCATCTAATCAGGAACTTGTATGTTGCTATAGTGACGTCATTATGGTGACTTTTAAAATGGGCACACACACGCCCACACACCCCCCAACCCTCCGCCCCCTATCTATAATCTATCTAAAAAAATATCATTTTACATAACTTAGATATTAAATGTGGTAAATTAAAGGTGTTGTCTTGTAGTAAAAATTTATTTTGCCAATGATAGTTTCGATCGCATAGCAATCAATCATCCTCAGAGCTAAAATTAGAATATTTTTTATTAACTTTTACCTAATTATTTATAATTCATGTATTAATATAATTTTTATTTCAATAATTCTAATTTTAGCTCTGAGGATGATCGCTACATGATCGAAATGACCACCAGCAAAATAAATTTTTGATACCAGACAACACCTTTCATTTACCATATTTAATTATTAGAAGGTATCTACCTCAACAGCAATTTAATTAAATAACTTAGATATAATAGACATTAATGAAGTACAGCAGTTTTCACTGTGAATGCTGAGTCTCTAATTCTCAGATATGAATAATTAATTTATGTTCTAAGCCATGATCACAATTTATTAAATTCATAATTCGAATTAATTGTACATGCAAAACTGGTGTTGAAAGCATTCAGTCAGCTCGATTTCAAACAAATATTATTGTAATTTTCTACACACTTGGACTAAGATGTCCTTACATTAATAAAATAAAAAATAACTAGTGTATTTTTATTACCATGCCCAACTACCCACGAGTAGAAAGATATATTAAAAATCACTTTTTAATTACATAATGACTTCTAAGGCACAGTGACTTTTTTCTGGCATATTTAATTTCATGAGGCTCCAGATGTTTAATTTCATGATTCAGCAAATGCAATTATCATAATCAAGTCTCTCCAACCCATTTGAAAAGTAATTTATGGACTGCGGCCATTGGGATTTATATAAATCATCATTTATAATGACAACGAGAACAGTTTTCTTCCCAGCACCACGAAATGTTTTTATATTATTTACAAAATTGTATTTTTAAAATGAACAATTTTACCCTTTAAGACATTCACAATTTCTACGAATTACATCCAATTCATTGCCACTGTTGTGCTGCACCTCAAATGCCATACGGTTGGCCAAACGACTTCTGAAAACTTACAATTGTTAGTTTGGCAACAGATTTCAACAAATTACCTTTCCCGTAATTATATTTTAGGCAAAAAAGGAATGTATAGAAGTAGAATTAAATCTAAATACAATTTTAAGTAAAAAACGCTAAATTAAATAAAAATTAGAATTTCAATTTACTCCAACAAGAAATACATACATTTGAACACATAACAAATAAGCAAAACTAACCTCATCAGGACTTGATGCTTGATACAGACAATTCTTCTGCTTATGCTGGCTGTAATGCTGGTCGGCTTCTGTCTGACTCTCAATAGAACTAGGACTATCCAGGTCAGTGTTCACTATTCCAGGTGCATGCGAATCTTCTTCATAGACAGGGGTGACATTGTGGCACAAAGCAACGGCTTTCACAGCCTCTTGCACACGTGTGACTTCTGACCTTCGAACTTTGGCGCTACCACTTGCCAGGCCTGAGGGACCTAAAGGAGAGGCGGATTTGCTGCCTCCCCCAGCCTCAACACTCTTCACAGAAGGAAGAGGTTGGGAATACGCAGCCTTCAAATTTGAAGAAACCTATGGGCAAAGGTAAACCTCATTTATTATGGTTTTAAGGCACTCCAAACAGCAATAGGGCAGGTTAGATCATATGCTGCTTGTAGCAAATTGCATATGGAACTTTCCCAGCTTATGCCTGAAAGTGGACAGGTCTTTATTTTATCTCACAACCCATGGAGCATCTGCTCTTGTTTTGTCAATTGCAAATATTTGCCTTCATTTAACACAGCTGTGGCTGGTACATTGGGACAGCAAAGGAGGAGGAGAGTGTCAGGTCATAAGCTGCAGTGACACTTTGTTTTCATTTTACCCATTCAAGACTTTGAAGGAGTAGCACACACACAGGAATGCTTTGGAGCTGAGCGAAGAAGGGCATGCCAGGGTGGGATGGCGTGGGTGTGTGAGTATGGGGAACACACATTGAGAAGAAATGACACACAGAGAAGAATTGATGGTTTAAATTTTGTACCTCCATGCGACCAATGCACAGTGGTTCGTGTTTGTGGGAGGAAAGCCATAAATAACATTTCTAAGATGTCCATCAGGAATTTTATTAAACATAATATACTATATTTTGATTGCAGAATTGTAGTTATAAAAAACAATTCTTAAAAACAAGTTTTGAACTGTACTTTTCTTACTTTCTGTCTACAATCTCCAGTAGGGAGAATAACAATAATTATGGGAGTAAAATAGCACAAGCACAAGTTAAACAACATTTGTGAAATAAATGTGAATCACTTCTATGTGCTAATCATTGACCTTGCCCCCCCAACTTAAGTTTCGCATCAATGAGTGTCAAAAAATCATTCACTTTACTCTACAGTCAATATGTAACAACGTTAAATTTTCCAATGTTAAAATTGTGGTTCTCCTCTTTCCACTCCCGTTACTCTTCATTCTTTCATAGAAGAAGAGGTTGAAATTTCTTTCCAATTCTTTAAGTATTAATAAAATTCAAAGATTTGGTAACATAGCTAATACAAATTGTATCCTAATTCCATGTTCTTTTCAACCAATCTATTAGTTATGATTGTCAATGGAGCTACAAGATTTGAAAACTCACCTCATCAAATGTTTCTGTTCCGTACGAAACTGTGCCTAAATGCAACTTTTTGAATACCATTTCATTCTGAGTAAGGGTTCCAGTCTTGTCACTCAGTAAATATGATATTCGACCAAGCTCCTCTGGAATTGTTGTAGATCGAACCACGGTCCCTGGAATCTCTTTGTCTCGCTGTATTGACCATGAATAAAAGGCTTTCCCCATGTCCAAATTTACTCGTAAGCTAAACCCAACACAATAAATTAAAAATAAAGTATAAGAAATATAATTCAATACCACAACTCAGCTATAATAATTTCCAAATACCTGATAGGAATAATGTATGAGAAGAGAAGAATAAACCTGAACATGTATCGATACCATGGTCCACCAAATCCTTTCAAGCACATCATAACCAATGCTAGACCAATTACAGCTCCAAACAGAACCTAAAAGACAAATCAAGACAGTATAAACTACAACTTCACAATTTATAAAATTAATTGCGAAGACTTCTAACACACCTTAGTCAGTTGGTTGATTTCCATATCAAGAAGTCCAACTTTACTTCGGGGCTGTGAATTGTTCATCACGCTGCGCGTTTCAGACCCTGTATACACCACTACTCCCAAAGCTGAGCCTGACGCAACCACACAATTTGCCCACAAAGTGTTTTCAACATCCAAAGCATCTTCACTTCCATGACCATCATGCTGTAAAATGTCATTCACAATAAAACTTCACATAGGCAATGACCATACATCCACAAACACATTACGAATGCAAGTGAATGCAATTTTTTAAAACAACAAAGTTAAAATTAAATTGAAATTGAAATTTTAAATTATCTGCGATGCCTTTAGCAATAGTTTCATTCAGTACAAGAAAGGAAGGAATTAAATCAAACAATTGCATTATGTAAAGTACAATCAATTATTAAACGAGTAAAGTGCTAAACAATTAAATACAGAACATCTTATGAAGTCTTTTAGCATGCTGAATGGTATCTTTCATGGGCATTGAAGGTTGCTCACATTTATTTTCACAACACCTGGCTCGACTTCACTTGTCAAGAACCCCTCCCAAATATTTACTACTAAAGTCGGATTACCACATATCTACTCAGCATGTACCACAAGAGTTTTGACAGGAGAGTTTAGAATTCTATTGTACAAGTTGATTCAAAACTATTTTACTTGCACTTTTGAATTGAATTGAATTTAATTGATGCCTTATTTTACATGGTGAGACTCGTGCCACGAAATTTCGCTACGCTATAGAGTATTTTCCAGAAGTTTGCAGTACAATTTTTAGGCTTAAAGTACAAGTTACCAAATAATGAAAACAATATAGATAATTTGCCGTCTACACTGAGTGACAAAACACTAAGTCTATTCAACACTGTTTCTTTTCACAACTTTTTTCTTCAAGCTTGACAGAAAAATCAAACACTAACTTGGGTTTTTTCAAAACACATTAAAAAAGAAGCCAACTACATACGTTTACAAAATTCATTTGGGTTTTCATTAATTTGAAATGGATTTGTAATTGCAACACATTAAAAATAAAAGAGAATGTGCTTATAATATTAAATGAACACAATTCTTGAGTGCAACACCGCACAGCAATGCGTTCGTGTTTCACGCACTAGCAAACAACTGTTTTATTGGACGGGATAAGAGCTCTTTTCAGTGGAGATATATATCTCACATGCTTCATTCAATGTCACACATACTTTCTCCTATAAACTTGGGCTAGCTGTATGTTTCATCTTCGAGACATGTCAAGTCACTTCCTGAGATCGCCACTGCGCAAACGCAGAGGCGATCGCACACTCCACCAAATGCTCCTTCACTCCAGAAAGCTACTGTTTTCACTTAACCCTTCAGCCCCACAGCAGCCAACAAGGCACTCCACTAGTTCGCAATTCTCGAGTGTGCGCCAGCTGGCTTTTACGACACTTTACTGGCAACGACTGTTAATTGCCACCTCCAGCATGTCTTTTGAAATTCCATACTTAGGAAACGTTCTGAGAGGACTTGTATTCCCGTCTCTTTACAGATATTTCCGAGAAAATGCACCAAATTAATCTGGGTGTGCACATGCGAATGGGCGAATAGGCATGAGCTGCTTTGGTGCTAAATAAATTTGCCACATGAAACTTATTGAAAAATGAGCAGTTTTTACAAAGAGATATTTCATCTCTGAAGCATTACATTCACATCAGTTTTATTTAGACTGATATGTCATGTCATGATTTTGTAATCCCTTATTTCGTAAAATAATTATAGTCTAGTCAAATGGTGCTCAAAAGGGCCCGACCTAGGAAAAAATTCCAGAAGTTTTTTCTCAACGGTTCTATATGTTTTTGAGGGTGCTGAATTCAAAATCAATGTTTGCCACCTCAAAAAAATAAAGGTCGTCTTTACAGAGAAAATTGCAATGTTGCATCTGATAGACTGCCACGTCTGGTTACACTTTACACAAGTTTTTAAAAGAATATGATTTATCATTGTTTTCTCTGCTGATTACTTATCCTCATTTTATTCTGTAGTGATACTATTTCTTTTTTAAACTGCAGTTTGCATTTCCAAACATCTATCCTTCCTTCCCATCTCTCGCAAGATTGGAAGGCTGGAAAGAGCTATTCTCCCACTTTGGTCACATGCCCAATGAGTAACCATTTTTCAGCACGCTCTCGCACCTAAACTGGTTTTCAAAAATTTTAAGTTAATAAATGTATATTGTAGGAAATGTTGTCTACTTTATTTTTTAAATACCAATTGTTACAGTAAAACACATAGTTTTATAGATGTAAGTGAAACACTAGAAACAGGATGCAATTTTTTGAATTTTTTGCAATTTTTTCAGTGAAGCCAACCTTTTTGAGGTGGCAAACAAAAAATTTTTCGGAATGTTTTCCTAGGTTAATTTTATTGCCTAATATTTTTCCTATGAAAGTTCTAAAACATCAAAAAAATATTAAACCACTCTTTCCTAACAAGGAACTATATTTTGAAATAAAATACTAAAAACAGTAACACAGTAACAATTTTTGTTTTTGTGGTTTTTGCCATTTTTGATAACAAAAGTATTTTTTGGCACTAGTATTTCAAAGATTTAAATCAATTTTCTTTAATCACTGCTTTAAATCATTTTAAGAAGTTATTAAAATAAATATTTATTAATTTCAAAGAACTAAGAATTATTACAAGATTTTCAGATATGTGGCTGTAAATAATACAGCAATGTGGCTAAAAATTTTATTGATAACTATTATAATTTCAAAAAACACTGTATATGAAGAGCACTTCTCATATTATTATTAGAGTTGTTACATGTATGAAAACACATTTCCCCATGCTCCTCCCCAAGAAAGGAGGAGATTGCTCCCCACACATCTTAAGTTAAGCCATAGCCTGAGAGTATGCATCCAAGCAAACTATAGATAAGCAATGCCCCCAGTTTTTTCTGGCATACACCTCGCATTTATTTGTCCTACATTCTACATGCTACAAGTGTATAGCATCTTTCTTTAGTGTAGTTTTTAAAAATTTTCTCCAAGACTTCCGATATCTGAACAGCATTTTCCACATAACAGGATATTTACATACAAAACAAAGCTTAATAAAATCAAGAGGCAGTTTAGAAATCCTCAAAACTCAGAATTCTTAAGAGTTAAAAATTCATCATCATTCATCAATGATATCACTTGAAAAAATTTATCATAAGTTTTCGAAACCCCAACAGTAACAATACATAGAAAAGCCAAAGGCTGTCATTATAGTGCTCTGGAGACCTCATCACCAGTTGCCTTTCAAGGACTCAAAGCGGAATACCAGTTTTCAGTCTCCCTCTAAATATTAATGCAGCAAATCATTCCACCTTAGTAAAATGTAAATATTGGTTTTTGTTTAGCTATTTAATGAAATAGATTAATTCAACAACAGTTGAATATTTTATCACCCAACATTTACTGATTATCTTTAAAAACAAGTAATAACAAGGAATTCAAACCTTACAAGGCAAGTTTTAAAAGAGACATGTACATGTAAAACCCTTTATTGGAAACAAAAAGAGACTACTTATGTAGAATAACACATTGCAGTGATTAAAACTAAAAAAGATTTAATATGCATTCTATTATGGATTTAAATTTCATTTTAAAAAATATGATTGTTTTTTATCTTGATGTTTAGAAACCCTATTTGGCATAAATGAAAAAATTAGAAGGCCTTACACAATGATTTTATGGGGTATAAACAGGGATTCTGTTTCGGGGAAACTAAGAAAATGGTTATATAGTTTATAAACTATATCCGTCAATGATTTTGCTTTTTTTTAAACAGCACCAAGTAAATTTTAACTCGCTTTAAAGTGAAATAAAATAGTCTGACAGGTAATTTGACAGTTTAATATCTACCAGTTTAAAACCACATCCTTTCTACAAAATTGCAGGCTTTTCATAAATAAAAAAATCTCTAACTTACTCGAGTGAATGTTCCAATGAAACTGTGGATATCTCTTTGAGGTTTTTCCACAAAAAGGGTTGCTTTAATGTCAAAGAGCTGATTATCAGAATCAAGTTTTTGAGTTGCAGGTACTGCAAGGCGTAGTTTCCAATCTGTTTCACCATCCAACTGGTCAGTTCGAACAAAACAAGCTCCAGATCGTTCTGTAGTTCGAAGCAGAACCAAATCGGCAGGCACTCTCTGATCCTTCTCCACAATTACCTATGTAAATGCAATGAAATACAATTATACTTCTTTGATATACACAGAAGAAACGTCTGGAATTATTTAAGAAATTCATGCTTTTAAATTGTACAACATTGAGGACAAAAGCAAACCAACAACAACACCAACAACAAAGTAAAATATTCAAAATTATAAATTATAAAACAAATTCTGCACAAACAACTGTTAGGGATTTTGCAAGCAAACAGTTTCTACAATTATGCCTTTTTAAATAGCAATTACCCTCACCAAATCCAAATCAAAAAGAAATTTATTGTCAATGAATATACCTAAAATTATTTAAGTTTCCCGCAATAACCACCTACCATTAATTTGCACCAAATTGCTTTGAGTCTCCAAAGAGACTACCAATGCATTTATTCAGCTGCAGTGATCATAATACAAACCAAACAGAAGTCAGAACCTTCATCAGCAAATTCCTCTATTGCTTACCGACTTTCATGAGAAAATACTGAACTACTAATAAAACAAATTCAAGAGGGTATTTTGGCAAACTCTTGTACAAGTGGTCAAACTCATGAATTTGTCTAATAAAATTCACTGACAAAATAAATGAATTCTTTGCAAATTACTATCTATCAGGAACAATATTAACTGTCACACATTAAATATGGTCACACTAAAATTGTCTCACCATAGATTGGAAAAAAAGAAAAAACAACCTATGTGTTTATTGAGACACATTGCTAAACACTAACTGCATATTGGGATGTGCTGAATATAATTTTAACAGACCACAAATTTTTGATCCTACACCTATTAATTTCACCTTAACAGATAATTCATATGAAGTCAATGAGAACAATTTTTGTAATTTTTGTTTATATACATAGGTATATAAAAGTAAGTCTAAGAAGGGACCAAAGTGACAGTTTGGGAAACAAGTGAACTTCACGTTTACTTCAGAGAAGGATCCCTCTACTGCGACTGCTGTTCATCCTTGCCTCTTTACAAAATGTTAAGGTTTGTGAATGACTCTCGTAAACTTGTCACAGGTGGTCACAAATCACATGGTAAATATATGCACCCAACATTCAAGATTCAGTTTTAAAATCTACATGTTTATCACAACAATAATATGAAATATACTGTTTGTAAAAAAAGGAATTCAAATAAACAAACTGTACAGTACAATCTATTTTCCATTATTTCTATTTGCGGTTCATCTTTTGGACAAATGATGACAAGAGGAAATGTTGGATCCATATATAAGTGAGCAAATGAATGAAAGAAGCCAGGAGGGCCAATTGACATTACCGATAAGCTCATGGACAAAACCTTCAGTTATGTTGCAGGCAGCAGCAGTCACTTTGGTCCCTTCTTAGGCTAATTTCCCTACATTTGTGATGATTATTCATATTTGGGTAATGAAAACTCTCGACTCCTTTTGCAACAACAATTTATTTCCGTTATAATACTTACAACCATGAACAAGTGATCATGTATCTTCATAATTAGTGCATATTTATGTGTAATATTAAATGCTTTAGAGTCGCCAAAAAAAAAACTTGTTAGTCACCTTAAAATAAATAGGAAAAACTCTTACCATATCACCAACACGCAGTTTTGATGAAGGAACAAATTCGTCCCTGCATTTTGTAAGTCGCCTGTATTTCTGACTGTTCACTTCCTTATCTCTCTGATGGCGTCTAAAATCATCGACCGCTTCTCGACAAATGGTTACTGTCAGAACGAACGTCTATAAAAAAGAAATAATAATAATAAATCGTAGGGCGTAGAAACTGACAAAGTACAAAAAGGAAATATTTTCAATCATTTAAAATCCTACAAATTTCTTTTACTTTCATTTTTGCAATGAACCACAATAAAACTAATACTGAAAATTATTTTTATTAACACCTGCGTATCTCCCTAGTTTCAGTACCTGGAGAACACCAATGGGGATGAGCTGGGGGAGTGGAGGAACGACAGTAGGCCAGAATAAAATGCAAAATATTCTAAGAGAAAATTTTATAATCAACGGACTCTTGCTACATGTCTTTAGCAACATATTACCATCATTTTCTTCAAGTTTGTATTAAATATTTTGTTCTTGAGATAGGAAAATGGCATATTTTATGGCAGAGAGAGAGAGAGAGAGAGAGAGAGGGGGGAAAGGGCGTGAGGGAGAGGGGGGATGAAGGGAAAGGAGGAGAAAAGGAGAAGAGCAAGGGAGGGGGTGGATGGGGGAAGGAGGAAGGTGGAGAAGAGAAGGAGAAGGGAAGAGGAAGAAGGGAGGAGAGTTTTTTTTTAACAGTTTCTGTACTTGCGGACCTTTCAAGTGGGACACAAGATAGACTTTTTTCCTTCTGTTTTTTAAGAACTAGTTCAACTTTCTCTTTGGTACTACAAATGCAAATCTATCACAATGCTATCTTCATCAAATGATACTAAAATACAGTTGCAACATGTTCACAGACACACTTCACTGTAGGAGAAAAGAAGTTTCAAAGAAGTGATTACACATGTGACTGTTTCCAATTGTTTTGTATATATACAATAAGTGCTGAAAGATAATAAAACTATCAAAATTAAGAAATAATTGGATACGTCCTGACAAATGAAATACAACATCTTACTGAAACAAGATGGAGAAAAAATTCGCTGAGGGCTGTCACTGATCTTCCCCACACTCGCAAACCTACATAAATTATGATGAACATGTAAGAGGTACGTTCTTAAGTCACTCGCCTAAATGTTTGAGTTTACACGGTTGGTAACCTTTCAAACATGAACAATTTGCAATTAAACACTTGCAGAATAAAATGATAGCATTTAACTAGTGATAAATAACATATTTACTATACATTTTTACTTACTTTAGAATAATATATTTGTTTAAACAACTGGATATAAGAACTATTTCACCTCAATCTTGCAAATTAAAAACCTGAGCTCTCATTAGTATAAATTATCATTTATATTAAAAAGTCCCCTTCAGTTAGAGGTAGGGCCTATATAGAAAAAAAAAGCTGAACCTACACTTTAAAAACTGTAATTTTATTAATGGTATGTTTTCATGGGCATTACACCAATACACAGCCAATCTACCAACAACCCCTGATTAACATATTATCTGATTAAACTGGCCACAGATAAATCAAAAGATCTCCAACAATTTTCAAAGTGGAGCAAAAAATACTCACCAAAGGACCCCAGTATGTGTACAAATAACCAATTCGAATATCAGGAATAAACTGACTGGTTGCCATTATGAGAAAATACAAATTCAAGAAGAATTTGAATTGTTGAAATAGAACCTGAAAAAAATACCAATATAAATTTGTCATTTGAGAATTACACAATGTTAATTCAATACTAAGATATTAATTCACACTTTGATCTACATCCAATATTGTATTCTGTATTTGTTACACACTTTTGAGGAATGTATGAAATAAAAACACTGAAGGATTTCAATAGTATTCAGAAGGGTTGACAATTATCAGTTTTTAAAGATCCCACATATCTCAGATGCAAAAATTAAAGTTTTTGAAGCCTATTGTTCCTAATTAACTTTTTCTCTTGCTTGTACAACCAAAACATTATTTCAAACTCAATTTTTTAGTCAGCTGAAAGAAGATATTGAAATGGAATGGAGCAAAAATTTGGGAAGAACATCATATGATAGGACACAATGAGTTCACATGTCTGCAAAAACTACTAGTTTACCTGAAATCTTAATTGCAATATTATAGTTCTTGACATTATGTTCAATCTTGTCCTTTATCTTATTCATATGAATACCAATTACAATTAAATTTTAAATATGTTACATAAGCATTGAACAAATTCAACATGCAGTAAAAGTAATCTCAATAATGAATACTTTCTTCATGCTTAATTTCAATTAGTTTATTTTTCGACATCATTTCTCATATTTCTTTGACAATTCATTTGAAAATAAATAGTAACAAATATAAATTTAAATAATATTCAACTGTGTAATTGTAGATTTGTTTCTAAAATTTTTAATTTGAGAAGCAGGAATAATTCAGTTTTGCAGTCATGTAGAATAAAGAGAGTATGAAATCCTTTTTCTCACAATTACGAGACTTACCAATGGCAAAAATGTCACAAAGTTATACTTTTGGTTACGTATTACATTGGCAGGAAACTTCTCTGTACTTGGGTTTCCAACTACAATGGTGCGACTTCTCAGCTCTCGAGGTCGGCAGCATCTTCTCCAAAACCAATGACAGCACCTGTAAAATTTATTCATGACCTAGTGAACACTTAATTTATCCCTAATATTAAGTTCACCAGTAGGACATTTTAGATAATTTACTCATTCAAACACTTGCCTTCTAGAATACTTAAAAAAGAAAACAACTGCTGAAAAATGTTTATTGGGCTCTTCATAAAATTCAAGTGCTAACTTATCATATAATCAAAACTTTAAAGAATATAACCCAAAAATGTGAAGTAAAGAACTGTGCGAATTAAAATGTCAATAAAACATACTAAGGAATGAGAAAACTACAACTCAAATTTTGACATTACTTCTTCGAAACTTCCGATATACCAATGTGCATCACGAACTACTTTCTTCTAAAACAATTTACCTCCTTAAAACCTAGGGATACGCAGGGGATATTGTTACCTCATGCAAGAATCATCTGAATTCTTCGGTATAAGGGGAATATCTTCTTTCACCAGTTGCGTCGTCGATGATGCGTCGACAACACTTATTTTGGTAGCATCCATGCTGACAGCTATCACGACTAAGGCTCGTAATGAGAAACTAGTTTATACCATAGAACGATGAATCTCGAATTCTAATATTCATTAAAGATACAAATCTGATATTCACAGATGCACTTTTTTGTCACATCATCCTTCCAGTGGGCCTGCCATATCCTCATACTTCAGGAGTAACAGCACAGAACACAGCAGAACACAGTAAGACAGTAAATTACAGGGTGAGGCAAGCTACTCTCGCAACGATCGATACACTGGCTGGACCCAGTCGACTTCTAACCATCTCACAGCACCCGCGAATTGTTCGAATTAATATTCTTTCGACCACACAGCGAGTCACAATTACTTTCACTCATTTCCTACTAACTATCCTATAAACTCGTTCCCTATAACAATTTTAATGTACAATTAAAATCAGCAATAAATTATTACTTACTTTTTCTCCGATACAATATTTTCTTCCAGGGAACTATCAATATCCTGATAATATGTATCCGATTCACTACCGCTACACGAATTTCGATATTCATTAAGTCTGTCGTGATGGTTCATTTTCGAAAAATGTGTTTTCTTATCTCTTTCTCCTCAAAGCGCGAAATTCTTTTCCGGCCAATCTCAATGCAATATGTCAAATGCGAGAGCCAAGTTTAGTTAGCAGTTTAGTTATCTTATCTACGTCCCGTCACATGACCAATCGCATGAGTTAAGAAGTAATTCCGAAGGAAATTAAGGATATCTAAAATGTGGCTTGATCCAATGCATGTGAATTGCATGAAATCCCCCACCTCTACACAACTTCCACAATTTCATTATCAGATACTACTGTGTGTTACTCGAAGTAAAAATATAAAATAATCAAGTACTTGCATCAAAACTAAGCATTCTAACTTCCCTTTTGGTTGCCTAAAGTAACATTTTCTTAACATTTAAATAATCAAACATCTTTACTAAAGATCTTAGAAACATTCTGAATCAAACAGTTCTTTTAGTTTTGATTTCTCACAAGTTCAACTTCAAGTTCAAAAAACAGTTAATGTGTTCATATTGTTTCTTATATTATAAATATCAGGCATCCCTTTGAATTTATTCTTTACCTTTTTTTTCATTTGTTAAATAAAAATGCTAGAAAACTATAATTACACCATTATCTTACTGTTTTTAATAAACGCATTATAGATACAAAAAACTATTTGATATAAAATACCTTTACACACTCCAATGATATTACGAGAAATTTATTTCATGACCTATTTACACTAACCAGAAAGAGGACATTGCTCACTAACCAGAAAGAGGACTTATATTATTATGCATTATTACAAATTGTATTTATCATAGTGAAAATGCCTTAATGTTTAACAAACCAAAGAGGGCCAGAACTTTGGAAATTCTTGTTTGAATTTTGTCCTGTGGTTTTAACCTAAAATAACGTCGGTTTTTTTTTTCCTTCTCCACTTCAAAGAGATGTTTTTACAGTTTGTCTAAGTCACTCCTACCTTGTGGTCTGTACATAAACACCTGCTTTGGAATGCATGTCTGTTCCATTCTTTCAATATGTTGTAGCCATTCCTATCCTTTTTATAAATTGATTGATCATTAAACTCTCTTATTTCCTCAATTCTGATTCTATATAATCTGGCACATCTCTTTACAGATCTCAGAAATTTCGTTTTGGCAAAGAGTAAGGATTGTTTATCACAACTCGACACTCTCTTGTGACAGACTGACTTTGAAGTCTTCTGACTTTTTCAAATATTTCTTCCTCCATCTCGTTATAATTTCTATATCTGATTTCAGCAAGTGATGATCTAAATGAATCTCATTTTCTTTATGGGAAAAAATGTTGAAAAGGAGTACAATAATGAACATACACATGAATCTGTGAGTTTCGATGATAGTATTATTTTCTTTGGTAGTAAAAGTACTAGCAAGGTCTACTTAGCATGTAAGAAAAAACATTTTACAATGATAAATCACCCATGCACCAACTTTTTTAACAACATTTTATAAAAGAACGCAATATGTATACATATTTTAATATTAAATGTGTAAATTGGGAAGGTTAGAGTTTATTTTAACATTAATTTTTATTATATATGATTTATATATAATATTATTAGGGAGCTCCATACTTTGGCCAATCTTGGGGACCTTTATGACATTAATGGTCCTGATCCAAGATTTATTAATCCACTGGGCCTTATTAATTATTTCTGTGCACATTGAAATTTTAAAATTATCGAATTTAAATCCAGAAACCTGGGATTACTGGATATGAGTGAGTTTACTGGCACAGTTTCTCTGGATTGAGTAAATAGCAATTTATTTAAAATCTCAAATAAATCAAAAAATATACTGCACAATCAAATAAGATCTCTCTTAAATCCAATCCCTTCAAACAATATAATTTTCTCTACTGAACCCCCACAAAGAAATGGGCCGTACTTGTATTAAGTCCAAATGAATAATGTTCTGTGAAATATATGATAAAAAAAGGAGAATACATACAAAAACACATCCCTGTCAGTCACATGAACTATTATTAGCAGTGTATTTATCTAATTCATCTAATTCTGTTTCTACATTTGCTGGAAAATCAACAAACATTTTCTTTGAAGTATCATTGATGAAAAATCAACAACACCATTTTATCAATCAAGAAACAATACTGAGGCCAATCACGCCCATTTCCAAGTTCTTTCTTCATCACCATCATGAACTATTAAGGTTTAGGCCTATGAGCCTGTTCCTTTGATCCAGTATTCCCTGCTAGTCTCTGCTGAGGTGTTCCTGGACCTTCCACCTTTCTCTTGGCCTGCCTGACTCTCTTTCCCCTCTTGGTCTATACTTCCTGATCCGTTTTCGAAAACTGTCTGGTTTCATTCTTCTTGCATGATCTTGCCCTTTCCTTTGGTATCTTTTGCATTTATTATGCTTATTGCATTTACTAGGTTGTTAATTTTCAGACTTTTTGCAAATATCCTTAATTTTTATTCTTTCTTTTCGTTGACACCGTAATAGATTTCAGGTATCTGCGTCTGGGCTGCTTTTTTAAGCTACTACTTAAGTCATTTTTGCTTTAGGCATTGCCCACATTTCCCCTGTCCATAGTACCGCTTGCCTGCGGCCAATGTTATGGAAATTCTGTAGTTGTGTTTGTTTCTTTGGTCGTTTCCCAAGAAAAATTTGAAACCTCAGTACTTGGCTTCTTCAGAGCTAATAAACTTGACGCCATTTCAACGGAGATCACCAACTCATTTGTGAAGAACCCATCATTGTTGCACAAAATTTTAATCAGGGTGCCTTTGGTTTGGCCCCCAGAGTTTGCCCTCCAACCCAAAAAAATGTGTGAAAAAAAAAATAAAAATTAAAACCCAAAAAATTGTGGAGAAAAGATAATAGCTTATGGGAAACCATTATCTATCAACATATTTCTCTTATCTTGCACATACAAATCTACAAATGTTTTACACGTTATATACTCGAATCTATTAATCTAGTTTTCTTTCTTTCCAAAATATTCCAGGCATCACTTTCTTGGTCAAGAAGAGTTTAGTTTTACCAAAGAAATTCCTAGCTTTCCAACTACCCACAAGAATCATAAATTTAGTAACAATTATTATTCTAAGCTCCTAAAAATTAGTTCTTTCCAACTTTCCTAGTAACATATCAAAGTGGCAAACAATTCACTTTGTATTCAAAGCAAAACATTCCTTCTTCTTCTTTTCATTTTAATAGTTAAGTTTTCTCATTTCTACATCTCAAACAATGTCAACTGTCAATAAAATTCATTATCTTTGTTATTATAAAATAACTGAACAGACATTAGAAAATAAAGTAACTGAACAACTTTGCAGCACACTGCCAGAAATTTGTACCTGATCAATGCCATTTCATAGAGCAAAACCATCTGTAGGCACAGATATTGTTTGGTTGTTAAGATAACAAGATGTGCACATTTTGAATACAATTTCAAAATTAACAACAGCAATAACTTTGCAGACTTTTTAGGCATCATAAAGAATTTCTGGCAGAGTAAATTTTAGGAAAAATAACAATTGCTACAGCCAACAAGTCTCAATAATGCAGGGTCAGTATTGTGAAGTATTTCACAAGATGCTGTCTCCAATGTTTCAGTAAGCACTGTGTGTACTAGTACATGTTTCAGTATTTTAAAGGGAAAACATGACGCCACAACATAACACTAACTTTCAAGTAGTAGCTGCAATAATTATGAAAAAAGTATAATTGTAATTAAGGTTAAAAGTATTTCCTACTATTACTCATCTCCAAAACTTTCTTTGACCGAGAATATTCTGATTTTTATATTTTCTTAACACATTGCAATTACACAGGTCATGAAACTACCAAAGCAAGAAAATATATTTTAAATTGTAATTGAATTTGATATTACAAACTACCTTGATTTCAAAATCCATTGGTTATTGTTTATCTGACTATAATAACAGTTACAAGTTTTTTTTACTACCTTCAAATACAACTCTTAAATTTCATAGAGCAAAAAAACCTGTGCTACAGCAAACATCATTTCATACGGCAAAAACAACTACAAATTGCAGATTTTCCAGACAATACAGAGAATGTGCTGTAATTCTACTTCTCCAAAAACTAGAAGAGCATACTTCTGAAGTCCACAAATATAGTTTGAACAATTCCAACAGCACCACAAATAACAATACACAGCTTAAATGGTGTACAACTAGCAGCCTGGGGGCCCAGATAAACAGAACAATACTGCAATTGTAAGAAAAGTATTTTTTCTTACTGTAACTTTTTTCTTATAGTGTTAAATTTATATATTTGATATTTTACAAAAAAATATGTATCTTACCCACAGAATGAAGCACATGTACAGAGAGGCCACTGCTTTGTCGAGCGGTATCTTGTTGATGAAATGGTAACATCATGATCTGGTTGAAGAAGGAAGTCACATTCATCCATTTCAAAGTCACGTTCATCAGAATTTATTCTCAAAGGTACTTCTTCCATTGTGGATTTATTTTGTATATTCCTTAGCACTTTTCACAAATCACATAAAACATTCTTATCTTGCTCAGTGGCAGTAGGTTCACATGAATAATAAGCTTCTTAGGAAAAATTCAGCTACTGTACATTCACGGTAAAATTACGAAGAAATAAGTTTTATTCGATGTATATGGAAAAACAGGTTTGTACTCAATTTCTCAAATTAAACTTAAGGCACATGATTTAGGTACTTTAACAGGCAGCAACATTTCAGCCAAAATTCTTATAAATTATGAGTATTAGATAGTTCGCATGTAGAACTAACCGCCACAAATCTCTCATTTCAATTATTTTAGGCATCTGCAGCAACGTGAATTTAACTGAAATCCCTTGAAAGAGTAAATGTCAGAAATCCAAGTACATCTGATACCACTTCATTTTGAAGATAAAGCCAGAAGTCCATATTGCATGTCAGAAGAAAGTTTAAAGTATCAATTCCTGATAAGCTTCGTTTTACAAGAATATTCTGCTTACAGACAAATATTCCGCAAAAAAATTTAAGAAAAGAGCCAGTACAAAGTTTCAGCACTTATTAAAAATCGACGCTTTGGTCACTCAAGAATTTCGTAATATGTTCCAACGTCTTGATTGATGTTGACTACTTCCAGGCCAAAATATTTTTATTTGCTTATCTACAGCAGATCTACAGGACACCAGCAAATGCGCGATAAAGCGGGAGCCCCCACCATCATGCTCCGCCCATCAACAGCACTTGAATGCTGCAACAGCTGGTCAAGTGGTCAGCTTAGCGGCAGGTTAGCGGTCAGCTGTCAAAACGGGTTATGTTGGCAACAATATTCAATATGCACAGATAAATCGGCAGAATAGTAATTTACAATGTTTACAATATGTCAGCGCAGTTTATTTGTTAAAGGTGACATTTTTACCGTTCTTGACCGCACATTGATTAAACAATAAAATATTTTCCTGAGTTTTCATTATTGTAGAAGAATTTGGTCTTTATTACTATGCAGTTAATATATTGAGTAGTAAATCATTTATACAGTTGAAGAAATAATATACTGAAATGTTAAAGTTTGTCAAATTAAAACAGTTATTGGTACTTAAATAGCCAAAGACTTTTACATAAAAAAATAAACAAAGTAGTTCTTTGAAAATTTTTAAATGTTATTACTTTCACATACCATATTTTTTAATGCAAACAATTTTTTTTGGTTAGGGTAGCAAATACAAAAAGCAAAAATGTTGGAAAATTAAGTTGTTCATTTCATTTATTTTACATATCAGTACACTTTTCAAATAATAACTTGCAGTTAGTAGCTTTCATATTAATTTTTTCCCCCAGAAATACTGAAATATTCTTCTAATACAATTGTTTCATTTTAAAATTCCCCAACATCATGACAGCCAATTTTTTTCTTTTCTCTTATCTATAAGTCACACATAGAGACATTCAAATTATATTTACATTCCACCTCTAAAACAGCAAAACTATAAACATCACATCTATATACAATCTTTGGAGATACATAGTTAATACAGTTAGGGCACTATATTGATAACTAAACAGTTACATTGATTTCAAGTCATATGTGCAAAAGAGATAATGTTGAACGAGGGTAAGCCTCCCATACGTATATACCCTGCAGAACATCATTTGTTTGAAATAAATACTTGTTATGAAAATAGTTTTATTTTAAAATTTCTATCCAGCAGAAGTAAGCTTCTTTCTGGCAGAGCACAATATTTCCTTTTCATCCCAGTCATTTATTAAAATGTTCTTCCATGTAACAGAGAGAATAATATATTGAAAATTGAAACAGCTTGTAAACTAGTTGACCAAAAAACAAATCTAACAAAAAAAAAGTTCAAGGAATGTAGCAAATGTCATAAAAAAGAAGGAAAAATTAATAAAAACAAATAAAAAGGCTTCAAAAACAATAAAATCACATAATAATAATAATAATAAAACTCTGTTCCTCTTGAGGAAAAAACAATAAAAATTATAAGTTTATTTCCTTGTCACACAAGTCCATCAATTGCAAGTTATATCTGACATTAGTTTATCTAATAATTTAAACTACCAATATAAAATGTTTTAAGTCAATAATTTAATTTCAGATGAATGAAAAATTGTTTTTTTTAAATTAAATGTATATATTAATGATGCTTAATGAAAAAAAATCTCCCATTTACCTTTCAATATTCATAAAAGAATTTGAAAGAAAGAATAGTCAAAATTTTCAGGTAATCACTTACAATATTGCGAAATACAAATTATGCCCTCCAAAAAGGTTAAATTGTGTTTGAGAGAAGCTTACTTTATAGGCCCAGCTAGTTCATTTTTCCAAGTTAATGGGTAATTTACTTAAGACATCACAGAAATTAGAGGTAATTGCAGTCATTAGTTATGTATTTAGTGCACTGAGATTATATAACTGATAAGTGTGTAAGATCTAGTTAATATTTGAAAATTTGAGAAATGGAATTAAGTGTGTGAAAAGTAGTTGAAAATTCTACGTAAAATTAAAGAGTACCAAGTGAGTTGTAATGTTTGAGTTATACAAGTAAAGTAAAACTATGGAATATCTATAGATATTTTCATAGAAATCAAATGCTACAATAAAGTCTAACATGTCAATACAATTTCATATTTTCTTTTATATTTAAAAAATTAAATACCTTCATGAAAATTTACAGTAATTTGTTAACATATGATCCCTGTAGATTTACATACATTCATCTTGTTCTGAACTTTTATGTTAATGAATATTCCAAAAACTTTTACACTTACAGCTATAATCAAAGGAAATAAAATCTGTCAGAACAATATCAAAGTCTTTATCACACATTATATTCCAAAAATACCTTGCTTCTCCAGAAAAATTAATGATTAAACATGTACTTATTAATGTTAAATATGTTATGAAGCTCAAAAAGTTAATGAATGGTTTATTTTATTCAATATGTTCCTCTGTACGCAATGGAATTAGCCATTTTTAAAAACATTTTCTGAATATTGAAACCTAAATAGCATTAATGCCCTTGATGACTTCAGATTTTCTCATAATATGAAATTGAGGAGATGAGCAAATTATATATTTAAAAACTTCATTTTAAAATTTATTTCCTTTTGTTGCTCATTCTGAACTTTAGGTAGTTCTAAATTTAAATAGATTTATTTATTCATACAATAAAATAATCTGATAATTCCAAAGGAAAGTATTTGATAATTAGTTTTGTAACACACCAAAATGCTCATAATGCATAGAAAACTCATCTTGGCTTCTAATATTAAAACGTGTTTTAAAGCCGGCTCCACACATTTGGCATTTGCTGAGCAACAAGCTACGGCTCTCTGAATCCTGAACATCTGATGTGTTCAGCAAATGTTTACTTCCTTTGATGTGTCTAAAAGACTCAATATGCAGTAGGTATGGTGAGCAACAAATGTTCGTCACTCAGCAAATAGCACACAACTCTTCCACACCACTTGTGATTGGACAAGAGGTTGCTTACTACTCACCGAATAACAAACGTGTCGAGGCGCTTTAAGAAATTAAATACTGCTTAATGACAAACATTATAACCAGTGAGAAATATTTACTTTCAATTAATGTGGTATTAATTGGAAATAGAAGTTTATAGTCTTTTTTCTTTCGCTTACAGTTCTTTCAGTATTTTGATAATTAATAAAAATAAAATAAGTTATTGAAAATGCTTTTTTAAAAGTTAAAAATAAAACTTCTTTACAAAAATACTTTGTGTTACAATGTTTATAATACACCATAAAATTATTACAAAACCATGCATGTGATAAAACTGTATAAATGATGGACATTGTGAGAAAATACCTTCAGATATTTACGCATTAGCAAGCCAAGTTTTAAAATTGCAATTAATTGAGCACACTAAATGTACTCAATAAATGTTCAAACAAAGGGATATATTGAACATTTAGTGTTTGAACAATGCAGTGTTTTTTAGATTTAAATTACATTTTCTAAGTGATTTTTTTCTAAAATATTCAAAACATTCAGTGCATCTAAAACCTCTGTTCTATTCCTTAAAAATAACTGATCATTTTGTCTTGTCAGCTTTAGATGTCAATAAATTTGTTTGTTTGTTTACTTCAGATTATAAGAAAAAGCATCTCAATAATTGTACCTTTCTGTAACAAAGCAGTTTGCACAAATCCACTCACTAAATTTCCTTCACCTTTCCTTTCCTTTATTGATTTTTGAAATTGAGTTGAATTTTTAAAAAAATGTCAATTGAAAGTTTTCAACTGACAACATTTTAAGAGGTATTTAGTTTTATGTTCAATTTTATGTTAAGAAAGGTTTGCCTTCCATGATCAATTATAATTATGCATAAAATATCTATATTACAGTAAATTTATTTAGGTGCGTCACTTTCCCTCGTCAGAATTCCACTCCTCATTCCATTGCAACAACCACACTTCCCCCTTACAATATATAGACACAAAAGTTGGACAACTACTGCAAGAGTGCAGAAAAGAGGAGAGGATGTGAGATTGAAAATGACATTGAGCCACCTACATTTTTTGTCTCTAGTATAATTAAAGTAAAGAACCTACACTGATTTAACTTTAAACTTTTTTTCGACAATTAAAAGAACATTTTCTAGAGAAGAAACATTTTCCAAAGACATCACATTTTTTTATTAAAATTTTATAAATATAAATCTTTCCAGACTTTTCTTCTTATGTCATGTAATATTCCCAAGTTAGCAGGGCAGAGTCTGAGTCTCAAGGCTAGAGGGCTCCCAAATGAGAAGAAAAATGTATTAATTTTCTTACATTGAAAAGTTAAATTCAAAAATTAAACTTCTTTTATGTTTTTCCTCTTAAACAGAATTAAACAGGAATCAAGAATAATATATCATCCATCGCCAAGACATTAAACAAATTTTCGTTCAATTAAAAGTATGAAGATACTTTAACTATTAATAAAATGATTCACCAAAAGTAGAAAAAAAAGTTATGAAGAAACAATAAAGATGACTATTACAATCAGCAATCTGTTGCCCTGACTCTCCCCTACCGTGTACCTCAAGTCAAACTTTGAAAAGAAGAATCTCTGTGGATTTTTATTAACCTGAGAAATTTTGAGCAAGCCTCGCAAATTATTTTTAATTTATAAAACTGAACTTAAAAACAAAATTGTTATTTGACAAATATTATAAGCACAACAATTTTAGTTAAACAAGCTGAATGAAAGATTGAATGGAAAGTTTTATCTAAAACACAAGAAATTTTGGGGAAAAATTTAAAACTTTTCTTTGTTCAACATTGAAAGAAAGTGTGAAAAATTCATTTACACAAGGGCGATTTGTACATTAATTAAATAAAATTGATTTAAAATCTCAGTATGGTTGTAATCATTTACTAAAGGGTTAATTATTCTAGAGAGGTTAGAGCAATTCCTACTTAATTTTGCTACGTAAGTTTTCACAACATACAATTAACGTACAACCCTGATCAATTCACGAAGCCTGTAATGAAGAAACTGTAAAATTTACTTTTCAAATTAGATCTAAAACTCATTTCTTAATTCCCAATTAATATTTATTAATTTTTTTTAGTTAAAAAATTAATGCTGAAATCCGTTAATTGATGACAAAAAAATTTAAATAAATGCCATTGAAAGTGAAAATGCTCAGTACTAGTAAGACGCAGATTCTTACCTATTCTGATTCTATTCCTGTTCTTGCACAACATCAAAACTGTTTTGCATTTTATCTAGCATGAAAAACCACATGTATGTAGGACATAAACAGACGAATTATTGGCTATGCGATCAAGGACCAGCATTCAAAAACAAACCATTAATCTCTTATTTTAATGTAGGAATATCTATCCAAATTCATCATAAAATACTGATTTTGTAGCTCATTGTAGCTGGCAATCTTGAAATGAATCGTTGGTGCCCTAGGGGAATCACAGGTAAGAAATTTACACCCCTTACAACTTGTAATGGAGAGCAGAGTTTTTTTTATTCAAGTGAATTGTAATGGAACTTCAAAGATTTAACATTGAAAATGTAAGTATTTTGTTGTTTAGTGTTGTGTTGTGTTAAGATAGAATACAAAATAAAGACCTAATTTTTGCATGTTTTAATTTCTGTAAGTAAACCTAAGATCTCCTATTTATTTATTTATCATCAAAAAACAACTAAAAACTGTGAGTGGCATACTATGGAGAGAACTGTGCACGTTTTCTTAAATTCTGGTATCTAACCCATATATTTGAATTATGAAGAAAAGTGAAAGCAAGTGTTTTTGGCAAAAATTGATAAGAAAATATTAACTCTGTTGTAATAAATATTTGCAAAAGAAAAAAGCAACAGATTTCAGCTATTATCCCTCATGTTGCCCTTAGTGAAGGAATCCATCATGAGAACATGACACTTAATTTGAATAAACATATTCCCCACTGAACACTAGTCAATGTGCACAGGTAGAGAAGTTACATTCATGTCTAGAAGCAAAACAAGAGTCCATCTCAGCATTCTCACAGAGGATTAGGGAAATTGGATTGCAAAACTTGATTCAGAAAAAATAATCTTAGAATCTAAATCATGGAATGAAAACACCTAATTGAACATTTTTAAACTTACATATCCAATGCTGAAATGCTTTGATGACAAGAATATTCACAGCATTTTTCTACTTTTGAACTCTTAGAATACTTTACGAGTCACATGTTAAAATTATTTGCTTGGAATTAATTTGGCTGTAGTAATTTACCTGTATATCACATAAAAGAGGGCACTTCTTCTTGGCAATTTAATGACAGAATATTTTTTTCCCTCTCTCTCTTTTCTAATTATATATAACTTGTGATTCAGGTCTTCAAAGTGAATTCGTTAAATGTGGATTAGGGGTATTTTAATTTCAGATTTATTTTTCATGATCCTTTTATGATTATTCAAGTGTAATCTACTAAAGAAACACGATTTATATCCACCATTTGGAAAGATTTCCTAAAATACTCATCAGCAAGAACCTTGTGCTTGGTGTTTTTGTGATGAACTAGTTCAATTTCTTGTAAGTGAACATATAACAAAAATTTACTCATGTTACCTATTGAGGTGAAACAGATTATGTCATGTATCATTAATATTAACATAATTTTTGTGTTTATTTCTCAGATTCAAAAATACCTAACTTTTTGAAATAGTTTATTTAAGTTAATCATGTGAATATTTATTCTAAATTTTCAAAAGATTAGTTTGCAAATATTTTTATCTCAAATGCATAAGGTTACTTAATACAATTATTTTAATTGGTCTTTGCAATACTAGAAACTATCCAAACATCTTTGATCAGTACTTAAATATTCCTTCAGATCACAAATATTTCCAAAAATGTTTTTTTCCAAAAACATGAACTACATCCTTCATTATTTTACCTTCTTCAAAATCCAAAAATATTAAGATTAGTTATTTGATATTTCTGCTCTGAAATCATTTCAGAAACTGGATGGTACTTTTTATGAATCAACTAGTGATGACGGAATATATGAAATAAAGTTTTGTAATTTGGTAAGAATTCAAATAACAGTAGAAATACAACATAAAAACAAAGAAAAAATATGTGAAAAAAATGTAGTTCTGACACACCTTTGTAGCTTTCTGAACAGCACATCTGATACAATTTCAATGTTCAAGAATGTTATCTTAGAATATTTTCTATTGAACAGCATTAATTAGAAAATTCTGTATTTCACAGTTTGAAGATGAATAATATATTCTGTTTGAATGATATTCATTCAGGTTCGGCCCTGATTATTAATGGAAATTAGGAAACATGTTTGCAATGTGGGGAAAAAACTTACATAAATATTCTCTTTGAAACTCTTAATACAATACTCAAAAGAAATTTCAATATTCTCAATACGAAACCTCACAGCTATTAATATCTGTAACGGTTACAAACAGAAAATGTTGTTGGATAGTCGTGTCCTAGGATATTTAAAGAAATTAAAACACACATTTATTCAAAACAGAAATATTTATTTACAATCAAATGCTACTAAAACCACGTTTCAAAATGTATATGGGTGCATCATCAGGGAGTCTCAGTCAAAAAACAAAAATATTTATAAAAAAAGAACACATGTATTAAGGATGTCACAAACTGTAAACATAGTCAAGTAAAACATCAGAAAAGACTCAAGTAAGAGGTATGTATTGAGGTGACTCGCTTCATGAAAATCAGAAAGGCCAATATAGAGTGTAATATGCAAGTTTTTTCTTACAAATATTTTTTGTGTCTGAGATTACCTGATGATATAGCCATATTGTCTTGTGAAACATTGTGATTTAGTGCAATTGATGATAATAAATTAGAGTTTTGTCTTCAAACATCCTGAGGACACCACAGAACCAGACCATATCGTACAGATAATCAGTGACTGGTTTTAATTAATTGTGAAGGAAATGGTCACAAATTTATATAGCATTTAATAAAAAAATTTGCTTCCTACTTTCAGCTACTAAAATGTATAATTAGGAATAGAGCATAATTAAAATTAGCAGAAAAGAACAACCAGTGTTTAAGAATAATTCCGATTCTGACACAAATGTGTATATGTCTTTATGTGAATGATCAATATATGACAAAAAGGGCCTTGTTCAAATTTTTATAAGTATGTATAGAAATATAAACCAGCAAAAAGAAACAAATCTACATAATGTGGGAAAATTAGTACACAATGTTGTAGACAACAAATGTATTCCGTTGATAGAAAAATATGGAAACGTTACATTTAAATGCAACTCATTATGGTTTCAAGAACAAATGTTAGCAAACGTATAGCTAGAATGAAGGTCAGAAATAAAATGTATGAGCAAAGAATGTTTATTTTAAAAAAAGAATGTTTTGTCCATAACACCATCAGTATACCCTAAAATAATGGTGTGGTGAACTTAGAGTTCCTTCATTTTAATGAAAATGCTGTTTGGCACAATCTAATAGCGGTTATGTCAACACTATCATTAGTGTTCTGGTTTAAATTTATTTCCTTGAAAATCATTTTCAACTCGACATTGGCATTTCTTGTTCATGCTCTCAACAAAGAGAGATTGAATATTTAATGACTATATTGAAACAATGTTTTGTAATTCAAACTAGAACAAATTAAAACCTAATCAAGATAAAATGAAATTACTAGTATGATTCACCATCAAAAAACTCAACTAAGCAGAAATTAGGCAAGAAAATACCTTGCATTGTTTTTAAAAATGGCTCTCCCTTTTCTATTGTCAAGTCAAGGGTTACCATTAAAGTTAACATAACCTAATTGTACCTCACATACCGTAATTGTTTCAGAATAAAATATTTCTGAAAATCAAATCAAATGTATATAATTTGTAATTAATAATTATTCTAATGTATCACTTATTTCACTAACCACAACATAGAGAAACAACAAATAATATGCTGTAATAACCGAGAATGATAGATTACGATGATCTATTACAGAATGAAATAAAATATTTCAATAATAAAACTTTTAAAAAATGTTCAAATAAAACCATATGAACAGTACAAAAATATGAACACAAGATGAATATCGACACCTGAATGATAATGAAAGTAAAGGTCTCGATTTAGTTGATCATCACATAAGAATCTGCTTACAGGGAAATCTCACAATATGAATTTCAAATATCAAAAAGAATAAAGATCAAAAGATCAAAGAAAAACGATACATTAAGTGTTGTGGGTGGGGACATATTTTACATATTTAATCTTCTAATGCTTACAGCTTTCATATTCCTCACATAATTTCCTTATCTTCCACAATTTTTTGAAACTAGAGATATGTATCAATATATCACTGTACTAGAGAAAAGTTTCTAATATAGGTTCCATTGTGTAGTTTCATAATAACTGAATAAAAACAAAACTTAAGCCAAAGTATTTTTTTTTTTCAAACAAGCCATGTTTTTGCCAGATGACATTTACATTTTGTAAAAAAATATATTCCTGAACATTGTAAATTTTTTAATAAAGTGAGGGGGGGGCATTTATAATTAAATAAATAGTAAGGCAGGTAAAGTTTAAATAGTGAACTCAACACAATAAATTTTTCTTAAACACATCTTCAAAAATAAAAATAACATTAAACTTTGTACAACAATCTTTTGTGAAACTGTACTACTGATTCAATTTAGTAAATTGATAATACTTAGAAGTTATTCTACAAATGAAAATTCTCTTCAAAATACGGGAAAGAAAAACAGTGCTTTAAGTTAAAACAACATTGCACAAACTGTACATAACAAAAAGTATTTCTGTATGACTTGATTTAGTTGGTAAACCAGACTTCCTGTTATCTTTTTTCAAGAGGCAGATGATAAGAAAAAATTCTTTAAAGTATACAAACAACTTAATAAAGGTACTGACTTAAAGAATCTCAAAATACAATTTTCTTTGGCACATTATAAAATAAATACTAAATAAATGCAATTCTATTACTTTAATGAACAGAAAGTGAGAAATAAAGATCATTTATTTGGTTTCTTATAGCGATGGGAAACGATCATATTGAGAAATCAGCTTTTGTAACAAAGGAAAGACAAATTTACTGTCCTTCCAAACTCTTACAAAAATAGTATGCATGTTGATCAAGCTGATGAGATTTTATAACTCCAAAAAAATAAATTATCATTTCAAACAATGAGATAGTAGGTACAACAGTATTATTCACTTTTCTCTAAATATAGAAGAGAAGTGAAGATGAATATCAACATCAATATTCAATATACAATAAACATTCTAAAAGCCAATATACACAAATTATCTCTGTAGGTCCTCATAAGAGATATTAAAATTAACAAAAATCTTAAAATAATATCCTCCCAGGTTGTACCTCACCTACATTATAATATCCATAAAACACTCATACATTCATTATAGTATTATTGCCCCTACATATATATCTACATGCAATAATAAAACATCAACAACAAAGTCATTTTCATAATCCAATTCAGACTTTGGTTTGCAGAACAAAGCATCAACCCAGAGGCGCAGTAAAAGGAATTTTAAACCACAAAGACAGAATCACAGACAACAGTAATCACCATTTGGTCACAATTAAACTATGACATATCATAGATTTCATGAGTCATGACAAAATAGGTGTTTCTGACACTTTTCTATTCAATATTTACACTTTACAGAGAAGTGAGTAGGTTCTCGTGCACTACAATTATACAAGAAAAAATAAATCTGTAAAAGATTATGCACATAAAAAGAATAATAAATGAGTATTTGACTTCCATGACTTTTGCTGAACTCAGCTGTTTGAACCCATAATATTCCTGCATTGTTATTCATAATGCAATAAAGCAGAAAAAATCAACATGATTAATATTATAAACAATTTTACTCCAAAAAATATAAAACAAGGAATGTGGGTAAAAGCTACCTAATCAACAAGCCAGCTTAATAAAACCCTTCTAATTGCTACAAGAAAATAAATATTATTCTATAATTTCCTTTATTATCATCTTCTGAGATCCTGACGTGATCGTTGCAAGGTCTTAAAATCATTCCGAACACGTGGAGATCTTGAATGCAGTTTGCGAAAAATTGCAGAGAAATTATGCTGAGGAAAGAGTGTTTCCAGGATGCCTTCCAACAGAACATATAGCAGTCGCCGGTTGAGGACAGGATGTTGGAAAAGCTCAAATACACATAGTAATCCTCGACGGGTAGTTTCACTCCCAATAATGTGTTTCAGTTCATCTGTAATGAGTGCAAACTTGTAAGTATGTTTTACATCAAGAAAATAATTATACATTTGTTTTATATTAAGTTTTTTTTGACATTATCTAAATAAAAAACTTGTACAATAATTGAATGATATCACACAAATATTGGTTTCACGCAATGACAATACTCACAATATCTTGGAATAAAGGTTACAAACTTCTAGGGCGCATGGAAGGGTCACAAATAATACCTTTCAGCCAATGAACATGTAGAAAATTTCAGATAGCAAAGTTACACATGGAAAATATTTATCTGAATTTACTCATAAACAGATGTTTGACAGATCATATACAACATTCCATGTACTTACTGAACATCTGCACATAGTGGTTGCCTAATATCAGGGGCAAACATCAATGTAGGTACACCTAGCACTCCTTTATATGCAATTTCCCACTATATGTTTAGGAAAAGTGATCATTTTCAAACCTTCTACATGCCTCAGAAATTTGTCACATTTATTCTGCATATTGACAAAAAACATGTCATATCAGGATTATACATTTTCATAAAGAATAATTAAGAGAATGATGACCCTCAAATTTAATGATGAAAATTGTTCTTAAAAAATAAATGATATGGTTAAGGAACTAATAGTCAACATTTACTTTATTCCTACATTCGTTGGTGGACAAAAAGTTATCTAGCATTCCATGAACTTTTTCTGGCAATTATGTATTAATAAAAGTGATGAGATAGGAAGATTTTCCATTGCTAACATTTTTACAAGGAATGCAAATGCAGAACTTGCAGTACTGAATAGATGACTAATTCCTGCAACTCTGGGTTAGCAAGACCAACAGCTCAGTCAAAATCACCCTTGAAAGGGCTCATGTGCAACATTGTAAAAAGCGAAGTTTTTAAAAATTGCTATTTATTTTTTTATGATTGGCAGGATCATTCTCCAAAATTTCTTTCTTGTAAAAAGCAACTTGCCTGACAGACTAGACAGTAATGCAACTTTTGCCGCGACTCTTGTTCTCATTCTTGTGGCTTCATCACGTGGAGATCTTGGTTCTGCTTTGGTTCCATTTGGCCAAATTGATTGTCTATTTAAAATAAAAGGATTAACAGTCAATAAATTACCCTTAGCATA